>SJYO01054019.1:1208745-1575063 GCA_006410555.1 Capra ibex
TCTTACCTGACCAACCTAGAGGAACGTCAGGTTCCCTGAGAGTTCTCAGAAGAGGTTGTGGTGTCAAGTTTTCGTAGTTAAGAAGCCACGAGTCGAAAGAAGTGACAGGTTGAGAGTGTAGGTATGTACTGGTGACCTTTTTGGTATCGGAACTAATCTACCTGGAAACAACCGTTTCATTATAGAGACGAAAACTTATACGATAGATCCAACCAGTATTGAAAAGAAGGTTCCTCATTCACAGAAAATTAAAGTACCGACGTAAGGGGCAGACGTCACTAAAACCTCGGGTTTTTTTATTTCAGACTGTGACAAAGGTGACAAAGGGGTAGATAAAGGGTACTTCACTACCCTGGTCTACGGTACTAGAAACAAAAGACTTACAACTCGAAATTCGGTTGAAAAAGTGAGAGGAGAAAATGAAAGTAATTCTCCGAAAAATCAAGGAGAAGTGAAAGACGATATTCCCACCACAGTAGACGTATAGACTCCACTAACTATAAAGAGGGTCGTTAGAACTAGGGTCGAACACGAAGAAGGTCGGGTCGCAAAGAGTACTACATGAGACGTCGGAGATCTTTTGATTTTTGATGTAAAGGGTCTGAGGAAAGATCATTCTCAAGGATTCTACACACCTCGATTACATAGGTAAACTCTGACAGACTTTGGTTCCTGGTTCCGTTAAACAGATACTACAGATCCTGTCACGGTGCCACGGGAAGAGAACCGATTCCTGGAATATAGATAACGTCGTATTCTGGTGTCCTCTCTCCTGTCGTCTGGGTTCCTACCAAAGGTCTTGGCTTGACCCCCTTAACTATAAGAAGAAAAATTTTTGTCAATTTCTCTTTAAACATAAAATTAAAAATTGACCTATTCTCATAGTTTATTTTTAAGGTAACTTAAGTAGCTTTCTTCAACTAAAAATTTACAGTTTTGGACTTTACGGATGTCTCTGACCTTTCTACTCTTTTGTAAACTCACCCATTTCCTTAATCTTTTTAGATTGAATGAGATTCTTTTTTGTATCACGTTTCACACGACGATAGACCGAGGACAGTGAACCCTGGCTCCTGTCCCTCCGTAATCTCTACCCCCTTCTGACCACTTACCTTCTCCCTCGACGATAGTCATGACATCTGGGAGACTAATAAGTTTTCCTCGACCTTTAGAACTAAAACCATAGTTTAGAGGGATCACATTCAGGGGTCTTAAACCCCTTCAATGAACAAGAACCCTTCACCTCAGACACCACTGGGTTCCTGCTTTCTCGTCTATTTTGGTTCCTTCCAGAACTTTACCTTTTTGGTCTGGGAATACCAGGAAGGGAGGGGGTACAACATCGATAATTACCTTGTCATATTGGACAGAGAGGAGGACGAGGTATCTCTATTCCATAAACAGGGTGAGAAGGGCTGAGTTATTAGTACGGAGTAGGTCAGTCGTTTACTGGGTGTTCTGGGGAGAGGGTGAGGAACATCGGACCCATATTTTCACCTGCTTCCTGAGGACAAGTCACAACCAAGAGGGAACTCGACCGGACGACAAGATTGTCAGAGGGTGAGATCATGAAATAAAGGGAGAGTAAGACAGAGTACAGACCTTTAAGAAAAGGTTGGGCGTGGGTCTGGTGCTGTCTAAGCTCTTAGTATTCGTGTACGTTCAATTTTAATGTCCAGGGGAGCACCTATTCATTTACTGAACCACCCGAAAAAGCACACGTAAAGGGTATAAGTAACATTCACTTGTTACGAGTGAGACATGGAAGTCCTGGGACTCGATTGACGAATGGACAAGATGCGTCGGAACTATATACGTTTCCCATCTATTATACACCCTAGGCTCCCTCCCCTACTGACGAACACCTCACACGGATCCAAACCCGGTTCACGCACGAGAGTTGTTGGACTGAAATACCCCTTAGTAGTTAACTACCCAGTTAATTAGTTGAACGTTTATGAGAAACTTGAAACTCAGGTCACGAACCGGTATGTCTCGTTCCGGTCGGATCCAGTGTCCTCATCTGGTTCAGGGAAATATCGGTCTATTTCGTCATCAACACCGAACCGACTAAGAGAAGGAGGAGATTCAGGGGTTTTGACGTCCCTGTCCAGTTTACAAGGTCTTCCTCAGACTGAACTTCTTTTTGAGTGGTCCTCAAGGGGTCCTAATCGGTCAGAAACCCAACGAAATGGTAGGGGAGGGGGTATTGACGGTGTCCTGGAACCTTACTGGTCCAGTAAGGTTTATTTGGTAGACGTACTTTCCTTACGGGAACAATACGTTTATATGAAGTATCTTAAAGGAATCGACTAGGAGGGTGGGGGTTGGTGACAGTCAGTCGAACACTTCTTTAAGACTTCGGTATCGGTCCTTACCGTTCTTAGTCTGTCGTCCCTACCGAGTCCTCACAAAATGAGTAAAAGTGAAATACAATTCAATCCCTGAAGGGACCACCGAGGTCTCCTCTGTGTCCTCTGAACCTAAGGTAGGGACCCACCCCTTCTAGGAGACTTCTTTCTTTACCGTTGGGTAAGGTCATAAGAACGGACCCTTCAGCATACCTGACTCCTCGGACCGCCCGATGTCAGGTACCCCAGTGTGTCTCAGCCTGTGCTGAATCGATGATTTGTTGTTGTTTAGTACCTTTTAAAGTTTGTGTATATTTTCATCTCATTTGTTATATTGTTTAAAAGTAAATGGGTACTGAACGTACAGAAAATAAAAATCCGTTTAGGGTCCCGTGAATAGTGAAGTAATCATTTAGTAAATCTTCGATAGAGATTTTATGTTTCTCAGAAAATAATCTTCGTATTGGTGTTATGGTAATAGTTGTGGTTTTTCTACGAGTTATTACTAGATTATAGTAGTGTAAAATAAATACAAATAAAATGAGTCACCGTAAAAAGATACTTTTGTTCGTAACGTAAAGGTGGAAAGAGAAAGGAGAGGACGGGGTCCTTGTCGGGGGACTACGAGTCCATTTAGTGGACTGGGTCGGTCGGACCTACAGAAGTAACTGTAGGGAGGGGTTTACTGAGACCAGGTCCCTGTCAGAAAATAAGGAAAGGACCTCCAACAACTAATCTAAACTCCCTTTAAGGCTCAACGAAAGTATCGAGAGTTCGACCTGTTTTTAATTAATATTGCTTAAACTAAAAGGTCGGGACTGAAGTTCTAAGGAGGACCCATAAGTAATAAAATAAAAGTGACACTCGAAATTTGTAACCCAGGAAATGAACTTTCCGTGGGAACCCAAACCAAAGATGGCTATCGGGTTATTCGTCAAGGTTTACGACTTTATGGTTTGGTTACAATAAATCTTGTCGAACAATTGTTTTCAGAGGACGTTAGTCCGACTCTTCGGTCAACCTTTTATTTTGAGATGTGTTACCGGAGCAAGTGAGTCGACTTTGAAAATAACCCACAGTTACTATATTTCCGGCGTTCCTTTCACAAAAGACACTGAACGGTGAGCTCTCCAATTCTGCCGAGTGTTTAATCTACTGACTGTGGGTGCCCGTTACATTCCCGGTTTCCGCGTCGAGTCTAGTACCAGACACATAACAGGGGAGTTCGACGTCCCCTGTCCCGTCCAAATACCTCCTCCCTTAACACGGGTCTTCTGACCCTGTCAGACCACCCCCGTCTCCACTGTACCCCCCTCCCTTTCCTATTACCTGTGGTGTCCTGTCACTGGTACTCTGACCCTCACTCACCTTCCAAAGTCCGAGGTTCGACACCCCACTCAATACCACCTCTGGTCTGGAGACCGTCCGTCCCACTGATAGACCTTTAGTCTACGGTTGAAGACTTGTGCCCTCGGTCCAGGTTTAGGAGTCGTGCGTGTCGGCCCGTGATCCTCAGTCCCCCGACCCAGTTCCACCCTTCTCTCGGGAACCATTTCGGTCAAAGTCCCCGTCCTTCTTCACCGGGGACTGAAGGGTGGGTCGGTAGACAGGGCTGTCCACCGGGAGTCGGGTCTCAACCCCGAAACGCTCGGGAAGGACGACCGGAACTCGAGGTGACCCAAGGGTCTGAGCAGGGAAGAGACTGAAGACGACTGGGTCTAGAAACAGGTTTGAGGATCCAAGAACGAGAGGTCAGAGGGTGGATTGGGTAGACCAGGGTCGAGAGTGACCTCGGGACCTACCTCTGGACTAACTAAACCTAGAAGGGAGAGGAGGGAGAAAAAAAAAAAAGGAGAAGAGGTAGAAACTGACTAAATTTGAGGAGGAGAACGGAGGACTCGAAACCTGTGTAACGGAAAAGAGAGGTAAGGGGGGGGGGGGGGGGGGGGGGGGGGGGGGGGGGGGGGNAGGGGGGGGGGGGGCGGGGTGGGTGACACTCGGACTGACGACGGGTAGTCAGAGATCGGGATGTAGATGGAGTAAGAGTGAAGGACTACTTGAGTTTGACACATTAATTTAAAATTGTACTTTAGACGAGAATTTTACTTAAAATTATTCTACTGCCACAAACCAGACTCATTCTTTTACCCAAATAACTCACCAGGGACGTACCAGTTGGGTACCGTGAAAACCTTGGTGTTCCTTCGGTGGGATACGAAGAAGTCTCACTTTAGACTCAAATTATGACAATGAAGTTTACATGTCCTTCCTTTCATTAAAAGAAAAAGAAAAAAGTAATTGAGTCAAACCTTTTGTCTTTGGAGACTCGGTCTATTACGGAATCTAAAGAAGGTCGAATTTGTAGACAAAAATTCCAGAACGAAAACGATTTAACTTATTGAACTTATGTAAGGTGTATCGAAAAATCTTTGTTTGACTCCAAACACATTGAAAAATAGAGGCCAAGTTCACAAGGCACCGAAATTACTCAAATGCATGAAATACAGACTCGTAGACTCTATAAAAGTTCATTCTTCGACATCGCTAACTTTATCAATGGGGACGTCGTTTTAGTCGGAGCACAATGTCCGACCGGACACCGATACCCGGAGTCCAGTAACCCAGGGTCGGTACGAGTATGGACCACTCCTCACCCGAGTCCCGTCCACAAAGAGTCTCGGGCCATGTGGACACACGTCTCAGACCGTGGAGAATGGGTGTGACTCCAAATACATCGACTCTTTCAAGACCTACAAAACAAGGTTTAATCTCAACCTTAACATTGGTTCCATTTACGATGTTTCGGTCCAACGGATAGAACGATATGTTCACTCCTATAAAAGTTAATATTCTATCTCTGTGAGTTTTGTTTGACAAAATTTTACTTTCTTAATTGGCTAAGCGTATTGGTTTCTTCAGTGGTCTCTTATACCGAAGTCCGTACCGACTTAGTCCCTGGGTCTATTATGGCTGTCCTCTGAAAGAGCTGGGAACAGAAACGGAAGAAAACGCAACCGAAGGAAGTCTTTGCCCGTTTTTGCCAGTAAACACCAAAGTTCAAAAATAAGATGGTCAAATTGTAGTGTCCTTTCTCTGGTAGAGAAGTGAGAAACATTCTCAAAAGAACTCTATCTTAAGTACATAATTTGTCCAATAGGCGAAATTCCAGTGTGAGAACTATTTAGTTACCCAAAATCCTATAAATAAGTGTCTTAATACGGTGGTAGCGCCAGTCAACCCTCGGAAAGTAGTAGGGCTTTGTTTCGACATATAGGAAATCGTGAGTAAGAGGTACAGGGGATTGGTAGTGGACGTTGGGATCTGTTGTTAGTTAGATGAAAGATAAAGACGACGAACGGACAAGCCTTGTCAAGTATATTTACTTTAGTATACTAGACACAGGAAACACTACAAAGTAAAGGGAATCGTATTCCGAAAGTTCCGAGTAGGTGTAACATCGTATATAGTCATAATATAGGGAAAAGAACAATTTATCAGGTGACATACCTATATGTAAATTACATAGGTAAGTAATCAGTTACTCGTAAACTCAACAAAGACGAAACCTCGATAATAATCGTTACTACAATACTGGTAAATACGTGTTCACAAACACACCTGTGTACGAGAGTAAAGAGAACCCATATATGGGTTGTCGCCTTAATGACCCAGTATAATTAAGGAAGACTCCTTGACGATCTGACAAAAGGATTCACCGACGTTATCAAGATGTAAGGGTGGTCGTAACGAACTCCCAAATGAAGAAATGTATGAGTGGTTGTGAACAATAAACCGTAAAACCAATGTCGGAGTGATCACTCACACTTAACTATAGAATAATATCAAAACTAAACGTAAAAGGAACCTTTTCTTTCCGCAATTCCTCTGAGGCACTGTCTACTCGTAACGGTAAGGTCTGTACTTCAAACTTGAATCTTAATTGATTTATAAATGTGTTTTCCCTGTGACTTTAGTCCTCTCTCAAAATGGAAAGTAACTATCTACATCTACAAAAGACGGGAGTCTCCCTTTACTGAAATTTCGTTCTATACCAGTATACATACACACACATACACACACACACCAGTAATATATGCCAGTATATAGGGTATATGTTGTATGTAAGTGTATCTCTTTATTCGTATGTGTTTCTTTTAATGTAGAGTACGGATAGACTCAAAACCACCCATTTATAACCACGTCGATGTAAACTGTGTTTAATATATGGTCTGTGATGTGAACTAATAATATTATAGTAAGTCTACAGAATAAAATATCTAATGTTTGTTTTCGTTCGACTCTGGGTTTCGATCATTCCTTGTCTTTTGACCTCCGTCAAGAGTAGAAGGCCAAAGGACTAGTCACGAGAGGGGTGGTGTGATGTCCGGGTAGGAGACACAGGAACCCAACGCGACAAGGACCAACTATACCACTCAACTCAAACTAAGTAAAGATTGGTACTTCGTGACTTTCCATGTTTTAACGTGTTCTTATTTTCGGATCCTACTACTGTTTTTGTCTCACTACTATTTACGATTGAGAAGGTCCTCTTTTACAAGGAGTAAAAAGACATACCTATTAGTTGAGGGTGTCCGGTAGCGTACTTACACGAGAAACAAACCCAGAGGTCGGAGTACGTAATATCTACTTCCGACAGTTACACGTCCGACGTGCCTACACTGAGGAGGTTTCGTTTTGGTCGTGAGTCGAGGTGGTGGTGGATATTTGTGGACAACAGGTCCCGAACTTTCTGTCATTTTTACTTAGGCACTATTCTCCGTCGGAATAGAAGTCCCGGAACCCAGGTTCCCACTTCGACTTCCATCCTTGAGGTGGGACCCAATAGTGGAGTGTAAGATGTTAGGGGACCCAAAGAATCGTTTTCTCTTTTCGTTGACGATTTCGTCGGTAGTGGGTCCCCCGTTCTTCGGGGTGGGACTAAGACGTACCTTAGATGGACCATGTGTACACACGAGTTGAGTACTCTTGATCGGGGAGAAGGGACGGGTGAAAGGATGGTGAAGGTCTCCTTCTACCAAACATCCTAATTTACGAAAGAAAACTGAATTGATAGTAGGGTGGCAATCTATAAAAAAGTTTTAAAGGGAAAAATATTTGTAACGTCACACTTGTAGAAACATTTATTCCTACGGTGTAACGAGTAAGTTTTCTACGAATACACAAATGGTGAAAGTCATACACCGGTTTAATGAAAGGTCTTTCTAGACGAGATAGGTATAAGGTTGTTACACAGTTTTAATCGTCTATAAGACATATAAACGGGTAGGACATATGATAATAAAATTTTTACGAAACAGTAAATTATTTAAACTCTTTGCGAAAGAGTAATATCAATTATATAAAAGGAATCGACGGTCACTTGACCTTGAAAAAAGTAAACAAATAACCGGTAAACACCAAGAAAATACTTAACGGATAAGTACAAGAAACGAGTAAATAGTGAACCTTACGAACGGATAAGACATAACTAAACATTCTCGGAGCTAGGTCAAAATTACTTTTCAAATTTAGAGGTTGTGTCGACAGTCTTGACGAATACCGACGTCAAGAGACGTCGAGATTAACAAAATTATTCAGGGTGATTACTGAGTCTCCGATTACTTCCACATCTAGACTAACTGTCTCGAATCTTTTCGCTACATTAATCTTCAAAGGAGAGGGTTAGTTTTCTCGGTTGATATAAATAGTTAAGTTGAAGGATGAAAAGGGGGGTCAAAACTTTTTATGTAAATTTATATAGGGTGACCAGAACCGTCCCACCACCCTTCCCGTACACCTGACACAGACCAACAATATATTGGGAGGTTAATTAAATCCCAGAATAAAGGAAAAAATTGGAAGTATGAAACAGAACTTTCTCCTTCGAAGTCTAAGAATTCAGGTATAGAAGATACCGACGGAGACCTTGGGTCTCGCTCCGACAGTGGATCGTTGGTCGCGAGACGAATATCTTTGGATTCAACACCGGACCGGCTCTCTCCTTTTAGTGGGTCCCCTTACTTTTCAAAATCGAAACTCGAACTCTCGTCGGTCTCCGTGTCGTGACTCACTCTTTCTTCTCGGTTCCAACAAAAGGGTCCTCTTGGAGTCTAAGTGTCTCAGGACTACGTCTCGACCCCACCCCCTTACCGAAGTCCCTGTTGGAGTCCCTCGAAACGAGGGGTAGGACAACTCACTGATCTTCGAGTCACGAAAGTTGAACCCACGGTGTCGGGGACTCACTAGACTCTGTTGAGGACCACGAGGGGCCACTAGTTATGACCCTTCGGTGCCCCGAGTTATGAAGTGAGTTCTTAAACTTGTACTTCCGACGAAGGACCCCCAAGTCGGAAAAGTGAACCCAGACTCGTCCTTTTACATTTTGGTGGTCTTCCAGAGGGTATGGTACTCCGAATCCCCTATAATTGTGAAAGTCCCGTAAGGGGTCCTTCAACCTTTTTCGCCCCCAGTGACGTCAAGACTCCTCTCATCCCCCGAGACGGACCGACAGGAAGGGGTACAACATTAAGACGACTGTTTAACGAGAATAAATCATCAATATCATAGAAAGGAATTTTTTGGTGGGAGAAGAGGGTGTGTATGCATGGGTGTAGGGAGTACTTAAAGATGGAAGAATAAAAAGGAAGAGAAAGAGGTGCCCTGAACGAAACCGGTTACCTCATAAGGACTTGTGCTGTCCTCGTCTCCAGAATTTACAGGAAGACACCAAACCGAATGAGAAAACAAAAGACAAAACTTTTCTGTTCGGGGTCCATCGGGGTTCAGGTTCCTCTTACTCCTCTGTACATAACGTGTGGACTTAAATTGACCTCGGACTTTGTCTCGGTAGGGTCGGTTGGGGGTCCGGGACCCGTCTTTTTTAGTTTCCAACTCTCAGTGACTCTCAACTCCTGACAAACAATTCGTCGAAATAACACCGTGTTAGACTGTTTAAGTAACGAGTAATGAGGATGGTAATAAAGGAAGATCTACAGGACTAAGGACATAAAAGACTCCGACCGTCCAGTCAAAAAGGAAGTGAAAACGTTCGAAGTAGTGTAGGAGGATTATTTAAGAAGAGAAACGATTTCAGTCTTAACTAAAGACACCGAACAGTGTATCAGGATTGACCATCTCGAGTGTCCGGTTTAGAGGAGACGCCTCAACGGTTAAGACAGACTTAAATCTTCGAGAGACTGTGTTAGACTTACGAACTTAAGTCGGAAAGGGGTAATAGGAAAACAAAAGACTACCGGAGACGACGAAGATTTACTTTCTCACACACGGGACCAGTTACAGTCCCCGGAAACGAAACAGACCTTGTAGGACAAAGTAGAGTTTTTTTTTTTTTTTTAATATATGGAAAGTCCTGAAGTCGGTTCGTCGTACAGAAAGATATTTCGGGAAGAACCAAGAGACCCGTACGGGAAGGGGAGACGTTATGACCTTCGTCAACGGAGATCAGACCTCCTCTAAATGGAAAAAGATGCTCGACGATACTGAATAAGGGGATGGTCCCCCGGGAGTAACTCCGGTAGTGAGTTCCCCCTCGTCTCTCTCGGGTTCACCCTGTGGTCAAATAAATGGGACAGGTTCCTACTTTAACCCAGACCCCAGTCGGTGCCCGATTCGTAATACCCTCTTTGTAAAGTTTACTTCGTGGTGAGAATTTTAAGTGAGTTGGGAAGAACGTCGTCAACTCCCCTGACACAACCAGACACGAACATCGAAGTCCTGTACATTGGGTACTTGGTTCCAGGGCTCACCTCTTCGTTCTTCGGTTTTAAGTGTGTCTGTTAATTCCCTTCCCACCCTTAATCTTCGGGTCTGAGGTTTAACAATCAGGGGACAAAGAATATTCTTCACTGTCTGGTCTCTCCCAGGTCCGACCCAAAAAGGTGACCCAGAAGGATGTGTCGGACAACGACCCCTTCTGTAGTCGTAGGGACACGGTTGGAGGTGTCTGTGCTTCCGACAAAAAGACACGGGTCCTCCTAAGAGTTTTATTACCACGACGGACGGACGGAGACACCCGACCTCGGTCGACAGAACCATGTGAACCAAGGGTTAAATATTAAGGGACGAGAAATAAACACCACTATTAACCAGAGTGTCATTGACCAGTTGGTACGGGTGAAGAGAGGACTATCTCTCCAAATTTATCCGTCCTCTCTGTCTTCCTTAGTCCACTCACAGAACACTACCCTGGGTGCCCTGAAAACCTCGGTCTTTCTACACTCAAGTTTAGCGTCGAGACGGTGAATGACTGGGACACCGGAGTAAAAGAGTGAACATTTCACCCTCAAAATTGTCGTAGGTGGGGTCCCTCGACTGTACTCCACTTATAACACAGACTGTGTATTTCCACCAGTCACTCCTACTAAAAAGAGACATAGTAGGACTCTGTCTCCCGACAGAGTCCGACCCGAGGAAGCCTCGGTTCCTCTGATAAACACTCCACCAGAACCCTTTGTAGTCACACTCTCACCCCTTCACTCAGTCTTTTCCCTCACAAATTACACACCCGATGGGGACACTCGTTAATCTCAAGTCGGGGAAACCCTGGAGACCTTTCGTCCACCTTGTGTGGAGCCGTTCTACCTCATCAGTAGATGGGGCCACTGGTAGGTGGTAAGCAACTCCCGACGACCCCTCGTCCCGAATTATAGGGTCGTAATGAACGAGGAATACAGTTCATCCAAATTTGTCAGTCTCTTTCCGAAGAATTTCGTCGTTCAACGTCGACGACCCCTGTAGTACCCCAGGTGTACCTACCCTTACCAATTCCGTTCTGTGGGTGTCATAGACGTAATTCCCGTGTGTTGAGTAGTCTTCAGTCGTATGGGCCAGACTTGAACCAGATCTTAATCCTACGTTTTGGAATTTTCAGTCGTGAGGGGACCGTCAGTTCACCCATTCCGAGGTACGAAAGTCACGTCCGTCCCCCACTCCCAAGCTAAGGAGAAGCCCTTTGACTCTAGGGTGTACGGCGTGTCACGTCGGTTTTTCTTAAAAAAAAATTTGGACTTTTCGTCTTTGACCATGTCTACCGGGACCCTCCACTCCTTACTCAGTCCTCACTCCACTATCTAGCACCTGTGAACAGTAGTTCACAAGACCTCGGGGTTCAGAACACAAGGACCCGTGACCGGTCCCACACTCCGTCCAGTCGAAAGAGAGACGTCCTTACTGAACCCTGATACACTACAGGAGTGAGAAAAGTTTTGTATTCCCAGGGACAAAGGGTGTGTACGGGAGTAAGTCGTGAGTCATGGTCGAGAAATCTAGGTCGGGTTCGTTACCTTCGCCCTCTATCGCGTGTATGTACACACACACGTGCGCGTCCAGGACCCTCCTGACGGACCTTCTAATAGTGAATATTTTACGTCACTAACGTCTGACTCGACTCGACTTATCGTGTTATTCTCTACCCGTTGTACCCTCCCCACCTGTTGTCTTAATTCCTCGGGATACGGACGTCGGTACTTTAATTTTCTGTGAATGAGGAACCTTCTTTTCAATACTGGTTGGATCTATCGTATAAGTTTTCGTCTCTGTAATGAAACGGTTGTTTCCAGGTAGATCAGTTCCGATACCAAAAAGGTCACCAGTACATACCTACACTCTCAACCTGACACTTCTTTCGACTCTCGGTTTCTTAACTACGAAAACTTGACACCACAACCTCTTCTGAGAACTCTCAGGGAACCTGACGTTCCTCTAGGTTGGTCAGGTAAGACTTCCTCTAGTCGGGACCCACAAGAAACCTTCCTTACTACGATTTCGACTTTGAGGTCATGGAGCCGGTAGAGTACGCTTCTCAACTGAGTAACCTTTTCTGAGACTACGACCCTCCCTAACCCCCGTCCTCCTCTTCCCCTGTTGTCTCCTACTCTACCGACCTACCGTAGTACCTGAGCTACCTGCACTCAGACTCATTTGAGGCCCTCAACCACTACCTGGCCCTCCGGACACGACACTAAGTACCCCAGCGTTTCTCAGCCTGTGCTGACTCGCTGACTTTACTTGGCTTGATTTGACTTGACTACGGACTCTTTCCCCGACTTAAGACACATTTAGGAGGGTTCCTTGTCGGAACGACTTTCCGGTCACCTATAGTCATAAACCTCTACAGAATACGACATATTCAGTTTACAGTCTTTAAGGGTGACTCGAACCTAAACTTACCTAATGAACTCAAGGGACTCACGAAACGTCTATCTTAATGGTTTTTCACGATCCGAAACACTGAAGGTTTATATGCATATTACTTTACTCTTTCATTGCAATTTTACGGAGAGGTCAGAGCACCCTTTTAGTGGGTCCTTTTCTCGAAAATCTTGTGTTCAAATTAATCTTGAAAGGAGTCTCAAATATTTATGTACATGACTATTATTAATACTAGTAATAGTAGTCACTATTACTAGAGATAACGATAAAATCGTTCGTAGTAAAGAACTCCTAGAGGGTACACGGTCAATGGAACTAAAAACATAAGATAACACAACTTCGGAGCATTCTTAAGTCTATATTCCTTCATTTCTGTGGTTCTCCAATTAACTGAAGGAGTTCCGACGTGTCTCGTAATTCTCTCTCCAGACCCTAAATCGTGGACTAAAGAGTCCAAGGTTTCGGAAATTTAAGAAGTGAGGTACATGTTCCACCATATAAACTTTAACTAAAGGAAAATCATCATTTTAATACAAGAACACTGTTAACTCCAGTAAAGAACTGGAGAAATAGATGAGAAATCTTATTAGTCTTAAACGTCTTAGGGGTGTCGGTGTACCTTTGGTAACAAAACTGAGGTTAAGGTCTGAACCACTACCAAGGTACGGGTGATTGACTATTCTGATGTTCAAATCTCTGATCTAGGTGGTACGTCCAAACGAATGTGACCACGTGTGCACACACACAGACACCACACACACACACACACACACACACACACACACAATCAGTCAGTACAGACTGAAAAACGCTGGGATACCTAATATTGGGTGGTCCGAGGAGACAGATACCTTAAGAGGTCCGTTCTTATGACCTCACCCAACGGTAAGGGAAAAGGTCCTCTAGAAGGGATGGGTCCCTAGCTTGGACCCAGAGGACGTGACGTCCGTCTAAGAAATGGTAGATTCGGTGGTCCTTTCGGAATGTAACGGGATGTACCATAAATTTTCATTAAACTTTAATGTGAATACGATCCCTCTAAACTATAGTTTTAGTTCCAAAGGTCGAGGAAGACTTATTAGTCTCCTAGATGTCATGACTACCGTCGAGGGGAAAGATAAATGGCGTCATGGAGGGGGTAGAGATTACGGAGGGAGGAACTACGGTTCACTGTCCTCGGTCCATCGTTGTGTGAAACGTGACGAAAAAGAAATCTCATTCAATCTAAAAAGATTAGGGAAATGGGGGAGTTAACAAAAGAGTGGAAGGGTCAGAAACATCCGTAAAGTCCAAAACTGTAAATTTTTAGTGGAAAAAATCTACTTAAGTTACCTTAAAAATAAACTATGACAGAGAATAGGTAAAGGGACCTCTTCATTTACCGTTGGGTGAGGTCATAAGAACGGACCTCTTAGGGTACCTGTCTCCTCGAACCACCCGATGTCAGGTGCCCAGTGTTTCTCAGCCTGTGCTGAGTCGTTGAAGTGAAAGTGAAGTGAAGTGAATAGGTAAATTTTTAATTTTATGTTTAAATAGAAATTGACAAGAATTTCTCTTCTTTTAGTTAAAGGGGTCAAGTCAAGACCTTTGGGAGGAACCCAAATGACAGGAGAGGGGACACCAGAATAGGACGACTTATTGTGTTTCTGTGGTTAAATACGAGATTGGTCGGAAAAATTACAACACTTAGAGTGTAAACAATGACACTGGAGTCTGTTGAAAGGGGTGAAGGGGTCGGAGACGAAGGAATAGACCTTTTCCTGAAGTCCAGTGAATTGGACCCGTCAAACGGTTTTGGGTTCGCTTTACAAGTCAAACACGTTTTATGATTCTCGGTCAGACGGTTTATTCACTAAGTGGATTAGTGAACTAAGAAACTTCCTAGGACAAAAACAACTAGTTGAGAGTAGACCAGGGGTATTGTCCTAAAATACCCTATAAATCGAGAACAGAAGGTCCGAGAGACGACGACGTTGACCTCTAACTTCGTGGTTCCCCCCTCCTCTAATTCCCCTCTTTCTCCTCATTTCTCTCCGTCCGACCCCACTCCCGACCCCCTATGTATTCCTCTTATGCAAATACTCTGACACGAGAAATAATACTTCTGAGAGTATTTATGCAATAGGCATACTTATTCTTTCGTACTTACTTCTTATACGAGTATTCTTAAGAGGAATAATTTCTTATATAATGAGAGGGAAGGGAGGTAGAAGGGAGAGAGGTGGGAATCCGAGGGTGTCGTCGTCGTCGTCCTTTACCCTCGTTCCTGCGCGACGTACGAGGAAAATTTACGACGATGTTTCTGTTTTACTTTTGAAGTTAATTTTACTTTACTAATTTGTTTTGTTCGTTTAAATAGTTTCAACGGTAAGTCGGATAACCCTTTATACGACCATGAAAGGAGTATCCTTGTGACCCTTTAATTTACTCCACTCCTAAGACTCCAGGTATCGTGTCGGGAGGTATGTGCCCCTGACAACAGTGCGATGAGTCTTACCACGGTGACGGGTCGGACGGTGGTTTAGAGATTGGACTCAGTTGGAATTAAGGAGGGAGGCCGGGTAAGAGTTCAGGGTAGGTTTGGTTGAAGATAGACGTCTACTGATTTTCTCTGGGGGATCCCTGGAGGGACCCCCAGGTCACCGAATCTGAGGTCCGAAGGTGACGTCACCCCGTGCACAAAGTTAGGGACCAGTTCCTTGATTCTAGGGTGTACGGAGTCGTTCACAATCAAAGAGTCAACACGGGTTGAGAAACACTGGGGTACTCGACTTCGGGTGTTTCGAGGAGACGGGTACCCTAAAAGGTCCATTCCTATGACCTCACATAACGGAAAAAGAAGAGGTCCCCTAGAAGGAGTGGGTTCTTGACTTAGGTCCAGAGGACGTGACGTCCGTCTAAGAAATGACTGGGGTGTACGGAGTATCACGTCGGTTTTTTTTTTCTCTCTCTCTCTCTGGGCTCCCACATCTTTCCTTCCTTAATTCCCACAGGACTCTCAATGCGGTCTTTTAGTCGAGCTCTGGACCATTTGTCTTCACGTCTCCGGGGTCCGGGTGTCGCCGCAGTGGGGAAACACCCCTGTTACCCAGGGAGTCACTTCCAACTATCTGGTCCCTTCGGACTTCCTCTCCATCTTCAATGTACAAGTACCCCGGACGGGTTGGAGACGGGTTCTTTCTGTGACCTTGGTAATTATAGAGTGAAAGACTCAAGTACAAGTCACTTATTTGACCGAAGGACTCCTCGTCACGGAGGTCTCTTGCAAAGGGGAGTGTCGACAGTTGGAGATCCGACGAAGAAAGACCAAACAAGAGTCGAGGGAGTGACCAGTACAAATAAGTTCGTTATCATTGAAGACCCTGAATTTTCTACCTTAAAGACTCGAACACACCGACTACTAGTCTTGACCTACTCACGGAGTAAGAGTCCCCAGTCACACGGGACCACCCTCTGAGAGACAAAACCGTCATGACCCTGAGGTGACACCCTAGGTGACACTGACTCCCGAGAAGGGTGACCGGCGGGGGTGACGGAGTCGTTCTGTAGTCCAGACCCCGTCCTCCATCCTGAGTCAAGACGACGTTTTGTCTTAGTGCAAACTTCAAGGGGATGTTCCGTGGTCGTTTAAAACGAGAACTAGTCCTGAATACCGGAAAGGACAATCACGACCTCTCCTTCCCCCTTTCAAGAAGGGGGATAATCGGAATTTTAGATTAACTCCTTTTAAGACAACGGATCTGTTACCGTATAATTTCACAAATCGTTTTCGTTCTTAAATATTCTTTAACAGGGACCGGATATTCTTGATCCCTTGAATTATTTAGAAGGTCTTAAAAAACGGTGTTAATGTTATATAGTACAAGTCTTTAACGTAATCATACCTCTACTCTACCCGTCTCCTGACACCCGAGGACCTTGTCATCCTGTTGTGAGGTCTCGGAAGACCGGAGAACTCCATTATTCATATAGAGAACTCATCGGTGGGTTCTCTTCCTTTGGTCCTTCCCTCTACTCCATGCATAGCACATATAACTACTGGATGAAACACGTCTGTGTCTCGACCCTTGGAACTAATATATTATCGTAGAGAATCTTGGAAGTGACCACATTTAGTAGACGACAAAACAAAGAACCAAAAACAAAAAACAAACAAACAAAAAAGAATTAAGAGGTAACCTAATTCAAAGAATCCTACCGTACACTCTGTTCGGATAAGATCGATAGAATTTGTTTTTCGTCATGCATGATATATTTACGAAGGGGTCACACCATTTCTTAGACGGACGTCACGTCCTCTGTGTTTTCTGACTAAGCTAGGGACCCAGCCCTTCTAGGGGACCTCCTCCTTTACCGGTGGGTGGGGTCGTAAGAACGGACTCTTTGGAACACTTATCTCCTCCGACCACCCGATGTCGGGTTTCCCAGTGCTTCTCAACTTGTGTTGACTCACTGCCTCATGTGTGACACATTCATGACGACCTAGGGTGTCTCATTTGTCCTTGTCGGTTGGTTTCCGACCTCTGCCCGTCCTCGGTCCCCGTCCACACACCTGAGTCGTCATCCAAACGACTACCGGAGAAATCACTTGACTGAACAGGTACTGAGTCGTTGGGTTCCAGGTCGGGGAGTCAAGTTCCTGTCTCTTACACTACCTGAATCAGTTTTAACCTGAGAGGGGATATAGAGAGTCCCTACCGCTTCTCCTACTCCTGTACACCACATCTGTCTTGGATACTTCCGAGTGGGCACGGTCGAAACACTCGACAACAAGGACCTCTACGTCATCACCGTTCCAGAGGGTTGTGGTCGAGGACCGCACCACGAGAGTTTCGGTGACTGTTGTTCGTCAGTAGAGAAAGTGCCATTACAGATAAAACGAGAAATATAATACTCGAATGTCTCGCTACATTTTTAACAGTTTTCTTTGTTTCACCTGAAGGGACTACCGCGTCACCTATTCTTAAACGGACGGTTAAGTCGGCTGTACCCAAGTTAGGGACCAGACCCTACTTGGGTGTATAGTCTTGTCGATGCGGGTACGTGGTGTTGAAAACTGGGACGCACGGATCTCGGACACAAGGCGTTGTTCTTCGGTGACGTTACTCTTCGGGCGTGTGGTGTTGATCTCTCATCGGGGGGGAGCGACGTTGATCTCTTTCAGACGCGTTTCGTTGTTTCTGTGTGCTTGTGTTAAGACATTTCGTTAATAGGAAGCAAATTTTTATTTATTTATTTATTTTTGGTTCTGCGTCGTGTCGGCTGTTATTTATGTATTTATCTTCTTTGTTTCATGTAATTTTAAAAAACGATGTTATTCATGAATTGTTTAATTGGTTTAATTTAGTCTGGAGACTCCTGAACATGTTAGGAAAAACAGAGAAAAGAATAATTGAAAATAACCTCATATCAACGAAATGTTACAACACAACCAAAGATGGCATGTCGTTTCACTTAGTCAGTAGACATATGTACATAGGCCAGAAAAAACCCAAAGGAAGGGCACACCCAGTGGCGTCTCGTGACTCATCAAGGGACACGATATATCATCCAAGAGTAATCAATAGACGATGTGTTTCGTCACATATATACAGTCAGGGTTAGAGGGTTAGGTAGGGTGGGAGGGTGAAGGGGGAACAACATCATTTATTTAGAGGGTGACTCCGTAGTACTCGTTGTGGGGACGAAGAAACAAGAAGGACTTCAAGTTCCTCGACCCCCGGACCCTCCATGGACATGGTTATCCCAAAGTCTACGTCCAAACCGAAGAGGTGACTCGATGTAAACGTCTCTAAATCTTCCGTCTTACCTCCATTATCTGTAAGGGGTGGAGTATTGACCACGTGTAGCTATGAAGTGTCCGGTCTTTCCCGTACCGGGCCCTTAGTCGTAAAATTGTCGGTCACGTCCACTAGAAGTACCACTGTGTTCACACCTTTGTAATGTTCAGTGGTGTGACGGAAGAAATGACTAAAAAGACATCAACTCTTTCAATGAAGTAGAGGACCCCGGAGCTAAAGTTCGGAGACTCGTGAGACTGTCACTGGGTAACAAAACACAGTCAACGGCTTTCGAAGAAGTTATGGTTCAGAAAGTAAGTTTTTGACCTCTGAACTACAAGGTCGATTAATTACCCTACCTTTTAATTGTGACTATGTCATGGTCTCAAACCTCCCCGACACACTCTTTCACTATCCAAAACTCTCCTATGGGTAATGTAGGGGTAGTGGATGGTCCGACCTCATTTCAGTTCAAAAAATCGGGGAGGTTTGGGGTTAAAGGGGTGAACACTATATCAATACTAAGTATAAACGGAACATTCCAAAACGTTCCAGACTTTTATAATGTTCATTTCCGGAGTCATATAATAAAACATTTTGACCTCAATTATACCATCGACGATCACTATCTTCATTGTCATTGTCCTCAGTAAAAAAAAAACAAACCAATCATAAATGAAAATAAATAAATAAACCGGTACGACCCAGAATCAACGTCGTCTTAGATCAAGGGACTAGTCCTTACCTTGGGTCCGGGGGAATGTGACCTTCACGTCTCAGAATCGGTGACTGGTGTCGTCTCTCTGGGGTCCTCAGTAACAAGTACTCTAAAAATTTTAGATCGAAACTAGTAAGACATTTGGTCTGTCCCTCCCGCCGAAAGGACCAACCGAGTCACCACATCTTACGTGGACGGTTACGCCCTCTATACCCAAGTTAGGGACCAGACCTTTCTAGGGTGTACGACGTCTCGTCGATTCGAACACATGGTGTTGATAACTCGGCCAAGAGATCCTGGACCCTCGGTGTCGAAGACTTCGGGGGTACGGGATGTCGGACACGAGTCGGACACGAGGTGTTCTCTTCGGTGTCGATACTCTTCGGACACGTGACGTTACTTCTCATCGGGACCGAGCGGTGTTGATCTCTTTTTGGACACGTCGTTACTTCTGGGTCGTGTTGGTATTTATTTATTTATTTGGTCTGTCACTTTAGACCGGGGTCCTACTCTCGAGTAACATTACGGGCAATAGTCACCGAGACTCTCGTAGTGTGGTCCTCTGCCGCAACCCTTTGGGATCTCTCCCGTCAGACTAGCTATGTAATTGTAAACGAAACAGGAGTTCGGAGTGCGGGCACAACTGTGTTCACCGGTAATCTCCTAGTACTGTTCGGCACCGTCTTCATTACCCGACCTTCCTCCGCCGTCGGGTTACCCACACCGAGAACTCCTCTATCAAAATTAGTTAACATCCACCAGTAATTACAGACCCTATTTCAACCCAACTTTAGTCCACGTAATAGCGTATGTCGGGGTGGGAACCTCTACCACACACAGGGGTCGAGTTACTCCTCGAGAGTACCAGAGGTTTCGCAGAGTCACTGGAGTCGTCGTTCCCTCCGACGGTCGTCCTTAAAGTGACATACTAAGCACGACACACCCGTCCTCGATAGTTTGTGGGAAAAGGGACCTCCACCCCTTCGGTATATTTTGGTTGACTAATTCGACTAGTCAGTCTCGACTCTCACTCCTCTTCAAGACGGAGACTTTAAGAGTGAACGTCGAGAAAGAAGCCGAAAGACTTTCTCTGGCCCTACGTGTGCTTTGGGTCCCGACTGAACGAGAGTCACGACGGACTGACAGCCCGCCGGCACTAAGTAAAGCAGTGTAGTAAAACAAAACAGGAACGTCTCTAGTTTTCCTCATTGTTCTCGCCCATATTTGTCAACACACATTTGATGCAATATCAAACAGGTGATTTACCTCTAGTACGCCAACAATTTTTGCCACGACCCTAGGGGTAGATTCAGTACCTTTACAACATCAACAAGTCAGTGAGTCAGCACAGGTTGAGAAACGATGAGGTACTTGACGTCGTGTGGTCCAAAGGGACAGGAAGTGGTCGAGGGCCTCAAACGAGTTTGAGTACAAGCAACTCAACCACTACGGTAGGTTGATAGGAGACAGTAAGGGAATAGAAGGACGGAAGTTAAAACCTTTACAATCTGGTGTTTTATACTTCACTTTTTTTTTTTCGTTCTATGTCTTGATACATGTGTCATCCTCAAGTTCGAATATACCTCTTTTTTATACAGGTGTGGGTGGGACTTCGTCCTTTCCCTATACTTGTCTGATTGTGATTGGTAGGGATAACGTGCCATGGGAGTTGACACAGATGTATTGTCATTACTTTTGAAGACGAAGGTCACCCCCCTACTACTCGTAAAATTTAAAGGAAGAAATACTGAAACATGAGAGGTTCAAAATGGATAATTTACATATCACAAATTAAAATTTTCACGTTCTTCCCTGAAGGGACACCGATTCTGAGGTGCGAGGGGTATGTCCCCCGGTTTAAGCTAGGGGCCAGTCCTTTGATTCTAGGGTGTACGGTGTCCCACACCAGTTTTAATTATTTTGAACAAAATTTATTTTTTAACATGGTAGTAGAGGGATGAACGCTTCGTCGTCAATCACAAACCCCCGCCCTCATCCCCCCCTTCAGGAAGTGGACTTTAATTCCTTATTCCTTGTTATTCCTTCGTACTATTACCACTTATTATAACAGGTGGTATTGTTAGTGTCATGTTATCCTGTTCGTCTCGGGAAACCCGGTCCAACTTATTGATCGTCAAATAAGACGTAGGACGTAGGGGTTTACTTTGTTTGAAAACGGCAGAAGGGAGATCTCGTAGGTCGCCACCCTATTAGTTGTCCTATTCATGTCCGTCACTTCGTCCTTTCGTAGAGGTGATCCTTCTACGGTCGTCGTTCATACCGCTCCCGAAAGGGTCGTCGATGTCGAACGTAGGCAGGTCGGTGGCACGGTCTCACAGTCTCACGACCGTCAACTCTCAGGTTCTCCCGGATGTCCCTTCTTCCGGCCCCTCTCACTTGGTCTCTCCCGAGGGATATAACGTCGAGTTGGGGGTGACCGGGTAAATGTGGGGAACGGACTACGGACCTCGTAAACTCACCCGTGTCAAGACTTCCGAAAACACGTAGGGTTCATGCAGAGAGAGGTACCAAGGAGGTTGGGAGCGTCCGCACTCGTACTCACGAGGGAGGTAGACGATATGTTGTGGGGGAAAGAGTATTTGGGGTGTGACACTCTACCCCTCCGACTCGACACTTGACACTTTAGGAAGAGGTCAGGACGTTCCGTAAAAATTGGAGGGACTTCCCTCGTAGTCTCTTCAAGACACTGTATACACCACTCATGAGCCGTCTAAGATCAAGACTTTACCCTTGGGGACAGGGACTCGGTCCCGGGAAAGGTACGTGGACAAAGTGGGAAGTGGAAGGTTTTAAGGAAGGTCGAGGAGTTGGGAGTTGGGATCCAGTCGACCTGACTCAAAGAGATGGGAAAAGAGGACCACGGACATTTGTACTGGGACGGATAAGGGTCGGGGAACCGGTCGAAGGTCTGGGGTGCAGGAGGAGAGAATAGGGTCTTCGACAACCTTAGTGGTCCGGTCGACGTCTGGTAATCTGTAGGACAATCAAGTAGAGTAGGGAACCAGTCCATACTCCAAGGTACCATCCAACAGGGCGTCAACCTTGTCCCCGACCCCAGGGGACCGGGGAGCACCGACGTTTCGTCGTCCCTCTCGTACGTCTCTGTATAAACGTCTTTAGTGTCGTGGGAGGAATCGGGACTCGTCCGTAACGTCTACCCTGAGGACTCCTACAGCTCCTCCTTCCTCCCCACCGGACCCAGAAGAGGGTAGGACAGGTGTGGTCGAAGTGTCTCGTCGGACTAGACTCGAAACCTTTTCGGTGACGTCGAATAATTGAATTATTCTCGAGTGAGGTGACCCTTAAGACTCCTTCACTCTTCGGAACTAGTCGGACCGGGTTGTGTAAAGATGAATCACGGTGTGTTGTTTCTACTAAAATAGAGTAATCACGAATGGGATCCCCCGGTCGGTTCGAAGGTTTAATTGACCTTTCAGTTCTGATACGTACTTTCTATAAAGTTTGTGAGTCTTCTGTCAATTGTAATTGTTCTCCTAAGGGAGAAATTTTACGTTAGATAATCACTCTTTACCCAATTCCGTATTCACTACAGTTCTGATGGCTGATCGTAAACTTTTTATGCTTCGACCTAAGGGATAGAGTGAAAAGTATAGTTGTATTCAAAGTTCTTCCTGATTGTCAATTCATATAAATTTTACTGTTAAGATAAAATACTAAATGAATTGTTTTTGAATTATATCCAATAAAACACGGCCCGTGACAAGGTCGTCTCTCTTTTTGTACCAAACTAAAGAAATATTAGAAAGTAGAATTAGAACCGAGGTAGAACCAACGATGTGTAGATTGATCCTCTACATACTCTATGCATTTTCGTTGTGACGGGATATTTGGGACATTTCCCCCCCCTGACCCAAAGTAAACGAGTCCATATTGGATGTTCGGACCGAATCACGAAACGTACCCTACGACGACGACGACGATTCAACGAAGTCAGCACAGGCTGAGACACGCTGGGGTATCTGCCGTCGGGTGGTCCGAGGGGGTAGTGACCCTAAAAGGTCCGTTCTTATGACCTCACCCCACGGTAACGGAAGAAGGACGTATCCTACGACGGAGACGATTCAGTGAAGTCAGCACAGACTGAGACACACTGGGGTATCTGCCGTCGGGTGGTTCGACGAGACAGGGATCCTAAGAGGTCCGTTCTTGTGACCTCACCTAACGGTAAAGGAAGAGGTACGCAAGAGATCCTGTATTCGTTGTACTACTCAAAGGGACCACCGAGTCACCATTTCTTAGGCGGACGTTACGTCCTCTGGTGGACGTGACGACCTATACACCCAAGCTATGGACCCAACCCTTCTAAGGGGACTTCTTCCTTTACCGTTGGGTGAGGTCATAAGAGTGTACCCTTTAGGGTGCCTGTCTCCTCGGATCACCCGATGCCAGGTACCACGGTGTTTCTCGACCTGTGTTGAATCGCTGATTTGGTGATGGTGGTGGTGGTGGGTAGATTTCAGTGTGTGATTACCCTGGACTGTACACCCACTTTCAGTCCTTGTGTCCGATGAATGGTACGAGGGTAGGGAGAAAAAGGAAAATGTTAATAGAACCGTGTAAGCTAACAGGAGAAATTTAGACCTAAGTCATTTCGACACTTCTTTTGCTTCACCTTACTATGGTGCAGTGGTGAGTCGTCGATTCAGTCTCACTACAGTTCCCTCGATGGTCCTCGAGTACAATCTCTCCTAAAAATAAGGAAAAAAATGCAAAATAGATCATCCTCCCAAAAAAGTCCCATAAATAAGATGGTATCAAAGTAGTGTTGTGGGGTATGGTGGAGATGATGTCTATCAACGTATAAAGAGGGTAACCTAAGACCTCTATTTGTGTGTAGTAGAAGAATACTCCATATGTCGTGTCCGGACAGAAGAGGTCACTAGTGAAGGTGGACAGTTTCATCGTCGGAGACGAGGGGAACTCCTTCTCACAGTCGCTATGATCCGGATCGGTCTCGACGGACCAGAGTGGGGAGTACGAGGAGGAACGGAGGAGGAGACGGGTAGACCTATACTCAGAGGGAGCGACGCAGGGTCCGGTGGTTCGGGTGTCGGGAGAGAGGGACACCTGAGACCCGTCACGCCGTATCGGAGGACACTGGGGTAAGACCTAAACCAAGTCGGGTCGGAGGCGGTCCGGGAGGAGGAGAGTCGAGGTTTGAACATTTGAGACCAGTGACCCTTTCGTCGGGGGACTCGAGTTGCACCGACGGGAGGTGGGAGGTGTCGGGGGTCGTACCTTCCTCCCTGGATGGTCTCGTTCTGTACACCGTCGCCAAGGACGGTACCAGTGTGGTCAGTACCAATGCCTAGACTTTCTCCGGTATCGGCTACTTCAGTGACGCGCTCAAAAGTATCTGTCGGTATCCTAACTTGAACGAGAGTTTTATTCGGTCCGTGTGGGGATTCTACCTTATCTGTCCCATACCGAGTCTCCTCGTGACCCCTTCGGACCTTTCCTCGATCACCAATTTCTCCACTCCTCCTCCCAACTCTCCCCGGTGAGTGTCAAAAGTTCCGACATCGGGAGTTTTAGTGAGTCCGGAGGAAGTACCTCGAAGAATCGGTGGTGCGTCGCGGGGTCTTGGCGTCACAGTGAACCTTGGTGGTCCATGGGTTACTCTCTGTCGTGGTACCTGCGGAAGTAGGAGGACTCGAGTCCCACGACCGACCATCCCCTCTCCTACCTCAGTGTTCGTTAGGGGTGACTCTAGTGTCCCTGGGACCGTCTTCTCTTCCCACGACACCCAGACACCCAGACACCCATATGCTGAGCCATACAAGTCTTTTGCCTCTCCGGAAGGACTGAATTGGTGTTATGAATCAAGTAGTCTCAGGGCGGTACTGATTGTGTTGCCGGTGACAGTATAACCTAATAAGGTGGTGACGAAAAAGAGGACCTTATGTTTAAGACTCGACACCGGAATTGGAAATGTGACAGAACTGGGGTCTAAAAGATGTTTGCTTTGAGGTCCCTGGAACAGAGAACAGGAGTGTCCCTCTCGACCAGGTCAGGTCTGCACGGTGACTAAGTAACCTTTACCGTCTCGTCAGGGAAGCGGAGTGTCCCAGAGAGGAAAGTGTGTAGAAAAGGGGAGCAAGTGGAAGTGCGGCAGTGTAAGTGGAACGTGTAAAGGAAAGAAACATGTACGCGTAGAGTAGAGATGGTGTCCAGCAAACGTGGACGAGAAGGAAGACGGATCTTGTACTAAAAGGGGTTGGTGGTATCTCGGACGGGAAAGGACAAGTGTCAGAGTCGAGTTTGTTCGAGTGGTTGAGTTTATCCTAGTGAAAGGGTGACGGGATAGTGTCTTTTATCGAAAACAAAAGAAGTATTATATACATTTAAAGTCTTTTCAGGAACAAGTAAAAAAGTAAGTAAACAGATGGAGGGGACAGTCTCATATTCGTCGTCCGTACGTCCTTGAACCGGACAGAACAAGAGACGAAGTAGGAGTCTTGAGTCTTGTCTGGTACCCTGTGTCATCCAGGTGTCACTTAGAAACTACTCACTTACTTACTTACTTATTTGTTTTGGAGCAGAAGGGTTGTCTTGACAGTAGCCTACTCGTCATTCGCTTAAACGACTATTCGCAGAGGACGTCGGTCCCTAGTAGGACGGACAGGGTCAAGGACGGGTCCTATGTGGGTGAGTGGGAAGAAGGCTCCGGGAACCACGGAGGAGTCTCCTTTCCCTCTCGTCGGTGAGACCGTCGGAAAGGAAATAACGTCCTTTCAACGAGATAGATGTGAGACCTGTAAAGTGACGGAACTATTGGGTAAGCGGAAGTGAGTTCTCGAAGGTTTGGCATTCAGGAAGAAGGACTGGACGAAAAGACCTTAGAAAAGATACTGTAGTCAACGATACGTGGTCTTATAAGGCTGTGTCCCTAGTCAACCAGTGGTTTCGTAAACATAATCAAAAGATAACGACGATATTGTTCAATGGAAGTCGACCCGTCGAATTTATTGTGTTTACATAATAGAACTTCAAGATATCCAGTCTTCAGATTGTCCCGAGTGGTCCGATTTTCGTTTCACAACCGTCGTAACAAGAGGAAGGATCCCCCGAATTTCCCCAGTAAACCCACCAACCGTCTGATGTCAGGAACATCGACATCGTGACTCTAGAGACAAAGGAACGACCGATAGTCGACTCCCAGTAAAGGTCGACGATCCCCGGTAGACGGAAAGATCCGAGATGGAGAAAGAAGATAGAAGTTTCTACCGTTCCCACGAATTTTTGGGAGAAAGTGCAACTTAGAGTGAATAGAGGGGAAGGTGACAACTTAGAGTACCTGGTGAAAGACGAAGGAGAGGGTGAAAAAAAAAAAAAAAAAAACCTCCTATGAAGGAAATGTTACGACACTACCAGAGACGACAGGTAGTTGTACTTAGTCAGTATTAATAAATATATATAGGGGAGGGAGAACTCTAGGGGGGTGGGGTTAAGGTGGGGAGGTCCAGCAGTGTCTCATCGTCCGACCCGAGGGACTCAACATGTCGTCGAAGGGTGATCGATAGGTAAGATGTGCACGATCACACACATCTATATGAGAATTCCCGAAGTATCTACCGCGTCACCATTTCTTAGACGGACGGTTACATCCACTGCGACCTCTACGTCCATTTACAGTTACGATCAAAGAGTTAAAGAAAATCGGACAGGAAGGGGACGACACAGGTGAAAATTCCGATGTACACTAACGTAACTAAGTGGGTCTGAGAAGTCCTATTAGAGAGGTAAATGTAGTAAACCTCAATGGGTGTTTGTTTGAAGACGGTCCCCCGGACCTGACCTCCGTCCTCCCAATACCAGTAAAGATCATACTCTGTAGGTGTGAGACGAAGACCCTCACAAAGGTTCCTTCGTCGGGATCGACCAGGGACCCTAGGGACCTTCGAGACTACGATGTTAGGGAGAGGTTCCCTATTACGTAGTAGTGAGTAAGAAGTCACCGGTACTGGACTTGCCTTAAACATAGTCCCCTCTTTCAACATCGGAACCCTCACCTATAATATACTCGAATAACAATAGGTCTGTGAGAGACCCAAGACCCTCACCTGTCTCTACACGAACGAAACTCCTTCCACGCGACACTCTGGTAGGAGAAGACGTCAGGACCTTGACCTACACCAAAGGAAGGGAGGAACCAAACATAAGTAATATTTCCACCACTCCCCTCCCCCACGTCTCTTACACGAAATAAATTACACCTCTTTAGACCTACCGTCGTGAGATTGGTTCCGTAATCCGAGTCGGGACTGTCGTCACTCTATCGTACTAGAATATGCGGTGAGTACGGGATGTCCCTTTCGATGTGTGGTCGTGTGACCGGCGAGTAGAAGAAAAGGGGTCCGAACCACTGGGTCCGTAGTCAGTAACCAAAAACCAGGGTTCAGAAGGTCGTTTCGACGACCTTAGGGAGGAGGCTGTTCACCTCTTATGGGCACACATGCCCTTCCGGTGGAAATCGAGGTTTTATGTCTCCACACGTGTATTCACCCTAGTACGGTCGACAAGGTAGTCTCGAAACCAAAGACATTTCTAGTAAACAGTGGATATTAGATTGTCATTCTATTTAGACCGCCGAAGTTCAAGGTTCAGGGAATGTCCTCGGTCCCAGGGACTTTACCCCGGTCCGAGTCGGAGAAGATTAGCCCCTACCCCTAGGTCGGGACTCAGGGACTCAGAGTGGACGAGAGTGTCCCGACACCAGAGACTCAAAAGGGGTCGGGACCCGGGATCGACTTGAAGAGGACTCGAAAGGGGTCGTCTACCTCTAGGTAGACGAGAAGTCTGTAGTGGGTTATTGTGTTAGATTTTAATGGGAACATAGACACAGTCATAGACGTAGATATAGATATGTCACAGACGTGTGTTTGTATGTTTTACGGACCTCTATTCTTGTCTACGACCGGTCAGTTAGGACATTTGTGAGTTCTTGTAAGGTCCATCTCCAAGCGAAACCTTACTAGATCAAATGGATAAAAGTGTTCACAAAGAACGGAACCTCGGTTAGAGTACGTCTTTGGGAGCGACGGGCGAGTGGAAGGAACGACAGAAACGTTCACCGGGTATCTCCGGTATAGTCACGAACCCCTTGCTCGTAGGTCAAGTGGTGCAATAAGTATAGACTCGTTCTGTCTTTATCCTGGTCCTGGTCTTGAGTCCCGAAGACTCGGGTTTCTTCAGACCCTTAGGTAAAAACCAGTAGGTCGGTTTTGGTAAGGAGGGATTTTCTTGGAGTCATCACAAATGCGTAACCGTCTCTGGGGACTTGACGTTTCCTCCACCGGGGGCAGGGACCGGATGTCTACCTACATACTGGGTCAAGACTGGTCATCCTACATTCCCCTTTGGGTGACCCCTCTCTCGAAGACCGTTACTAAAGGGAAACCGTTGTCTCTGTTCCTTTCTCTCACAGGGTAAGTTCCGGTGGGACGAAGGGAGAACTTGAATCGGTGGGTTCCGTACTACGACAATAAACTGTACTCTTTTGTATCTTTTACTGTGTCTATGGTTTAGTGTCGGACTGTGGGGACTAGGGACTTAGTGATAGTCGTCGACGGGTAGAGATCTGAAGAATACGTTCTTTTTGTTTCGACACGCCGCACTCGGGGGTGAAGCAGTGTGAACATGAACGACGACTTTCGTAGAGACTGTCTAAGTTTCCTAGACACATTTAGACGGTGTCCAAATAAAAGTTTCGGTTCGTAAAAATCGACACCACAACGAACGGATCAAAGTTTCTTATAAAATTTTGAAATAGACTTTACCGTAGTCTTTCTTTTGTCGGGGTGAAAACAGATGAGTGACTCACGAACAGACTCCGTTTCACACAAACGTCTTTCCCCCTTCCTTCTCCTCCACAAGAGAAAATACTTGTCAGAAGATCAAAGGGGGCCTCCTGTTTCGGAGGGAGTCGATGACTTTACCTTCCTCTTTCTGGAGTACCACTCGGTTCTCTCTGCAACTCGTCCCTCGGTCGTCCTCTGGGTAGTACTGGAACGCAGAGTCGTACCCCCCCTCCGACGGTGGCAAGGGTAGGGTCTCCGAACCCTGTGTTTCTTCTACTCTTTTTGGTCGTCCTTGGTGGAGTGTGATTTCCCAGGAGGCACCTTTTCTCTCCGTCTTTCCGTGTCTCGACGGTCCAACATTTTCCTTCCTGTAGGGAGTCTGGGTACACTAACCCTATCCCACTGGTTGACAGGGGTAAACAGACCCTACGTCCCTAAAGATCCCTACACCCTGAAAATCTTAATTTTAACCTTTCAGGACCCACACCTCGAAGATTTTTCCTCAAGGAACACATGTACTCTATGTGTACTTTAATTCGGGGTTGGAAGAGTAGACAGATCGGGGTTCGTACTACCTTTTATTCGGTGTCTCTGTCGGACCGGACAACAACCCCCCAAGTCCGACTCAACAGAAGTCATTAGGGTATTCCAGTCTCCCTTGTCTCCGTTACTTACTTACTTACTCATCCACTTACTTACTTACTGAAGTCACCCCATTGATGAATAAGTACGAAACTCGTGATAGTAAAAGGTAACTAACTGTAAATTAAGGTAGGTAACTGTTCGTGGTCACTTAGGTGACGGAGAATGTCGTTCCGGAGAACCTCGTTTCTTTTGGTTAAACTTCGGTGCTTAGATTTTTTAGTGTAGGTGTCTGTAAAGTATGAGTATGAACGTAAAAAGACGGAACCTCCTTTAACGAAAGGTAAACTTCTCAACTGCTCTCGTGTCTTTTCTACTGAATGTTAGATCTGTAGACGCGGGTCACGGTTTCTTCTACCCGGGTGTCCTTCATGACGTTACATCTCTACCGGTCTTGGAGAGGACACCGGGTCCGAGACCACACACGACACGTCCGCACGATCCAGCGAAGTCAGTGCAGGTTGAGAAACATTGGCATACCTGACATCGGGTGGTCCGAAGAGACAGGTACCCTAAAGGGTCCGTTCTCATGACCTCACCCAACGGTGAAGGAGGAGGTCCCCTAATAGGACTGGGTCCTTAGTTTGAGAGCAGAGAATACAGAGGACGTAACTGTCCGCCCAAGAAATGGTGATCGCGGTGGACCCTTCGGGAACCCCGTACCGAATAAGTCCAGTGCAGTAAAATACAAGGGCTGTCGGGACTCTTTACCGAGGTAAAATGTCTCCTCCTGGGTTACGAAGTCCTAGACCCATCGGACGGGTTCCAGGGTGGTTGTCACTCACCACCTGGGGTCCAGACAGACTGAGGGTTCCGGTCGTAGGAGAATTTGGGAGTGAGACGACGACGACACGAGGTCCTTATCTTCTGGACCTACTCAGGACTGTAACGACGAATTATCGACAGACCGGATTTTGTTCTACAAAGCGAGAGGTTTGGAGTCAAAGAGACAGACGTTCTACCCCTATCTTCATCACGACTAAAGTAGTCTAGTCCAGCACACCGTTCAAGATCAGGTATTATTCGGCAGGCACTCAAGGTTCCTACTTCCTCTTCCCTGAGGTCCTCCCCTCACGTTTCCATCATACTCACTCGGTCTAACCGTCACTCCTCTCGACCGGTCGCTCCGACATCCGACTCCCCACTCTGGTCACCTGTAGATGGGACCGACGTGTAGTCTTCGTAGACCCCACAGTGTGAAGTTTGATACCTCATCCTGGTCACGAACCCAGGATATTAGACTTTCATACTGGGTTCGTGACCATAAAGATGTTGAGGGGCACTGTGGCCACACCACGGTCTCAACTTTCGGAAACCGGATCTGGAAACGAGAATTTGTACTCCGGGAACCTCTTCGTCCTCACAGTAACCTTCGTACAATCTTTACGTCTGAGAGTCCGGGTGGAGTCTAGACGACTCAGCCCAGACGTAAACTCGTTCTGGGGACCCACTAAGCACACGTGTGATAAAAAAATTTAAATTAATTAATTAAATTAATTATAATTTAACGGAATAACCCAACACGGTGTCCCGTTCGTCGTACAATCGAGAGGTTGGTCCCTAGTTTGGGTTCGGAGGACGTCACCTTCGTACCTCAGGATTGGCGACCTAGTGGTCCCTTAAGAGTACACATGCACTTTGAGATTCGTAGGGACCCGATCAGACACCCAGTGTCTACCCCTTTTTTAGTCGTTTTACGGTCCGAAACTTGGGCAAATTTTCGGTTTCCTGTTCACTCTCCCCCTTTACTCCCCGTCGACAAATGTCGTCAGTGAGTGCCTATTGGATTAGACCGTTTACGTTTCCCGTTCCCACACCGTCCAGAGATATACAAATTTGAAGTTACTTAGGTCTAGCGCCTACGAGTCCTTCAGGCCCTAAGACGGCCGACGGGTCACAAACGGGTGGACGATGACATAGTCAGTCTTCTGATTGTAATAGGCCACAGTTTTTACGTGGACCGGACCCTAATCGTCCTTTTATAGTCGGACTCCGGAACCCTAATACTGTCCCTTCATTAAGGGTTTCCCGGAAAAGGAGTGGGTCTTACTCGTCGAGAGGTAGGGACCCGTTCGCCCGACGACTCCGGTCAAGATTCCCTCGCCCACCACCGACCCAAGGGTCTTCCCGACACTCGAGTCACAGACACTGTCTCACACTCCCTGGGAGACAACACCGGGGTCTTTGTCCTGAAAGAACCCTCTCTTTCTCCCAGGGATTGAAGACCTTGGACTCCTTTACTATAAAATTAGTCACAAATGAGAGAGACTATTAGGGGTAACCAAGTAATAGTACAGTATTGTCCGTCGACCTTTCGTCTAAGATGTAGAATTTAGCTTTCGTGAGTTCTTCTGTCATGTTCGTGTTTCCGAGTCGAAAATGTTTCGTGAAGACAGACCGAGTTATAAATGGTAATAGAATCGTCTCGGTTGAGAAACCCAACCGGAACTATTAGAATAGTTTCGATACCTGGGACGGGGATATTTTACTTGTATTTACGTGTGATGGTCCTGAAGGGACCACCAGGTCACCGATTCTGAGACGTAAGGGTTACGTCCTCCGGGTCCAAGCTAGGGACCAGTTCCTGGAATCTAGGGTGTACGACGTTGATTCTGGGTTACATCGGTTTATTTATTTTTATTTATAATTTTGTGTGTGTGTGTTCATGTCTGTTGAAGCCCCTTGGGGACTCGTCAGTGGACTTAGTGAAGGAACTTAGACAAAATCTCATTGGAACTATCGCATAAGTTTTTGTCTCTGTAATGAAACGACTGATTCCAAGCAGATCAGTTCCGATACCAAAAAGGTCATCAGTACATACCTACACTCTCAACCTGACACTTCTTCCGACTCACGGCTTCTTAACTACGAAAACTTGACACCACAACCTCTTCTGAGAACTCTCAGGGAACCTGACGTTTCTCTAGGTTGGTCAGGTAAGACTTCCTCTAGTCGGGACCCTAAAGAAACCTTCCTTACTACGATTTCGACTTTGAGGTCATGAAACCGGTGGAGTACGTCTCAACTGAGTAACCTTTTCTGAAACTACGACCCTCCCTAACCCCCGTCCTCCTCTTCCCCTGCTGACTCCTACTCTACCGACCTACCGTAGTGACTGAACTACCTGTACTCAGACCCACTTGAGACTCTCAACCACTACCCGGTCCTCCGGACCGCACGACGCTAAGCACCCCAGTGTTTCTCAACCTGTGCTGACTTGCTGACTTGACTCGACTTCGTTTGATTTTATTTTAAGACAACCGAACGAAGGGTGGTAGGTAATCGTGAAGACTATTACGGTGTGTAAAGAAAGTCCCAGATGGATGAAAGTCACAGTTATGAGTTCAAACCTCGTACACTGGGCTCCGACTCGGTACGTCACGTAGGGTATGGGGTGACCAAGTCCCTATCTATGCACCTGGGTAAGTCCTGGGTATTCCGAGTCACTTTTAATTTCCTTCCAGGAACTGAGAAAAGACAACTACAGTTTGGACTTCCGACACCGGTGTCGTCACTCTTCGACCTTCAACGGCAGAACCCTAGTGTGCTTTCTCAGAAACACAATTACCTGAGTTGTGTTTCAGTCGTCTCGGGTCTTTACTTCTCTCTTTGGTACAGGACTTGTGTCGGAAACTCGGAACTTCAGGACAGTCTAGATAGAAACCTACCAAATCATTTATTTTGGTGTTCAGGTACGCAATTCATCAAACTTAGTGTACGTTGTCTTTCACGAGTCTACCTATTAGAAATAATTAAGTAACCTATCAGAATACTGGGAAGTACGTCGATGGTTAATTTGTTTATTACAGTGAGATGTTCACAAGAAATACTGGACAAAACCGAAAAGTTAAAGTGATTTAGAGAAGTAGGGATCTCAATGAGGAGACGAATAGGGTTTGTGGAAATATTTATTTGGAGAAGCCAATGTTCCAAGGAAGTGAATGGACATGGTACTATAAATAGTACATGGTGTCTCAACGTTTAACAGTATAATATAGAATATCGTTATCCACTTAATATATTTAGACTAATTTCGTCGGATCACCGACTCAAGGTTTAAAATCTAGAGTTATGAATTCTTGTTTTTATAAGACTTTAGTTAAGTTACGACATTAACAGTAATTTGCATTGAAATTCATTCTAATAAGAATCTAGAGTTACTATGTGTACGGTAAAAAAGTCTGATGTCTTACAACTAAAGATCGGTCGTTCCCACCCTTCTCCGAAGTCGGTCGGTCTAAGACCTAAAGTCACTTAAGAGATGTCAGGACACTTTTCCAACACTGCACACTATTTGGGTCCGTCTGAACTCTATTTTAAACCGAGGAGATTAATGGTTGAGTACAGTGGAGACTCAGAGGTCAAGGGGTATATTTTTACTTACATAAATGATGATATATATTTTATCTATTCCTTGTTCCTGGATGACATATCGTGTCTTTTGATTTAAGTTATAGAGAGAGATTAACTATTACCTTTCTTTATACTTTTTCTTAGTTATATACACATATACTCATTGACTTAGTGAAATTATATGTAGACTTTGATTATGTTGTAACACCAGGTCACCAATTCTGAGGTGGAAGGTTACGTTCCCCGCGTTCAATCTAGGGACCAACCCCTTCAAAACGTACGGAACCCCACATCGGTTTTTATTTATTTATTTTAAATTTTTTTAACATTTAGTTGGTATGAAGTTAAAATTTTTAACAGGGAGTTCGAATTCTAAAATTTTAACGTGACACCATTGAATATGGAGTTAAAAAATTTTGTGCCTGACTATATATATATACATCCATATATGTACATATACATACCGTAGGGTGAGGTCATGAGAACGGACCTTTTAGGGTACCTACCTCCTCGGACCATCCGACGTCAGGTACCCCAACGATTCTCAGTCTGTACTGACTCGCTGAAGGGAAAGTGAAAAGTGAAAGTACGTAACCTCTTCCTTTACCGTTGGGTGAGGTCACAAGAACGGACCTCTTAGGGTCCCTGCTCCCTCGGACCATCCGACGGCAGGTACCCCAGCGTGTCTCAACTTGTACTGACTTCGTTGAATCGTCGTCGTCGTCATATGTGAATGGGATACGCGTGATATATGTATGTGTATATATTATATATACGTGCGTAATATATATAAATACGTACACACACATAAAATGTTTATATATATAATATCTAAGTATATACAATAGTAAAGATTTAGATTAGTTCCTCAAAAAGAAAACTGATGAAAAGAAAATGAGGACCGTGTCAAATTTGAAAACAAAAGGAGTTTTAGTCAGAGGAAAAGAATAGAAATTTAGTCCCTAAAATGGTACAATGAGATACCAACCGTTTTCGTATAAAATTCGAAAAATAAAAGATTTGTCGACTGAGTAGTCCTCAGTATCTGATGATAAGAATTTTACGGTCCCTAGTTCAAGTAAGACGGGTTTGTGTGTCGTATTGGGAGGAGGAAGACTATGGAACGGAGGGGAGGACCTACGTGGCCTTCACTAGAGAATAGAGTCTGGAGACACGGAAGTGTGTACGACAAGGGACACGGACCTTTTGGGAAGGAAGAAAAAAGTAGACAGACTGAAGGGATGTAGGAAGTTTTTAGATTGGTAAGAGGAACCATAGGAGGGGGAAAGGAAATAGACGAAGGATACGTACCGGAGACCCTTAAGAAGGGTGACTTGAGTCAGACAAAGGCTGAGACACTTACAGAGGTCGAGTACAGGTCTCTATGTAGACGTTCCAAAATGGAGGGGAAGGTTATAACGGGTCGTTTGTCGCCCAGTCGTCAAACAGTCCTGTACTGGAGGTTTACCTATCTGTTGGAATCCAAGTTGACTTCGTGGCATCAAAATGTCCCAAAAGTATTTAGTTTTTAAAGGTTATAACGTTTTTTAGACCTCTGACTCCGTTACTCCACAAGTATTTTCGTTTTTACGACACTTACGTTTACACATTTGTTCTTCGAAGAGAAAGGATACTTCTAATTAACGGGGGGTGCCCGATCGTCGTTTTTTTTTTTTTTTTCTCATTACTTCCTACAGTCTTAATAAATATTTCTAGACCGAGGACATCGAAACTATTTAAATAGTATTTTACGAGATGTCTTGGAGTCTGGGTCACCCTCGGTCAACGAAGACACTAGTGTTGAGCTCTACACAAATTCCAAGACGGAGTCCGACTCAAAGTCTTTGTAGTTTACGGCCTTTCACGCACACACACACACACACACACACACACACACACACATCTATTCTTATCAGTATTTTCGAAACCTTTTGATCTCTTGATAAACTTTTATATAGAGTAGTCCCTGACGTTCAGAAACTTTATAGATGAGGTTTAGGGGTGAGTAAAAGGGAGGTATATTGAGGACCCATCTTTCTGTGTCTTCTGGACGAAAACACTTAAATTTATGTCCGAAGGTTAGATCTTTAGTTCACTTGTAATCACTAAGAATTCCTATTCTCTACTTTAGAGACTCATTTTGGGAGTCAAGGTGGGTTCTAAGCACTAGGGTCTCTACAGAGGGTGGTAGATGGTCGATGGCCAACAGTGGTGAAGGTTAGAAAGGAAGTTACATCCTTCATAAAAGTTATTTATTCAACTCCCTTCTCCTTCTTCTTTCAGTTCACCTCCCCTATTAGTAGACTCGTAGAGACCTAGGAGAAGTCAATCGAGAGTCAAGTCAAGTCAACGAGTCAACACAGGTTGAGAAACGTTGGGGTACCTCACGTCGTACGGTCCGGAGGGACAGGTAGTGGTTGAGGGTCTCAGATGGGTTTGAGTACAGGTAACTCAGTCACTACGGTAGGTCGGTAGAGTAGGAGACAACAGGGGAAGAGGAGGACGGGAGTTAGAAAGGATCGTAGTCCCAGAAAAGTTTACTCAGTCGAGAAGTGTAGTCCGTTGGTTTCATAACCTCGAAGTCGAAGTCGTAGTCAGGAAGGTTACTTGTGAGTCCTGACTAGAGGAAACCCTATCTGACCAACCTAGAAGAACGTCAGGTTCCCTGAGAGTTCTCAGAGGAGGTTTTGATGTCAACTTTTCGCAGTTAAGAAGTCGTGAGTCGAAAGAAATATCAGGTTAAGAGTGTAGGTATATACTGGTGACCTTTTTGGTATCGAAACTGATCTACCTGGAAACAACCTTTTTGTTACAGACGAAAAATTATAAGACAGATCTAACCAGTATTGAAAGGAAGGTTCCTCATTCATAGAAAATTAAAGTACCGACGTTAGTGGTAGACGTCGCTAAAACCTCGGGTTTTGTTATTTCAGTCGGTGACAAAGGGGTAGATAAACGGTACTTCACTACCCTGGTTTACGGTACTGGAATCAAAAGACTTACCACTCGAAATTCGGTTGAAAAAGTGAGAGGAGAAAGTGAAAGTAGTTCTCCGAAAAATCAAGAAGAAGTGAAAGACAGTATCCCCACCACAGTAGACGTATAGACTCCAATAACTATAAAGAGGGTCTTTAGAACGAAGGTCGAACACAAAGAAGGTCAGGTCGCAAAGAGTACTACATGAGACGTATCTTCAATTTATTCGTCCCACTGTTATATGTCGGAACTGCATGAGGGAAGGGTTAAACCTTGGTCAGACAACAAGGTACAGGTCAAGAAGAACAACGAAGGACTGGACGTATGTCTAAAAAGTTCTCCGTCCAGTCCACCAGACCATAAGGGTAGAGAAAGTCTTAAAAGGTGTGAACACTAGGTGTGTCAGTTTCCGAAACCGTATCAGTTATTTCGTCTTCATCTACAAAAAGGCCTTAAGAGAACGAAAAAGGTACTAGGTCACCTACAACTGTTAAACTCGAGACCAAGGAGACGGAGAAGATTTTGGTCGAACTTGTACACCTTCAAGTGCCAAGTACGTAATGACTTCGGACCGAACCTCTTAAAACTCGTAATGAAATGATCGTACACTCTACTCACGTTAACACGTTATCAAACTCGTAAAAAACCGTAACGGAAAGAAACCCTAACCTTACTTTTGACTGGAAAAGGTCAGGACACCGGTGACGACTCAAAAGGTTTAAACGACCGTATAGCTCACGTCGTGAAAGTGTCGTAGTAGAAAGTCCTAAACTTTATCGAATTGACCTTAAGGTAGTGGAGGTGATCGAAACAAACATCACTACGAAAGATTCCGGGTGAACTGAAGTGTAAGGTCCTACAGACCGAGATCCACTCACTAGTGTGGTAGTACTAATAGGCCCAGTACTTCTAGAAAAAACATGTCAAAAAGACACAGAAGAACGGTGAGGAGAATTGTAGAAGACGAAGACAATCCAGGTATGGTATAGACAGGATATAACTCGGGTAGAAACGTACTTTACAAGGAAACCATAGAGATTAAAAGAACTTCTCTAGATATCAGAAAGGGTCAGATAACAAAAGGAGATAAAGAAACGTAACTAGTAACTCCTTCCGAAAGAATAGAGAGGAACGACAAGAAACCTTGAGACGTAAGTTTACCCATATCGAAAGGAAAAGAAGAAACGAAAAGCGCAGAGAAGAAAAGTGTCGATAAACATTTCGGAGGAGTCTGTCGGTAAAACCTAAAAACGTAAAGAAAAAGAACCCCTACAAGAACTAGGAACAGAGGATATGTTACAGTACTTGGAGACAGGTATCAAGTAGTCCGTGAGACAGATAGTCTAGATCAGGGAATTTAGATAAAGAGTGAAGGTGACATATTAGTATTCCCTAAACTAAATCCAGTATGGACTTACTAGATAACCAAAAGGGGTGAAAGAAGTTAAATTCAGACTTAAACCGTTATTCCTCAAGTACTAGACTCGGTGTCAGTCGAGGGTCAGAACAAAAACGACTGACATATCTCGAAGAGGTAGAAACCGACGTTTCTTATATTATTTAGCCTAAAGCCACAACCGGTAGACCACTACAGGTACACATCTCAGAAGAGAACACAACAACCTTCTCCTACAAACGATACTGGTCACGTAAGAGAACCGTTTTGAGATAATCGGAAACGGGACAAAGTAAAGCATGAAGTTTCGGTTTAAACGGGTAATGAGGTCCACAAAGAACTGAAGGACGAAAACGTAAGGTCAGGGGATATTACTTTTTCTGTAGAAAAAACCTATAATCAAGAATTTCCAGAATTTCCAGAAATATCTTGGTAAGTTGAAGTTGAAGAAGTCACAATGAACAGTCCCGTATCTGAACCTAATGACACTATAACTTACCAAAGGGAACCTTCGTTTGTCTCTAGTAAGACAGCAAAAACTCTAACGTAGGTTCATGACGTAAAGTCTGAGAAAACAACTGATAGTCAATCGAGACCCTTCTGTATTTACAATTGTCCTTGACTTTCATTATAGAGAGGTATCCAAGTTCTTTTTGTCGTAGAACGATGAACATTAAGAAATAACAAATCAACGAATCGACACAGGTCGAGAAACGTTGGGGTACCTGATATCGGGCGGTCCGAGGAGACAGGTACCCTAAAGGACCCGTTCTTATGACCTCACCCAACGGTAAAGGAGGAGGTCCCCTAGAAGGACTGGGTCCCTAGTTTAGACACAGAGGACGTAACTGCCCACCTAAGAAATGGTGACTCGGTGGTTCCTTCGGTCGTAGTCTACATACTCGACGAATTATGCGGTAATCCTGTGTTCTACATTCACCTACGATTATTTATAATGGTTATCATATATCCTACACTACACGTACCGGAGTCTCAAGAAAAGTAAGTAAGTAAGTAAGTCAGTAAGTAAATAGGTAAGTAAGTAAGTAACTTACTTATGCATGATTCCAGATGGAACATGGACTGTCACAAGTGGCGTGACCACTATACCATCACTTGTTTAGTCCCACCTTTTTACTTTATGATAAGTCGGTAATTTTTCTTGTTTTAAAACGGTAAATGTCGTTGTACCTACCTGAACCTCCCGTAATAAGTTTTACTTTATTCAGTTTGTTTCTTTCTATTTACGGTGAACCGTAGTCAATATACTCCTGAGATTTTTATGTTGTTCGATTAAGTAAATTGTTTTTTCTCGTCTGAGTCACTATATCTCTTATTCGACCACCAATAGACACTTCTCTCCCTTCTTTCCTCCCCGTTATATCCCCCTTCCTCACCCTCCATGTTTGTTGACCCACATTCTATTCATGTTCCTACATAAATGTGTTACGTCCCTTATGTCGGTTATGAGACATTATCGACATTTACCTCACATTTGAAATTCTTAATATAAAAATTTTTAGGACAAGAACTACGTTTGACCATATATACCTTACCTATTTGTTGTTCAAGAATAACATATCGTGTTCCTTGATATAAGTTATAAGACACTATTTGGTATAACCTTTTTTTATACTTTTTCTTACATATATACACATATTGATTCAGTGAAATGACATGTTGTCATTAATTGTGTCGTAACATTAAGTTGATATCAAGTTAATTTTAAAAAATTTATTTATTTTACTGATGATTGGTCTCTATTTTATTATTTATCTCCTTTTTTTAAAAATTAGGACGAGAGTATCACGAATGTAAGATCATCCCCTTCTTTATGATATGTGTCTGTCTATCTGTCTACACCGTTTATAGTCTGTCCCTGCCTGTCTCCGACGGTTCAGAAGAGTCTCGTCGAGGGAAAGTCCAAAACGTAAAATCGGAAATTTACTCCGAAGGGAAATTGGGGCTTAGGAGTTCCGATGGTAGGAGTTCAGACGTTTTGACGTGTGACATACGGGTTCTGTAAGACTCAACGTAGGGCCCCCTTTATATCGTAGACTCCCCTTTGTCGTTAATGTCAAGAAAGGTATCAACTAGGACTACAACAACAAATAAGTGAGTTATCGTAGGTTTACAAAACGCTGGGGTACCTGACATCGGGAGGTCCGAGGAGACAGGTACCCTAAAGAGTCCGTTCTTATGACTTCATCCAACGGGAAAGGAGGAGGTCCCCTAGAAGGACTGGGTCCCTAGTTTGGGTGCAGAGGACTTAACGTCCGTCTAAGAAATGGCGACTCGGTGGCCCGAAGGGGGAACTAGGATTATAGGACTGAATTTTGTTCGGGAGAAGGGTTCAGAACGTTTTGACTAAAAGGGTAGTGAAAGTCTCTTTCGACACGAAGGGTCGTTTACGTTAAGGCGTATCAGTAGCTCTAAGTACGACTATTATCCCGGAGTACAGAGAGACTAAGTCAAACCTAGAAAGTTTTTGCGGAACTAATTTAAACCGAGAAGACTTTACAGTCACCGAAACTGAGTCCTTCACACTTAAGAGTTGTTCGAACGGTTCACACCCTGCGAAGGAAACCAGTGTGTAAGTGAACGAAGTCACTGATTCAGGACACAGAATGTGTTTACCCACGCAAAAATCGGACTACCGACTCCTTCTTAAGAAAGGTCTTAACTTAAGGGTAAAGGGAAACAGAACGTCAAAGTGACACGGTACACCCCTACAGTACGGGCCCAGGGGAGTCAGAGGACTCGGACTAGCACGCCCAAGGGTCACGTAAGCCGTCACTGCGAGCTTACTGTTCCCCTGTAACTCCGTCATAGACGACCTCCCACAGGAACCGACACTATTTCGGGAAGTGTCAACGTCTTCAGAGACGTCGGAGGAGACAGAAGAGAGGGAGAACTCGCGTGCCGTCTCTCTAAGAGACTACACTACGTAGACCGACTGTCTTGTCTGTGTTACTATCAGGGGAGACCCTTCGTCGAGGTTCTCGGTTGACGGTAGACGAGACTGTCCACTGTTCCCTCCTCCTACACTTACTTGGTCCATGTGGACAGGAAATTATCGGACTGTGGACATTGTTGGTCGTGGGGTCCCTGGTACCTTTGTTTCTTGTCCCAACCTTACCCTTAGTGCTACTCTGATACCCCTCTAAAGTTACTCTGGGAGACACACAACGACCCCTTGTGTACCTTTATAATAGACGTGAAGGAGTACATAGGACCAAGAAGAAGTCGGGTTATGGATTCTGGAGGACTCCCCGTCCTGTCCTCTTGGTCTCTCAGTTTTGGAATCGAACGGAAAATTTACAGGCTTCAGTTGAGACTCAATATCCTTTGACTTCCTGAACCATACTTTAAATGTCTGTCAGATTTTTGAAACTTCTGGACACTATCCCGTCTGGACCAAAAGGGACGAAGTCTCCTCTCCTCCCACGGTTCTAGTTCCTTCCCTCGTGAAGCTCTCCTCAGTGTACCCGTCGTTCCCTCCACCTGGGACCCCCACAGGGACCTTTGTCGGGACGAAGAGGTGGTGGGTGGTCTACCTGGGACGTCTCCTACCTCTTATCCTGTCCCTGGAGTCTGTCCACACACAGGACCCCCTCCCCCAGGGTTGTCTCTCCCGGGTACGGATTCCAACGTCTATTTTATGTTATGACCCCTGTCTCGTTTTCTAGTGAAGTACAAATGGACTTTGAGCCTAAAATGACCCACTGGACATAAAAATGAACGAATTAGAACGTCGGGGTAAAGACATGGAGCGAAGGATCCCCTTAGACTTTCTGGGGAGTGAAGTTCGAACTTCTCCCTCTGTCTCCGTTCCTTCCCGGTGTCCTGTATCACTGGACCCAACATAGTGGTGAGACTCCGGTCGTCCCCTTCCTTTTACAAACGAGACGAAGGTCCCTCGGGGTCTCGGTCGGACTCCATACCAAAGGTTTTAGTCTACTCCTCCTGTGTCGACGGTGGACGTTCCTTGTGAGGAAATGTATCGCTAACTATCACAGTGAGTCGTCTACAAGTGTGTGTGTTTGTGTGTGTGTGTGTGTCTCATGTACACAGAGACACGTTTTTGTCATTTTCGGGTGTGACTAGCTCTTTACACTATGATGGGTTTCGTTAGATGTCTAAGTTACGTTAGGGATAGTTCGATGGTCGTCATAAAAAGTGTCTTGAACTTGTTTATTAAAGTTTAAACATACCTTTATGTTTTTTGGAGCTTATCGGTTTCGTTAGAACTCTTTCTTCTTACCTTGACCTCATTAGTTGAACGGACTGAAGTCCGAGATGATGTTTCGGTGTCAGTAATTCTGTCATACCATGACCGAGTTTCTGTCTTTATATCTAGGTACCTTGTTTTATCTTTCGGGTCTCTATTTAGGTGTGTGGACACCTATGGNGGAGCTTATCGGTTTCGTTAGAACTCTTTCTTCTTACCTTGACCTCCTTAGTTGAACGGACTGAAGTCCGAGATGATGTTTCGGTGTCAGTAGTTCTGTCATACCATGACCGTGTTTCTGTCTTTATATCTAGTTACCTTGTTTTATCTTTCGGGTCTCTATTTAGGTGTGTGGATACCTATGGAATAGAAGCTGTTTCCTCCGTTCTTATATGTTACCTCATTTTTGTTAGAGAAATTGTTCACCACGACCCTTTTGACCAGTTGGTGAACATTTTCTTACTTTGATCTAATGAAAGATTGTGGTGTGTGTTTTTATTTGAGTTTTACCTAATTTCTAGATTTGCATTCTGGTCTTTGATATTTTGAGGATCTCCTCTTGTATCCGTTTTGTGAGAGGCTGTATTTAGAGTCGTCCTAGGAGATACTAGGTGGAAGGTCTTATGACGTTTATTTTCGTTTTTATTTGTTTACCCTAGATTAATTTTAATTTTCGAAGACGTGTTGTTTCCTTTGATATTCATTCCACTTTTCTGTCGGAAGACTTACCCTCTTTTGTTATCGTTTACTTCGTTGACTGTTGATTAGAGTTTGTATATGTTCGTTGAATACGTCGAGTTAAGGTCTTTTTATTTGCTGGGTTAGTTTTTTACCCGGTTTCTTGATTTATCCGTAAAGAGGTTTCTTCTGTATTCCTACCGATTGTTTGTGTACTTTTCTACGAGTTGTAGTGAGTAATAGTCTCTTTACGTTTAGTTCTGGTGTTACTCCATGGTAAAGTGTGGTCAGTCTTACCGACGCTAGGTTTTCAGATGTTCGTTATTTACGACCTCTCCTACACCTCTTTTCCCTTGAGAGAATGTGACAACCACCCTTACATTAGATCATGTCGGTGATACCTTTTGTCACACCTCTAAGGAATTTTTTAACGTTTATCTCGACGGAATACTGGGTCGTTCGGGTGACGACCCGTATGTGTGGTTCCTTTGGTCTTAACTTTCTCTGTGTACATGGGGTTACAAGTAACGTCGTGACAAATATTATCGGTCCTGTACCTTCGTTGGATCTACAGGTAGTCGTCTACTTACCTATTCTTTCTACACCATGTATATGTGTTACCTCTTAATGAGTCGGCAATTTTTCTTATGTAAACTTAGTCAAGACTACTCTACCTACTTTGACCTCGACTAATATGTCTCACTTCATTCGGTCCTTCTTTTTGTGGTTATGTCATATGACTGTGTATATATGCCTTAAATCTTTCTACCATTACTACTGGGACCTACTCTCTGTCGTTTTCTCTGAGTCTACATATCTTGCCTGAAAACCTGAGACTCCCTCTCCCTCTCCCACCCTAATAAACCCTCTTACCGTAACTTTGTACATATGATAGTACATTCTTTGCTTCACGGTCAGATACAAGCTATGTCCTATGTCCTACGAACCCCGACCACGTACCCCTACTAGGTCTCTCTACTATACCCCACCCTCCACCCTCCCCCTAAGTCCTAACCCTCGAATATATGTGGGCACCACCTAAGTACAGTTACATACCGTTTTGGTTATGTCATAACATTTCATTTTATTTATTTATTTTAATTTATTCTCTTTAATTTTAAAATTTAATTTTAATTTTTTCTCTTTACACGGTCACTAACAAACGTATAAAAATACGAATTATGAGAGATTTACGTAATCAGAAAACAGTCGAGGAGACGGGAACGTTGTTGGGATATTTCACCCATAAAAATAAAGGTAAAAAGACTCCTCCGTCATATCCGTTTCTTCACTCGACTCATAGGGTCTCAGTGGAACGACCGCCTCCCGTCTTGGCTCCACACTCCGACCGATAAACCAAGGTCTTGAACATGAGAATAGGAGGTACCCGAACTCGATTCCTTAAGACCTCACTCTCCAGTGACAGCGTTCGGATACTGACTCCCGTCTGACCCCGTTACTGTGAGGGTCCTGGTACCTCTCCCGACCGGGACGGGTCTTCTACGAGCACCAGAGGTCGGTAGGGAGGACAGTCGGGACCGCACGACCCTTACGTCTCTATAAGGTCCTATCTCCTTCCTGTTAATTCTCTACTCAAAATTTGAGACTCTTAACCCGTGTCTTTTCCTCACTACCGGGGCCTTCTCTTGGTCGGTACAGAGGACGTGTTTAGGGGTATAGGAGATTCGGTCCTGTGTCTCTGGAGAGACTAGACTCCGTCTCTTACACGTCCCCACCACCTTCGATAAAGAGGGTCTAATTACCGTCCCGACTCGTCCGCAGACTCCGGTATCCTTGAACCGCGGTGACGGTAGACCACCACTACGACGGTGTACCGTACATCGATCCTGAGTGACTTTCGTTAGTCTCCACTTCGATAATTCGGGAGTCTTGATTTTTGAAGGTGGCGCGATGTACTGATCACTTTACTCTGTCCAGGGGTTTCGGAGAGACTTTTGGAACATGTGTCTCCCGAGTTCTAATAGTTCTAATCTTAGAGAGGAAGACCTTTTCCAAGAAACTCTGTTTACGAACAGTTCCAAATGTACACACACGTGACGCACGATTCAGCGAGTCAGTATAGACTGAGACGTTGGGGTACCTGACATCGGACGGTCTGAGGAAACAGGTACCTTAATTACACAATTAATTACGTGTACGTTAATTGTGTAATTACACAATCAACAAATAGTCTCATCGGTTGAGAATCCGTCCTCTTTTCAGTTTCTCCCACCCTGTACCCTGTCCATTTAAAACCACCTCTTCTACATTAAGTCTTTCTCAATTTCGTGTCCTGAATATATTGTTCCAGTCTAAACCCAAAGATATATAAGTGTTACCTCCACGGATCCTGCTGGACTCCCACCGGAGGGACTTGTCGAACTCGAGATCATCATACTCTTGAGGACAAACTACACTGTCTTCCGGTCGTGTGTGATCGAATTCGTTTTTCCCCTCAATTTAGAGTCTTTGACTTTTCAGGTACTCATTTGATCAAAATCATGTCGACTTAGGTCCCTGAGATTATTTACAGTAGTCTATACAGAGAGTGGTAGAGAACTCAGACTAAAGGACACATAACCGAGTTTAGAGTCCGTCCGGTTATACCGGTGTTGTCGTCGTCCGAATAGAAAAGGACCGAATGATCGTCTCTTTGTGAACAAAGAGTCTCAAGGTCGCTTTCAAGGTCCCGACTACAAGTGACCGAGTCGAACTCTGTACACTGGTAGTCGTTCCGAGAGTGACCAGGCTGAATCTCGTGTATGGGTGATGGCTTCGGTCTCCTTCCGACTTGGACTAAGTTGGTGACTTGGCGTACCTGCTTCTCATCCCCTCGCCACTAAAGGTGGGTTATTAGTCGTTACACAATGGTCTTCCGTGTTCAAGACGTACCTAGATAAAAAGTGTCACTGTAGTCCTCCTGATTCCTTTTCTGAGGTCAACGACTTTCCGGTCGTACACGGTCCGATCTCGTCGGAACGGTATTATTTTACGTAGGTCGGGGACCTCCCTTCCGATGTTGGGGTTGGGATGAGACCGACGTCTAATTCCCTAGGAGCCCGGGTTCAAAAGGGTACTTAACTACGAAGAGGTTCTACTCCCTACCCTATAAAGAAATTACGTATGTCGACGCATGAAGGACCTCTCCTGGAGAAGAGGACCAGTAGACCGACTATGGGTTAACGGGGATTTCCGGGAGACCGGATGTTCAGGAGATGGGAGTCGACTCATCATGAGGGAAGGACGAGAAGTCAACATCCGAGAGATGTGTGTATGAGGTGACGGTGGTGGTCAAGTTCTGGAGGGAAGGGACTACGAGGTAGGAGAGGTCTCGTACAAAGGGTGACTCGGGGAGGACACCCGACATGGTGGGTCTCTCCGGTTCGGGTCGGTCATCGGGGGTGAGTATGGGATTGAGTAGGAAGATCTCCTAAGACCAGAAGGTTGTTGGTACTGCCGAGGGTCCTGTCCTTGTCGCCGGAGGAATGGAGTAGTGGTGGAAGTTCCGTCTCCTGTCTTTACAGATGTGTGGAGTTCCTTCCTGTTTAACCTCGTTTAATAAAGTATAGTGTTCCGTTCTCTCGGTTGCCGGTTAGGTCCCACCGATGGACCTTCGTCGTTGTCCACAGTCCTAAGTGAACCCGACGCTTTGAACGGACCCGGGGATCGGGGTAGAAAGACCCGGTACAGGATAGGGTTCGTTCTTCTCCGACTCTTCATCCTTCTCGACTGTTCACTGAACCCAGACTCGTCCCAGGTCCTATTTCCCCCTTACCCTCCGTACACATCGACTCCAATAAAAATGGGTCTAGACTCGTTTTTCTCCGTACCCGACCAGACCGGTCGCGTAGGGTAGGAGACCATGGACCGGTGTTTCAGTTTACTGGACTTCCGTCCCGACATACAGGGGAGTCACCCCGAGAGACTCCGTCCTGTCAAAGTCTAGAATAATATTCCGAGGTACTCCGGTCCGAAGAGAGGAGGAGTCTGACCCTGAGAAACTCCCTTCCCGACACAAAAGAGTCCCGAGGGACTAAACCCCGTCACAAGAGGGAGTCTTGCCCCGAGGGATTCCCTCCCGACACAGAGGGGAGATTGACTTCGAGGAACTCTTGTCCTGACACAGAGGGGAGTCTAAGTCCAAGGGACTTCCTCGAGACATAGAGGGGGAGTGACACCTAGGAGTTCCCGTCCTGATCCAAAGAAGTCTCACCCGAGGGACTCCGTCCAGATCCAGAGGGGACTCTGAACCCGAGGAACTTCAGTCCCGACACGGTGGGAGTCTAACTCCCAGGGGCTCCGTCTTGACATAGAGGGAAGTCTGATACCAAGAACCTCCTGTCCCGACTCAAAAGGAGTGTCACTTCGAGGGACTCAGTTTCACCAGAGAGGAGAGTCAAACATCGAGGGACTCCTTTCTCAACACAACGGGAGTCTAAGTCTGAGAGACTCCTTCACGACATAGAGGGAAGTCTTACCCCAAAGGACTTCCATTCCGACATAGAGGGGAGTCTAAGATCAAGGGAGTCCGTCTAAACACGTAGGGGAGTCCGAACCCCAGGGACTTCCGTCTCGACACAGATGGGAAATTGACGTCGAGAAACTTCTGTCCCACTACAGAGTGGAGTCTAAGGACAAGGGACTCCCTCCCAAAATAGAAGGGGGGTCTGACACCAAGAAAACTCTTGTCGCGACACAAAGGAGTATCACCCCGAGGGGTTCCATCCTTCCACAGAGGGGAGTCTGACCCCGAGGGATTTCTGTTCAGACCAAAAGGGAGTCTAAATGGGAGAGACTCCGTCCCGACACAGAGGGGAGTCTAAAACCCAGGGACTCCCTCGTGACATAGAGAGGGAGTGACACTGGGAGTTCCCTTCTCAACACAGATGTGTCTGACCCCGAGGGACTTACTCCCGACATAGAGATGGAGTCAGACATCAAGAAGCTCTCGTCCCGACACAATAGAGTGTCACACCGAAGGATTATATCTCGTCACAGAGGGGAGTCTTACCTGGAAGGACTTCTGTTCCGACAAAAGGGGAGTCTGACCCGAAGGGACAGTCCTGACGTACAGGGGAGACTGACCTCAAGAAACTCCTGTCCCGACACAGAGTGGAGTTCTAAGGTCCAGGAACACCCTGGAGACACAGAGGGGAAGTGACAACCAGGAGTTCCCGTCCAGACACAAAGGAGTCTCACAGAGAGGTGTCTGACCCCGAGGGACTGCAACCACGACACAAAGGGGAGTCTCCCCGGAGGGAAACGGGTTTCGACATAGAGGGGGAGTGTGATACCAAGAAGTTCTCGACCCGACACAAAAGAATATCATCCCGAGGGACTTCATCCCTTCATAGAGGGTAGTCTGAACCCGAAGAACGTTAGTCCGGACACAAAAGAGTATCACCCTGAGGGACTCCCGTCCCTACACAGACGGGAGTCTAAACCCGAGGGACTTTAGTCCTAACACAAAGAGGAGTCACACCCCGAGGGACTCGTTCCTGACATAGAGGGGGAGTCTGACACCAAGAATCTTTCGTCCCGACACAAAGGAGTATTACCCCGAGGGACTCCATTCTTTCATAGAGGGGAGTCTGAGCCCGAGGGACTTCTGTTACGACAAACTTGGGAGTCTAAGTGGGAGGGACTCCGTCCCGAGACAGAGGGGAGTCTAAGACCCAGGGGTTCTCTCGTGACATAGAGGGGAGGACACAGAGGAGTTCCTGTACCGAAACAAAGAGGAGTCTTATCCTAAAGACTCCTTCTCGACACAGAGGGGAGTCTGACCACGTCTTAGGTGATCTAACCCCCGGTCTCCCTCCAGACCCATCGACTACACGTCTACACTCTTGAAGGGGGTCCAAGGGACCTCTGAGGGTCGGAACTCCAGGACCGGGGAGAGATCTCTGACACCGAGGAGAGATCCCTGACACCTGAGTCCTCTGAGTCCCTCACGGAGGTCCTCGGTCAGTGTGTAACGGTGAGGGCCACTGTCCGTTACACCTAACCACAGTCTTGAGTGTGATCCGACTACGGGTATAATTCTTCTATCCATAGTAAGACCCCAGTACCCAGTGGGACCTAACCCCGGTTACTAGTCCTAGTTTCCAATCAGAATAAACTCTGGGTACTATTCCCAATTGTCAGTCCGATCTCAGTCCTTATCCAGATCCCAGTGCACATTGAGTCCCACCTCCGGAATCTAGTACCAGTCCCTCGTTGGACACTAGTTCCCAGTCTAAACCTGATCTCAGATTCTGTCCAGATTCGTCTTATCCGAACGACCTCCTGGAGGTAGAGAGAACGAATAGGTCAGTAGTGGTGCGACCCTGACAGTAGGGTCCTCTCTGGGATCTTCAGAAGGGTCTCCCCCACTGACTGTCCCTGATTCCGGGATTTCGTACTGTTTTAGAAGGAATTCTCTACACACCTTTTCCGTAAGGACCGTCTTCCTTGTCGGATCCGTTACGGTACCTCCGTACTTTCTCGAACCACAAGATGTACCGTCTGGGGTCCGAACCCGACCCCGTCCCTTCTTGTCGACTTCGGTCTGATTTCTCCCCGTCCCTCCTCCAAGGGAGTCTCGGACTCTCGTCCCAATCTTGGGACCCTGTCTCCCTTCCGCCATAGTCGATACCTAAAATCCTTCTTAGTAAGTGAATAAACAAGTAAGTTATTTGTACTATCTTCCGACGAACGGTCCGTGGTAAGGTTCCTGAACTGTATGTAAACCCTTGTTTTATGGACTTTTAGGGAAGGGAGCACCTTGAAGAGACGATCGTCCCTCTTTTTCTGTTATTCACATTATTTTACTTAATTGTCTATCAGATCAGTTCCGATACCAAAAAGGTCACCAATACCTACACTCTCGACCTGATTCTTCTTTCGACTCGTGGTATCTTAACTACGAAAACTTGACACCACAACCTCTTATGAGACACTCAGGGAACCTGACGTTCCTCTAGGTTGGTCAGGTAGGATTTCCTCTAGTCAGGACTCACAAGTAACCTTTCTGACTACGACTCCGACTTTGAGGTTACGAAACCGGTGGAGTGCGCTTCTTAACTGAGTAACCGTTTTTGGGACTACGACCCTCCCTAACTCCCGTCCTCCTCTTCCCCTGCTGTCTCCTACTCTATCGACCTACTGTAGTGGTTGAGCTATGTGTACTCAAACCCACTTGAGGCCCTCAACTACTACCTGTCCCTCCGGACCACACGACGCTAAGTACCCCAGCGTTTCTCAGCCTGTGCTGACTCGCTGACTTGACTTGACTTGACTTGACTTTCCTGTAACACGGAATCCTCCACTATTCGTGTCACCCCTTTTTCAGATGTCTTTCACTCCCCGGGGTTGGACCCCCCTTCGTCAAATGTCATACTTCATCCCCTTAGTCGGAATTTCTCTTTCCAGTCCTCGGTATCACTATGGACCCGTACTCGTAAGGTTCGTCTTCGTAGATTGTGGATTCTCGTTCTCATCCGATGCTTTGACTTTTGGTTGAATGCCAATGATTCCCCCTTCCTCTCCCCCTACTTTATTCTCGAACACCAATTGTATATGTGGATGATATATATTTTATCTGTTGGTTGTTCCTGGATGATATATCGGGTCCTTGATGTAGAACATAGTCAAATCAAGTCAAGTCAGCGAGTCAGCACAGGTGGATAAACGCTGGGGTACCTGACGTCGTGTGGACCGGAGGGACAGGTAGTGGTTGAGGACCTCAAATGAGTTTGAGTGCAGGTAACTCAACCACTACGGTAGGTTGGTAGAGTAGGAGACAGTAGGGGAAGCGGAGAACGGAAGTTAGAAAGGGTCGTTGTCCCAGAAAAGATTACTCAGTCAAGAAGTGTAGTCCCCCGGTTTCATAACCTCAAAGTCCAAGTCGCAGTCAGGAAGGTTAGTTATAAGTACTGACTAAGGGGAATCCTACCTGACCAACCTAGAGGAACGTCAGGTTCCCTGAGAGTTCTCAGAAGAGGTTGTGGTGTCAAGTTTTCGTAGTTAAGAAATCGTGAGTCGAAAGAAATATCAGGTTGAGAATGTAGGTATGTACTGGTGACCTTTTTGGTATCGAGACTACTCTGTCTAGAAACAACCGTTTCATTACAGAGACGAAAAATTATACGACAGATCCAACCAGTATTGAAAAGAAGGTTCCTCGTTCGTAGAAAATTAAAGTACCGACGTCAGTGGTAGACCTCACTAAAACCTCGGGGGGTTTTATCTCAGAGAGTGATAACAGTGATAAAGAGGTAGAACATATTGGATATCATCTTTCCTTATACTTTTTCTTATATACATGTACATAGTGAAACGAAATCTCGTCTTTGATTGTGTTGTAACATTTAGTTGATATGAAGTTAATTTTTTTTTTTTTCTCACCTGGTTCTTCCTCAAAAACTTGATCGTCCCTCCGGTAATACCGACCTCTGTTCTCACCCTCTTCGTCTCCATTTCCTTTCCATTTCTCCCTAGAGTGAGTCCTAGACACCCGTTAAACTTGAGTACTCGTTTAGTGGAATGAATACAAAAATTCTAGACAAAATTTCATTAGGCAGAATCGCTTTATCAATGTATTGTGGTGTCTTACGTCAGTGGTCTTGAGGCTGACACCTTTCGGTCATCTGTCCTGGGGTAGGGTTAAAGAAGGTTCCTCTTGAACGTTCCTTCTCTCCGTCTCTCTACCTCCCTCTGACAGAACTTAATATTGCACACTCGGAATAAATTTGTTTCTTGACCATCTTTTATTTCCGTAAACACTCCGTTTCTCCCTTTTAATTTATTACTGATAAATTACGACAAATCCTTAAACCCATCCAACCCCACCCAATCGTATTTTTACCATAACACACTGTTACCATAAAACCCAGAAAAAAAAAAAAAAATCAAGAATAAGAAATCTCGATGGATGCCTCTATAGACCCGAAGGTACTATCGACTCAACCATTTCTTAGGTGGACGTTACGTCCTCTGGGACCAAGCCAAGGAACCAGTCTTTCTAAGCGACCTCTTCCCTCTCCGATGGGTGAGGTCATAAGAACCCGAACGGAACACAGAGTCGACCATTTCTTAGATGGACGTTACGTCCTCTGGACCCAAGCTAGGGACCTAACCCTTCTAGGGGACCTCTTCCCTTTCCGATGGGTGGGGTCATAAGACCGGACCTCTTAAGGTACCTGATATGTCAGGTACTTCAACGTTTCTCAACCTGTGTTGAAGTGAATGTGAAAATGATTCTATAAATGTCTATTTTACTATCTAGCTACTACTAAATTTTATTAGTACCAACCCCACTCCAGTGTCTCCTCAAGGAAGACCTCAGTAGGAACAGACACGGGTCTTATCCGTAAGGGGTTCCTATCCCGGTACCAGAGACGAAGGAGACAGAGGACTTCGTCCTCGAGAGGGGACGGAAGTAAAAGGCACTGAGTCGGAGGGGAGAAGCCATCGACGTCGGTACGTAGTGGACCTAGAGGACAGTTCTTTCTTGAACGGTAAAGTCGACTCTCGACTTAAGTCACTCGACTGTCGGAGATCCTTATCGCGGAAGTCCTAGGTGGTGTCGTAAACTCCACTTCCGGACGAGAAGGGTCTACCGGGGGTCTGTGACTCACGTGTGTCATCCCAATGATTCCGTAGACACACGGTGGAACCGAGACGTCAAGTACCAGTCCGACCGTCTCCGAGACAGTCTTGACGTAGAGTTAAACACCAAGAGGGACGACCAAGGACGGAACGGTAAGTGTCCCTAGAGGAGGAAACAGTAGAGGATTGTAGGTTATTAGGACTTAGGTAGGTCGTAGACTAGTGACCTCCCGGACTTGAGTACGTGGATCTCAACCGTTGTAGTGGAGGAGAGCCGGGGGTTGGTAAAGACTCGAGATTTGGGGTCTGAGGTCCTAGTTCCCTACCATATCAGGTAAAGTCTTCGGCAGGGACCAGAAAAAGTAAAGGGCTAGAGTCTTCAGTCCTGTTGAGACAGAGGTAGTAGATATGAGATACCTGAAACAAATAAAAGGATCACGTCGACGTCGTAGTACTCTTGCAGGGAGGTCAGAGGGTGAGTTCGTTACGATCAAACGGGATCTCCCCAGCGGTCACAGAATTCAGTGACACTGTAGGGGTCATGAATAGTGTCCCGGTCCAGTCACCACCACCACCTACTTCCTTATGATAAGGGACGTTCGACAATGTCTGTTCTACTTCCCTAATAACGAAGAAATTCGTTGCCCGGAGAGGACGGAAGGTGGTTTCGTGTCGAACCTCAATTATTCATAGACGACCCCTTCACCACCCGTCAGGGAGAGCTACCTCTACAGAAGTTGAGTCTTTGAGTCTTTCCCGTTTCGAACGAACGTAGGTGGGTTGTTACACCTGCCGAGACCTTCCCCGTAGGACTCGTCACTGAGGGGTCCGGTCAAGGACCAAGGATGGTACTTCCGGTCTGTCACGACACTCACGGACTCGTCCCTCGGAAGTTCATCACGTACGTGTTGAGCTGAGGTCCTCCACCCTCTTCTGACCCCCTCCGTTCTCACCGTGTGCGACGATCCTACGCCGTCCGTCGGTCCTTCGGTCCGTCCGAGGTTTACTCATTGACGTCTAAGAAAGGACGGAACGGACAGTAGTGCCCCTTTCCGTTCACTGAGAGAGAGAGAAAGGGGGATGTGGGAACGTGAGGAACCTAAGGACGTAGGTCTTCCCTCGACCCCGAACCCGGTCTCTGACCTCTGACCAAGGTCCCTAGGTCCTCCTCTTTAGAGTCTTGTCTTATGAGGACCTCTTTAGGTAAGTTCTCCTGTCCTCTCTCGTTTCTCGCCCTCCACCGACGTCGGGGGAAGGGTTTGGACCATTTCCGGTTGAGGTCTCCGTGAGTCGGAAGTCTATCCCACCCCCTACCCCTCACCTCTAAGCTCAGAGACGAAGGGTGTGGGAGTTCATCAGACAGAGGGACGAGGAGTGGGGATGTGTGGAGGTCAAAGACTATAGGGAGGGGTCGGGTTCTTCGAAGGGGTCTGGTAATCCGTCCACTTTCCTACCAAAGTAGTCTAGGGTTCCTGAGGGGTCCTCATCCGGGGACCCTCTGGAGAGTCACGGAGTCCTGTATCTTGACCTGTACGTCCTTGTATTGACTAGTTTTGTTCCAGTTTGACTGAGTACCAACTTAAAAAGTCCAAAAACAAACCAAAACGATAAAAGGAAAAGGACGCGGAAGAAAGTGAAGACTTCAACAAAACACGGAAAACGATCCATTCCTTCCCACCCAGAGGACCCTCTTGTTAAGACTTTTTCGTTTCTTCATTAAAAGTAACATTTCTTAGATGTGTCTTTGATAATAAGGAATCAGTGGGCGAAGGAAGGACCCTCAAACTCCTGACGTTCCCGTAGGTCCCCGGGACGGTCAGTGAGAATGACGGTGGTCGGACGGGTGTATCGGGAGGTCGATTCCTCCCCCACAGTACACCTGTGGGAGGTCCTCTCTCCTCTCGTCGGTGGGGGTTGACCCTCGACAGTCTAAAGGTGGGAAGGAGGTAAAAGGGTCCTGAAGGGACCACCGAGACTACCATTTCGTTGACGAATGTTACGCCCTCTGGACCCAAACTAGGGACCCAACCCTTCTAGGAGACCTCTTCCTTTACCGTTGGATGAGATCATGAGAACGGACCTTTTAGGGTACCTACCTCTTCTCACCATCCGATGTCAGGTGTCCCAACGTTTCTCAGCCTGTGCTGACTCACTGAAGTGAAAGTGAAGGTAAAGGGGGGAGGCCGAAGACGGGGGTAAGACCCGGAGTGGTTCTCAGTGAACCGATTCACCCCAGAAACAAAAAACAACAATAACAAATCAACGATTCAGTGTACACTGAGAAGACGGTGGGGTACCTGACACATCGGGTGGTCCGAGGAGACAGGTACCCTAAAAGGTCCGTTCTTATAACCTTACCAAACGGCAAAGGAAGAGGACTCCTAGAAGGGTTGGGTCCTTAGTTTAGGTGCAGAGGACTTCGACAGAGGACGGAACGTCCACCTAAGAAATGGTGACTCGGTGGTCCCTTCGGGGTTCACCCCAGACCGACTGAGGGAGTATAAGGGGTTACGAGTCGGAGGAGTTTACGTAAGAGTTCATGGGTTCGATAGACAGGAGTCTCTGTCGTCTTGAAGTCGTCCGGTTTCCTGTACGGAATTGACACCTTGAAGTAGTCGTAATAAGACGTCCACTAGTCCACCACACACACACACACACACACACACACACACGTCTTACCCTTTCCCAAATACTCTTGGTTTCGAGTACCTAAACGGCAAGGGTAGATCCTGAGGACCCCGTGACACAGTCGTCTCCACTGTGAGGTCTTACTCCTGTTTTAAGGTGACGGAACGATCTCTTGACTCCGGACTCACCCCCACGACCGACCCGTGTCCCTCTCCGTTCCTGGAGACTGGGGACTCGGATTAGACCGGAGGTCTTCACTCTTACCGACTCCTCTACCAACTACTGAGTGAGAAGTTTGTGAAGGAGGGACCTCCTTAACTCAGGTTCGCGGTCTTACCGGTCCCGTTTCCGTAGAGGTGTCAAGAGATCAGACCCCTTCGTGAAGACAGGTCCGATTGACTAACATAAAGGTATCAAATTATCAAATATATAAATATTACCAAATACAAATTATCAATATAATTTATATTGAATAATATAAAGGTGACCTTCCTCCACCTTTAGATCCCCCTCATGTTATCGAGGGGTCCAGGAAGGGTCCGTTCTCTACGACGACTGAAGTAGAGACACGGGACGACGTGTCGTGTCTCAGACCGTGTATCGTTTGATAATTACTTACACTCTGCTTCCCTCCTACCCTCCCTTCTTCACATCTCTCTCTCCCTCCTCTCTCTCATCTTCTACTCATCTGTACCTTCCCTTCTTCCTTTCCCTCCCGCCCTCTCTCTTTCGTTTACGATCATAGGTTTATTCGGGTTTAGCTCTTCCCCGACCTGCGAGTAGGAAAGGACCGAAAGGGAACAGAGAGATATTGAGATAGGACGAGGTAGTCACCGGTCTCAAGGGGCGCGACATCCCTCCTTTTGGGGTCACCCAGGCGTCCCTTAAGGCAGAGTGGACGCCCAGTGGGTCGCGGACCTTATCGTAGAGGAAGTTCGACGGCGTATAGGGCGTTCGCGGGTCCCTACGCGTCGGGAGAGGCGGGGGGGTCTTTTTTGGCGGGAGGGGATTGAGGATAGTGTCAGTGAGTGGTCGGTGGGATAGGGTGACGGTGGTGGCGGTGGAGGTCGGAGCTAGAGTGGAAGATCTTGGGAACCTTTCTCCCGTTCCGTCGGTGGACGTAAACCAGGTGTTCTTCCTCTGGAAAGTCCCGCGACGCGGTTCTTGGACGCGGAGTAAGATTCCTGCTTATTTGGTTCGGGACTCCTACGTGCCACCTCTGACCTACCAGGCTACAGTCGGCGTCTTAGAACCTTCGCTCCGTAGCCTCCGTCCGCCGGGTCCAGGCCCGCAAAGAGACATGGAGCCAAAGGGTTCGACATTATATCCCTTCCGCCCTCCTCCTCCTGAGGCCAACAAAGTCCAGCCTACGCGCCCAAGACCTGAGCGCGCGACCCTTTGTCTGGAAGGAAAAGGCGCGCTACCGCGATCTTGAATCCAAGACGGAAGAAAGCCTCCACGAGGCCGGGCTCTGCGCGCTCCCGCGCCTGTACGGTAGGAAGGACTTCGTGCTGGGAGCTGACCAGTACTTACTAGGCTCTCGTGTCGGCCATAGATCGCGCGGGATGATCCAGCGGTCCCGAGCTCCTTCCGTGCTCCCTAGTTTATTAGCCCGGAGTGAACGCGGCATTGAAGGGAAGCACACCGGAGAGGGCGCGCTCCCTACTCAACCCCTCTAACTTTTACCTAGTTTGTCACTCGGGGTGAAAAGACCCCGTGAACGTCGGGTCTTGGAATTCTTTCAGAGCCGGAAGTCGGACTCCCTAATCTTCAGTGCTAAACAGAACATCAGGCCGGGCGGACGTGGATGGGAGGCTCCACGTCTTCACTTTTTACCCTTCTAACCCTCCGGAGGATCTCGTCCACCGAGATTTCCACTTTCTCGTCTCGCGGGACCCCACCCCGAGTTCCCCGCACGCCCTTACCCTCTAGCGTCAGTCCGAGAACCTTTGCAGCACTCGGTGCGTGTCTTTTTACCCCGTCAACCCGAGAGGCCTAAGGGCCTCTACGCCAGGGTTCCCTGCTTTCAGATGGGTGTGGAGCGCCAACTCCTAACTTCACACTCTGACCACCCCCCTCGCGCGTCTGAGGGATGATCGGTCCCGCGGGGGGTCGGGGCGGGGTGTGGACGCGCCGGCGGGGCGGAGACGGCTCGGTAACCGATCTGGGCGGCGGGCAGTCTGCTCGGGGGTCCCGGGCGGGTGCGGGGGCGGGCCTCGCGGCGGAGTATCGCGGTCCTGGTGGATCCGTCGCGGTGACACAGTTCGAGGGGCGGCAGCCGGCGCACCACGCGGCGGGCGGACGGTCAATGGCCGCGCCCCGGCGGCCGGCGGCCGAGCCCCGCCTGGTACGCGGGCTGTTCGGACGGCGGACGGGCGACCAAGACGCACGACTGGCCGCGGGAACAGACGCAGGAGCCGGGGCGTCACTCACAGGCGGCCCGTCGGGCCTCAGGGCCGTCGACCCCCACCTCGACCCCACTGCCCTCGGACCGGCATACGAGTGCAGACACACCTCCCCTATTCCCCGCGCCTCGTACGCCAGAGCAGAAGCGACGCGGACTCTGAGCTAGATCTGGGCTCCCGCCGCATCCCAGAGGGAGCGCGGATCAGGGAAGGGCGCGTCGGACCTCGGGCAAGACGCAGTCTTAGACCCTGTGAGCATCTCCCCGCCGCCCTTTCTCGATCGAGGTTTGAACGGAACGCACATTGCCGACACCCAACCGCTTCAGTCACTTACGTCCCAGGCCCTGACGCCCGGTTGACTTTACTTTCCAGACCATCTGTCATCCAATCCCCCTCCGACACTCCCAGCAGCAACACACGAGACGGGCGGCCCTCCACAGACACCCCGTAATTCAATGAACATTCTCACTGTAAGTCGTCGTCTGGTTCGTGACTCGTGGGCGGGGGGTGGGGCCTTCCCCGGAACCCCTAGTTCACTGACCGTCCGTCTGGGAAGGACACGGGAGGGTGACTCGTCTCAACTTTCTATACTACGGGTTCCACCTTCCACCACCCGTTACTCCTCAACCCCACCACAAATAACCTCTTCCGGTCTGTGCACGTACCCTTCCCTCGTTTGTTGGTTCTTCGTCACCGGTGGGAGAAGGAACGTGAAGACGAAGTAGAGGCGTACCCATACACACACACACGGGGACCATGGGTACACGGGGTACACACCCACACGGGTACACACACGGATCACCTCACCCCTGTGAGTGAACCCAACGTCCCGTCTAAGTCCGACTCCGTCCTCTACGTACCCAGTTGAAGGACATTCTAGTCCCTTCTGGACTTCTGATGGGTTCGGGCAAAATGTCTACCCGTTTCACTCCGGGTTTCTATAGTCTCGGTGTGGACAGGGGGTGGGTAGTCTGGACCTGACTTCGACTAAAGAAAGATAGGGAGGGGACCTTGAACTCCTTAGACACCAACAACGAACCCGTCTCGGATTTGGACACCCAAGGTCCAGACCGTGGTCGAGGTCCAACCGACCACCCACCTACCTCATATACCCAGTAGATATCAGAGAAGACAGGGTACTCATAGAGGGACTGGTAGTGGAGGTGGTCCCGTCCTTAGAGACAAAGGTAGAGCGATTGCACGACGTGTGTACCCGACCTTACGAGTAACGAACAGGACCCTCGTCTGTAATACTGTTAACCGTATTAAGAAGAGAGTGACTATCGATACCACTCTGGGTGGAGGACTCGAGAGTTTCGGGGTGGTTCAAGACCGGGACTTCCGTGTGAGACCTTTGTGTCGGAGAGTTCCATTGTCTCGAAGGTCCGGAGTGGTCGTTGGGAGACCGAGAGGGTGGGGACTCGAGACTGGTGAGTTTAAAAGGTACCTACTTGGTCCCTAGAACCCTGGTGGTGACCGTGGTGTAAGAGGGTAACGACCTCCGAAGAGTCAGATCCCCGTCCGACCAAAGTCACCCCAGGGCAAAGGTCGTTGTAGACGGGGGGTGGAGGATTCTGTCAAGTTCGGACCGGGAACGGTACGGATGGGAGGGGACAGAAAGGTGTAGAATAAACCAATCAAGGGTTGAGGTCGAGGAGGAGGTCTGTCGGAAGGGACTAACAAGGTTGGGTGACTCGGGAAGGGTGAGACTGGAGTGAGAAGTTGGGATCGGACCCGGGAAAACTGGTGGGGTACCCTAGTTCCGGATTCCAGAGAGTGGGAGGGTACAGGGGACGTCGGGTCACGTCCCGACCCGGACGTCTCCCTCCTCTTCCCTGAGTGGGTCCTCAGCCACTCTCGTCCGACCTTACTCCCCGGGGATAAAGGGAGAGATGAAAAGGGAAGAGGCGTGTTCGGTGGTGAACGAGGGTGTGGTTTATCTGTGGTCCGTTAGGACGAAGTCGGTCTGAACCCCTTCCCCCCATCACACAATAGTCTCAGTATTTTACCGTCGACGTTTCAAGTCAAACTTCTGGGTTCCGGCATAGTGAGGACAAATACCTCGGGACTGGAGTCGGACCCTTCTCCTTTAAAGACTTGTCCCTTCGTTTTTTTCCTTTCTTTTGGAGGTCACAGAGTCTTCTCCTTCAGAAGAGGTTCCGGTGGGAAGTTCGAAAGGTGACGGGGATGGGGACCTCTCATCCGTGTCCTCGAGGAGTAACCGTCGTCTTGACGAGTCCGGTCACGGGTCGGGTTCCCGCCTCTGTTCTCCACAGTATCTCTTCCCCGTCTGGGTACGGGACGGGACCCTTCTAAGAGGTCGACCATCGTCTCTCGTCTCGGTCACTGGGTCCTCTTGGTCGGGTCGGTCTACACCCGACGTCGGAAGGTCTTGACCCCGTTACCAGTGAGTATCATCGTCAGTGCCTTTCGAGGGACCTCCTCCGTCCCGTCAGGGATTTCTCAAACCGGTTTACTAGGTCAGAAGGTGGACTCGGATACTCTGTCGGAGATAACCGTCCTGTTTACCCGGACAGGGGTCTTCCTCCTCCTTCGGGAGTCGAGGGGGATGGGGTAGAGGGTCTCCGACCCAACCGGGTCCCTAAGTCTCTCCGGACCAAGGAGACTGAAGCGACACTCGGAATGACTGGCAGAGGACTTTCGAAGTGGAACGGTATCCGTAGGACGGGGTCGGTAGACGAAGGTCGACGAGGTCCTCGAAGGTACCGATGGGTCGTCAGGACCGGGGATCGGCCGGTGGACACCACAAATCCTTTGTGCCGATGTCTCCCCAGTTCAGAGGAGTTCAGTTCACTCGCACAGTCAATCCGGACGGGTTCCGAGGGTCCCCACTCCCCACCCGTCCCGACACGACCTTCTAGCTCGAGGGAAGACTTCAAAGGTGGTAGGGTACGACGGGACTGTAGATAGAAAGGTCTGTAAAGATCTCGAAGGTTCTACTCATCGGACTCGACACAGGAGTCGCGTGAGATACCGGTCAACTGCACCTCTTGTACAAAGGAGAGACACCTTACCCGAGACAAAGGAGTAGTTTTTTTCCTCTCACTCTTGGGAACCGGGTTGTACGTCCTCTTTACCCTTTTCTCCGGTCGAGGTGGAACCGACCTCGGTGCAGAAGGGGTGGGGTGGGGTAGGGTGGGGTAGAGTGGGGTCGGAGTGTTGACTGATACTTTTCCCGAACCGGAAGGTCAGTCCTGAAGACACCAACTTCCTATACTTTCACGACACACTTGACACACCGTCTAACAAGGAAGGAGACCTAGGGGTCGGACCCTCGGAATACCTGGGAAGAAGTCGAGAGAGACAGGGGGAACGGGTCCCCAAAGGTCGTTTCCGTCCTTAGGACCCGTGTCCCCCACCATACAGGAGAACCCACCGGTCTGTTATACCCCGTACTCCAAGGTCCGGGTCCGTCCACTGTCTAGGAGAATCCCTCCTAACCTACTACCCGGGAAGACGTACCACCGTCGGAGTACCGTTAGGTCGGACTCCTCGGTGAATGTCCCCGAGGAGTGACACGGGGAGACCGACACCTACGTCCTTACCCCAGACCCCTGATCTGTCTCGGAGTAGGGAAGGAGGAACGAGGTAGAAGAGTTGGAGGATCTGAGGAGGGAAAGGACAGACTGGAGGGGTTGTGTTTCGACAAGAGTGACATGGTTCCTTTTACGTCACACACACTTGAGAGAGTGTACGGAATCTACATAAAGTCTTCTTTTTCTTTATGTTAGATTAGAGAGACGGTGTAATACCCAAAAAATTTTGAAAATAACACTTGTAAAAGTTCGTATATTTTTGTGTATCTCGTTCATCATAGTACTTGTACCTTTACGGGTAAAGGTCCTCGCTACAGTGGTTTTGTCGTCATATCCTTAAAGGTCACAAACAGGTGAGGTTTAAAGATCTAAACTTTCAGTAATTGGTAATTATAAACGTGGTAAACGAGAGAACCAACTTCATAAACTTTAACAATATCTATAGTATCTCGTTCAACAAAATTCTACGTAGAGATTTTAGTTCCCACAAAAGGACATACGGTAGTAGTGAGGATTGTTTTACTTGTCCCTAAGGAATTATCGACTATAAGTCATCGACTACAGGGGATGATCGTAAATTAGTTCGTAGTGTTCTACACACCACTATAACAGTCCCCCTCCTCCCCACGACGCAAATGACGTTCCTTGAAAGGACGGAACGGTACTACCCTGACATGTCGCTCGACCGTCCACCCACTGTCCTTCTCGTCCCCCGGAACTCGTCCACCCACCCGTCGTCCGATCTAAAGTGGTCTGTCCCGAGTTAGAATAGACGTGGGGGAGAGTACACCAAGTACTACACTTCCAGACACAACGGGTCCTTCACGGAGGTCGGTAGAACTTTTGTTCAAGAAGGACGGGTCCCCTCCCATCCTCCCCACTCCCCTCTCCTTCTCCAGTGGTCGGCTGTACAGTTCCTGAGTGCCGAGGTCCACGACCACGGGACGAAAGACACCAACTAGTCTGTGGTTGTAGTGGGTGTCTGTGGTATAAACTTCGACTCACAATAAAGACGTCACCATTGGTCCTACTGAAAGTTTTCTGTCTCCTAACTTCGGACTCAGGGATGACGGGGACGAATCGTTTCACTGGAGTACCATTGTTTCCATCCTTTCCGGGAGAAGTACCACTAGGAGACGTTTTTTTAGACTTTCCGAAGCACCGGGAGTCATTCGGAGTGTTCTTCCCGGAAAATTACCCAGGTCCGAATTGTGGTTCGACTTGAGGAAACGTAAGAGGATTATTACTCTCGGGAATAGGACCATAGTGGAACTTGACGCCTTTCAAGAAAGAACGGACTCTGGGTTCGAACACAGGGATACAGAGGGAGAAAAAGAATGGGAGTTGGGGGGTTGTGTTAAAGAGTGAGGTAGGAGGATGATGAGGGATCTCAAGTTGGAAGGGGTCCTAAAAATAAATAAAAAACCGACACGGTGGTTTTTACACCGTACACCCTAGAATCAAAGGTCTGATCCCCAATTTGGAAACGGGGAACCTAACCTTCGTGTCTCAGAATTCGTGACCTGGTAGTCCTTACAGGTCGGAAGGGTCCTAAACGTCTCTGCCCTCCGAAACCTGATAACCGGTTTCTTACACTTTTATGTCCATCCCATTCTCTTTAGTGTCGTTATCCCCCGTTTCCTCTTGGTCCGAACTCTGGAGAGGAGACCACCTGTGACGACGGTGAACACTCACCCTTCCTGTAAGTCCGACGGACCCTAAGACGTCCCGATAGTACGACCTTGATCCGACCGCAGACCCGTACACCCCGACCCGACCCCGAAACCGTTGTTGACCATTGGGAACAGTTAGGGGGACACAGGAAACGTACATTGAGAGTTGTGTTGGAACTACATTCACCACGACAGTACCAACGGTTAAGATGTCCACTTGACTCCACTGAACGGGTTCAAACGGGTCGGTCCTTCACCGGTTCTCAGACGAAGGTCTTGAGCACCTGAATAGATCCGATACGGTAGAATATTCTCATTGAGGAAGAAGGTTTCACCGATACCGTACGGTGTACGACGGGACCCTGAAATCTCTATCCAAAATTAATTACTCTACATGTGTAGTCTTCACTATAGTCCCTTAACAGAGTGTGTACACGTGGACACATCTGTGGTGGGTCTAGTTCGATAATATGGAAGGGTAGTCGGGTCGTCTACGGGGACAAAGAGAAGGGTGATTCTATTAGTAGAGATGAAGGAAATCACGGGAGACTTTTCCGCCCTCGGATAAAGAGGAGAAAAGACACTGGAGACCTAGGGTACTAAATGGAGTGAAGGACACGGACTGGGCTGAGAAAGGAGGAGGAGGAGGAGAGGAGAGGTGGGAGTGAAGAAGGAACTGATGTTCTAGACGTTGAGGAGTGGTCAAGTTTGTGTCTTTGGTTTTGCTTCCCCTGTAGGCCCTTCGACCAAACACCAGAATACATGGAAACTAGTGTGACGAAAGAGAGACTCAGGAGTCAAAGGGGAGTACTGGGAAACTACGAGGCAATAAAGTCACCGCCATCCCTCCCCGAATTCACTTAGTACCCTACATTGTACCATTACCCTCGGGGACGAGAGAGACGAGGGAAAGGTACCGAAAAAGGTTGATAGGGATCGTCCTTTTTTTTTTCTCTCTCTCTCTCTCTCTCGGGAGGAAACTGTTTGGAGTCTTTGTGTCTAGTAGGTACCATCGGGGGTCACGAGCCATGGAATCTCCGTCCTTAAAGAAAGAGAACAAAGCAACTAGGGTCGGACACCGTAAAATCTACGAGAGCCTCTGATCGACGAGGAGCCTCCCTGAGTGCACGGGGGTGGTGGGACGAAGACGGAGGGAACCGAAGAAGACGGTATCAAAAGACCGGGACCCACTTCGCCCCCGAAGAAGAGTAGGTCCGGTCATTGACACCAGAGTTCGAAGGGAACTCCCCTCAACCCATACCGGAGGTTGTGGACTCCACCCGAGTGGGGGGAGAACGACTCGGGGGTCATGGATTGTCGTGGTAGAGTCGGAAATGGGGTCTAGAGTCCCCCGGGGGTAATCCTCCTCTTTCGTTCCGAGAGAGGGTTCGGGGAATGTCACCCTTGTCTGTCCTTCCCCGTAGGACTCGTCCACCTTAATTGTTCTGTACCGATTAGGTCTGGGGGTCGGTCTGTGAGTCCTGATATGACGTTTAGGGGTCCGTCAATGGAGGGTGTACGTCGGTCGTTCTACCGTCCTCTGTGTCCTAGTCTTGACTTTCCTACGATCCCTGACGAAGTAAGAACGGACTCAGGGAAGACCCGTGTCCTTACGGACAGTGTCTCTTCCATAACCCCTTGATCTGACCGGACTTTGAGAGTAGAATTGGGTTGACGTTTCACTTCCGAAGGGTCCACCGAGTGACCATTTCTTAGGTGGAAGGTTCGTCCTCTATGTCCAAACTAAGAATCAGATCCTTCTAGGGGACCTCTTACTTTACCGTTGAGTGAGGTCATAAGAACGGATCTCTTAAGGTACCTGTCTTCTCGGACCACCCGATGTCAGGTACCCCAACGTTTTCTCAGCCTGTACTGACTTGTTGATTTGTTGTTCCATCCTGACGGAAACTCGGGGTGAAAGAGGTGAGGTGCACTTCATCTCCTCTGTTCAATCCTCTACATCCGTCACTACCCCAAACCCTCCCAACCCTACGGTAAAACTACATACCCGAAACTGAGGATCCTGGTAGTCTCTAAACTACGTCCTCTTACTCTTACTTCTGTGTACCAAATGTTTCTAGGGAGTCCAACGTCCACCACCCCGACTTTCGAAGACGTGATCAGGTTCGTCCTTGACTACTCCGGACCGGGGACAGGTGTAGAGGTTTGAGTAAAGGACTACGAAGGTCGTGGGGAATGACTTCGGTGTAGTCTGAAGAACGTTTCAACTGACACAATCCGTAAAAGGTCGTAGACACGAAGACGTGTGTGACAAGGATAAAGGACCTTACAGAAATGAGGTGGAGATTAATAGTCTGAGAATGTGTTGGAGTTTCCGGGTGGTGATGACAGGTAAGAGACACTTAGGGTGTGTGGCCGACATAGGGAAGGGACCCCGGTCATCTGAACCGACATAGACCGACCCTTAAAAGATTAAAACACACAGACCTCAGGTCGCCCTATTACTCCTACAAATCTTATCCCTTCATATATCTTCTCCTTCAAGTTTCAGACGGGTTTAAGGAGTCACTATTCTGATCTCCCTCGACGGGACCGGGACAGGAGGTTTCCCGCTACCAACTGGTCTACCGGGCTCCGTTCCGGTGTCTCTCCCTAACTACGACAGGTCTGGTCACCGGCCTCTGAATCCAGGGAACCCCTTACACGCAACGACTGACTGGAGACCAGGGAGAGACCCAGAGATAAAGGAGATGGTAAGAGGTCTACCCCGGGTTATGAGCCGGCACCACTTTCGTCTTGAGGAGAAGATCTGGTTGAGGTGAAATGAGTCTCTATAGGGTCCGCTGGGGTTCCCGAGGACGGGACGAAGGTGTATCACGAGACTCCTCTCTGAGACAATGACACGAAGACCCCCTCGTCTCAACGGATCTCTTCAATTGGGGCGTCAGACGTGGGAGTCTCTCATCGTTCGTCTTTGACGGTCCTCGGGTCCCCACGGGAGTCACTAGCCCTTTGTTTCCACAGGACCGTTTGTCGTTCCGGTATCGGGTCCGAATACTCCCGAGTCGTCCCTGAAGGGATCACCAGGTCACCAATTCTGAGGTAAGGGTTACCTCCCCCGGACGCTAACTAGGGACGAGTCCCTTGATCTAGGGTGTACGGTGTTGATTCTCAAGTGTGCGACGTTGATTTCTAGGACGCACGGCCTTGATTCTGGGTCACGTTGGTTGATTCATTTATTTATAATAAAAATTTTTTTTTCTTCTTCTTCTTCTTCTTCCGAGTCGTTTACTCCCGTAGGAACCAGGATCAGAGTCTCGTGTTCAGACCTGAGAACCAATGTCCCTGTCTTTTGAGTTGACCGAAGTCGGTATGTCTTCCCATAACTCAGGACAACGACCTTCGTCCCAACCAAAGTCCGTACCGATGTAAATTCCCGAGTCTATTACAGTTCTTCTAGGGTAAAAAGAGGTAGAGAAAAAGGACGGAATTGTACGTCGACAGTAGTGACCCAAGATGAACCGTTGGTCCATCAAGATCGGGGACGTAGGAGACTCCAAAGGTCAGGTCACCCGTTCTGTTTAGGTGAATGGATTAACGAATTAGGCTCCAGGGTCCTTACTCGAAGGACCGAGACTCCTCACACTTAACCTGGCACACGGTCCGTGATACCGGTCCTTGTGAGATTGACCGAATTCAGACCAATGTACAACTAGGGGACTCTCTCCCAAGTAGTCTTGGATACCTGATCCTCACCCCTTCCTGTACTAAAGGGTCTGTCCTGCTCCTATACGGTGGCCTCCTCAACATTTCTTACTGTCTTCCGTCATTGAGGCTACAGATGATGAGTGATAGGTGAGACGAAAGTGTAACTCCTCACGTACGAGTAAGCGGAGTCAGTACAGGCTGAGAAACGTTGGGGCACCGGAATCGGACGGTCCGAGGAGACAGGTACTCTATAAGGACCGTTCTTTTGACTTCACCCAACGGTACGGGAAGAGGTCCCCTAGAAGGTTTGGGACCTCAACTTGGGCGCAGAGGACGCAGAGGACGAAACGTCCGTCTAAGAAATGAACGACTCGGTAACCCAAATTGATTTTAACCAACTCCCCCACTACCGTCGACTTTTACCCGTCTTCTCCGTCCGTTCCGACCCCTTCGTGGTCTTCCGTCTTGTGTGGGACACTGACTCCTGTTGTTCGACCCTTCCAGGGGAACCCTGTTTACACGAGGTTGTTTCGTTCTTTCTGGTCGCCACCCCGTGTTCGACCCACCGGTTTGGGGCCTAAGGAGAAGGTCTCAGGTGGACGCCCTAGGGAGACCGGTGGGAACAAGGATACGGGGTCGTCCTACTTTGTTTGTGTTTAGGGAATTCTGTTTCGTGGTACTCTTAAAAGCTGTGAAACCCCGTTCTCCCCTTCGTACACTGGATCGTGGGTCTGGAGTGAGTGGGTACTCGGTAATCGTACTTCCGGTGTGTCTCTTTACACCCAAGGTAGAACCTTACAATTGAGATGGTCAGTCGATCCCATTTTTTATACTCGATCATTCAGTAAATTTCCTGAAGAGACCATAGAGTCGACCATTTATCAGGCGGACGTTACGTCCTCTGGAGTCAAGTCAAGGACCAAGTCTTTATAGGGGACCTCTTCCCTATCCGATCGGTGAGGTCATAAGAACCCGAAGGGAACACCGTGCCTACCACTTCTTAGGTGGACGTTACGTCCTCTGGGTTCAAAGTAGGAAGCCTACCCTTCTAGGGAATCTCCTCCCGTACCGTTGAGTGAGGTCATAAAAACGGACCTTTTAGGGGTACCTGTCTCCTCGGACCGTCCGATGTCAGGTACCCCAGTGTTTCTCAGCCCGTGTTGACTCACTGATTCGTGTTCAGTAAATTTTCGACTGTATACCTTTCATTGTGTCTAGATAATACCTCGTACTATGTCAACAAGTATATTGACAAATTTTCTTTTCCATACTCTAAATTCTAACACCAGGGAGAAACCTCAGTGCACGAATGTCACCCTAACTGAACAGATCTCGTTACCAATTTCAGTGTGGGAACCACGGATCCCCGGTCTGTCCTTAGAGGAATTTTCTTCCTTTATTCCCCTTGGGGGGTTGTGTAAACACCAGAGGGGTTTTGGGATAACGTTCTTTGGAATGTCAGTAGTCCCCTCCCCCGGTTTCAGGTAAACCGGGTATCCCTTTGACTCCCGGTTCTGGAACAGGGTCCCACTCCCCCTGTTCGACCTTCTCTGTGATTCTTTAAGACTAAGACCTCGTTAGAACACCCTGAGATGGGTGTCGGGACAACCCCTGACACTGTAAGAAGAGGGACCCGTCTCTACTCCTTCACCCCACCATCGGTGAAGGGATTACGGTTTCTCTGACCGTCTTTGACGGTGGTCGGCTCACCAAGGAAATGACTCCGGAAATGGTGTGGAAAGAGGTGTTCTGGACTGAGGGTTCTGGACAAAAAAGGCCGATATGAACCCGTCGACAGTAGGGATGAGTGTACAGGCGGGGTTACGGTTATAGAGGGACCGTGTGTTCAAAATGGGAATTAGGGACCGGTCCCGTGTCGCCTCCCTCCCCTTTTCGGACCCGAAGAGTCACTGGAGACGCTCTCCTCCGGACCAACCTAGTACTCGGTAAGATCTCCCAGGAGAGAATGAAGAACTCTGAAGGGAGTGGGAGTGATCTAGACGATGTCGAACTTAATAAGTTTCCGATTCTTCGTCCCACCTCCCAGACCAGTTCCTCCTGGTCGTAGGGGAAGGGTCTGACCACTGGTCCTTACCCCTGTCTCCTACTTTCTACCTCGGTCGGTCCTCAGACCTGAGGAGGGTCCGGACCGAGGCTCTTGGTCTTCGGTCCCAGGTTGAGTTTTGTTCCATCGTGGACGGCCCGGGGTGAGTAGGTGTCTCTGACTTTGTCCCTGGGTCCCGAGGGTCGGATTCGACCTCCTAGGTCACCCGGTCGAGACCCGAGGTTCCTCTCCGGGAGACTGGAGACAGGTCTCAACACGGTGGGTGTCTCTGCCACAATAATGTCGGTGTCATGACGACCTTGGTCGTCCTTCGGTACTGTCCCGGGAGTGTCGTCTCCCGAAACGTCCCCTGTGACCTATTCTCAAACCCTAGTCTAGGTCCAGTTCCAGTCTGAAGTCAGATTCCAGCTCAAGTCTGACCCCGACCCCAAGTCAGACCTTGAACCCAGTCAGGCCACTGACCCGGAACGAATCGGGGTACGAGGACCTCGGGGGCCTACCTGTCCATCCGACACCTACTTACTCCGACTGCCCAGGGGGAGGGACAGAGCGAGGGGGTCCCGCCGACCCGCCACCCCGACGTCGTCCTTCTCACACTGATAGACGCCTACTAGCGCCATGTCGTGCTCGTCACGGACCTCCTCCGCGTCGACCTCTTACTTTGTCGTCCACTCCGGGGACCACCGTTCTCTCTTGGGAGGAGGGAGGTGTATCGGGTGGAGGGAGAGTGGCACTCGGGGCGAGGTGGGAGTCCAGCTCCGACGGACCGCTGTCCCGGTAGTCTAGTGGACCATAGTGGGAGACTAGAAGTGAGGGGTTAGAACACGAGGGGTGCAAACCGAGTCGTTGACAACCCACTTTTACCTTCCTTTATCTCCCGAAGGAAATTCTCGACAACGACCTCGGTCTGAGTGTTCCCTCCCGTCCTACACCTCTTCGTCTCTCAGACCCTTCAGTCTTCCACGGTTCCGGCTGACGGAAACCGCCCACCCCTCACCCACATCTCAAGTACGGAGAGACCCTCCCCCTTCCCGACTTCGTCACCCCACGGACCCGGTCGAGACCCAGAGAGAGGGTCTCCAGTGGGGGGACTTCGACCCTAATGTCGATGTATCGTCGGACCGAGTTCTCGTCCCTCGTAAACAAGGAGGACCGAGGGGACAGGGGGGTAGAGTGACTCCGACTGTCAGTACTTGGGGTCGGATTCAGGGAGGAAGACCCGAGACTAAGGGTGGAGGACGTCGTGACTCACACACGTCGTAGTGTCTACCGGAAACGGAGAGGGTCGAGAGTTCCTTCCTACCGGGAGACAGAGAGTCCGGGGACTTTGATACCGGACCCCCTCCCAGTCGGTCTGGACGGATGTGAAACATGCGGGGGGCCGGGGACGGAGACGTCGTCCTTCAGTTCTGGTCCGACGTGTGTCGGAACCTTTCAGAGTTGTCACTCTAGGTCCTAGTACCCGTCGGGCCTCTCCGGGTCTGTGGTCTGAGATCCGGGGTGATCTCGTGGAGGGTCCGGGACTCCCGTCCGGTGGGAACACTAGGGTTACTCCAGTAACGACCGCGTTCCACGGACATCCTTCGGTTGTGAGACAGTGGTCCGTCATCCGGACTCTACGTCTCCTCCGGTACTTCCCAGACACAAACGGGTACTAGAACACGTCCTGAGACACACAAACACGTGTAGACCGACACGTGAGGACCGGGTACAGACAGATCCCGTAGACACGGAGACCTCGGACACAAACTGAGACTCACAGAAACATACAAACTCCGTATACAGACACATTCGGGCCTGGACGGACCTATACAGACGGACCACACACGACACACACACACACTTACAGACACCATACGAGTCAGCACAGATATATACACACAGGTACTCAACACACACAGAGAGACACGGAGACAAACGAATACAGACCAAGAAGGTACAAGTTCATTCGGATGGACATACGTACAAATGTACACGTAGACACTAAGATACACGGTCCCTTACGAACAGTAACACACACAAACACGTGTGTGTAGATATTTTACTGTGTCGTCTCCGGGGGTGGGACGGAACGGTAGGGGGTGGGTCCGACTCGAAACTCCAACGTCGGGGTGACACCCGTGCGTATCGGTCGGACCCGGGACCCAGAGACACCCGGACCACTGTTCACGCCACCCTGGACACACCGGAGGGACCCCGTCTGTGTGTCTCTCATGAGGGCCTGGGTCGAGTGTTGGTGTCCACGAGGGCTACGGGTCGTAAAAGAACCGACAGTTGGGGAGAGTCGAAGGACTGGGACGTCATTCGGAGAGACTGATCCATGACCGGGGAGAAGGAACCGAGGGGGGTCGGGGTGGGGCAGGAGGTCGGACACGGGGTCGTCAAGTGTCGGGTCGGGGCCACCATCACTCTAAGGAACTCCGGTTTACACCGGCGGGGCCCCCGTGTCTCGGGTCCGAGGGAGGAAAGACACGGCGAAGACCACTTCAACTCGAGTCCTGTGGGTCAAGACTTAGGTGAGGACTAGGCCCACCGGTGACCTTTAGATCTCTCGGGCTTCGGACCGTTCTTGGGTCTGCGTTATCGACCGGACGTTTGGCCCGTACGGGTCGTAACAATCCCGCCAGGTGTCTGGTCGGTTCGTCTCAAGGGTCTCTCTCCCAGAGTTCCGGAAGTCTGGTCCGTCTCCCGTCCGTCAAACGGCCTCTGGACCTCGATCGACGCGTTACCGAGACAGGGAGTCGACGAACAGACATCTTACCCTCCCAATCTATTCAAGAATCGCATTTCTCCCATCTTGTTACAGAGGGTGTATATTTCCGACGTATTCACAAACGACTACTATGGTAATTGTCGTAGATCGTTCTAAACCGACCGTCGATGTACCGGAGGTCTCTACACCCGTGTCCCTACCTTCTCTCTGCCCTCGGGATCACTCCGGTGAGCCCTATCCTGTCCACCATCGCCTACCCCAGGGGATCCGTCCCTCGGATACGAGAGACCGGTCCGGGGCCTCCAGGTCCACAAGAGTCGGAAGTCGACGTCCACGGGGGACCGAGGGCGTCGGGGTCTTCCATGGGGATGGGAGGGGTGACGACCGGGTGCAATCATAGGTCTCCGAGTTCCGAGAAGGGGCTCACCCCTACAGGAAGGCGGAGGAGAAGGGTCCGGGGCAAGAACCCTTGAACACTTGGAAGCCTGGACCCGACCCGACCCAAACCGGGTCGACCGCAACTGAAACCGAGTCCCCAACCCAAAGGACTCATTTAGATACCCTGACCGTCACAACGTTTCTCTGTTAATTTGGAGGGAGCCCCCTCCCGTAGGTCTCCTCAGGAACAAGGAGTCCCCGTGGGTCCGGGACTTGTCCGTTCTGGTGTCGTGACCATAGACGGATAAGTTCACCTGGGGATCTCTGGGGTGACACGTCCGAAGTGGTCGGCTCCACTTGTCCACGCGTCACCTCTTGTGTCGGACACTATGTCCCAAAATAGGCTTAAGTGAGGGATTCGTGGTCGGGGACAGTGCCAAGTGTTAAAATAACCCAACCTCCGTAAACAAAATACCACTCGAAGAGGCCACCGAGTCTACCATTCATTATGTGGACGTTACGTCCTCGGGACCGAAGCTAGGGACTCAGCCCTTCTAGGGCACCTCTTCCCTTCCCGATAGGTGAGGTCGGTCATAAGGACGGACCTCTTAGGGTACGTATCTCCTCGGACCACCCGATGTCAGGTATACCATGAAACCACAACAAAATACTTCTGAGGAGTTCTTGATCTATTTGGGGTCATATAAGTAGTGGGACAGTATGGGTTGTCGAGGAAAAATATTGTTGACAAAAGATAACGGAGGAAATGACAAGATTTTACTTTGAATCCTGTCCGTGGAAAAAAAAAAAATTACTACAGGATTAATATTGCATTTTGTTTTTATCTTATTTCTGTACATATTATTTTATGACACATGTGTAAGGTCGTGTTAGTGTGGTTTTCTATTCTTCTGTCTCAGATTTCCAACATGGATATTTATATTTAAGACCCTTACACTCTCGAAATTTACATCTAACTATATATACGACCAACGTAGTGACTGGGTCCAAGTACCCGTTGTAACGGTATTCATTGCACTAAAAGGTTTTGTGACTTGTTGAGAATCATTTCAAGTCTCGTGTCGTTTCGGGTCGGAAGAGAGAGAAATGAACCGACGAAGAAAGGACCTTTTGAACATGACAGTTTGGGCATGTTATTCGCGGAACACAAATAGACATTCTACCTCATTCTCAGATCGGAGAACAGTAATGTTTTACAAAAGCAGACACGTTTGCGGGTCGTTGAGCAAACTCTCAGGGTCTACGATGTGTTGAGTGGCAACACGTCCTGACGCGTTTTACGACCGGACCATAGGGACAGCGGACACGTAGCTTACGACCCCTTCGAGAAGGAGTGTTAGAAACGTTGTTTGTTTGGGGGAGGTGACAAGCCTTGTGTGTTCCCCTCGAGACAGAGAGTGGTTTTTGGCACCTGAACATCAACACGAAGGAAGGGGAGGGAGGGACAGAGGGGAGAGGAGTTCCACCCTCGGATCTGTTCCTCCTTTTCTCACCCACGGACACCCGAGTCCTGGTTCCGACCTCCGGGGACCACTGATGCGACTGGGCACACAGGAGACGGAAGTGGGACGTCCGACGCCGTTCTACACCCTGTTGGAGTGGACGACCGGTCGGTGGGGATCCCCGGTCCACCAACAGAACCGGACAGGGGAGTAGAAATTCGAGAAGAGGGGGTAAGTTCCATTCTTGGAGTCCAACTTCCCGCCCTCGACCCACCGTCCTCATCTCCACCGGCCTTACTCCTTAGTGGAGAGTTCCTTCACTCTTCCGTTTCCCCCACGAGTTCCCCGATCTGGTCAGCCCCACACCCCCCGGAAGGACCTTCTCCGACGTGATAATCAAGAGACTTCCCGAGTACCCTAGACTAATCGAGAAGGGTCTTTCTATTCGTACACCCTTCCCGAGTGATTTATAAACAAATCGCTAACTATTGACTATCTGTCAATACCGAGGGTACAAGGGTAAAATCCCCCGACCAGAACCAAGTAAGAAAGTGATGGACCTCCGTTACTGGAAAGTCTGAGACCCTTTGACCGGAAAGAATGTGTTGAACAGTCCAGGACGAATTCACTTACACGCGTATATTCCGTCTTTTCTTTTCCCCCTTGGAGAATTCCTTTACCCGGCAGAACGATGACTTATTAATTTCCCCGAATCCCGTGTATCAGTCAGTACGAAAGTAAGTCTCTTACAAATAATTTGTGGATGATCGAACTGACCGTGACCCGACCTGTTTGCGTCGTACCCAGTCTTCCTATTTTACGAGACACAAGTCCCTCGAGTACAAGATCAACCTCTCTGTAAATCGTTCTTTTGTATACGTTTATATTCATCATTCGTCACGACCCTCTCTCTTCTCCGTCTTCGTGGGATTCCGTCGACAGGACCGCCGGAGGTGTTCCTCTACTATGACCCTGATGACAGACTTCTGGACCCGACCCTTTCTCAGAGTTTCTAGGACCGGCCCCCCAGCGAGTCTCCTAGGTGTCGGACACCATACTCGGGACTTCTTTGAGTCACCTCCGGTACTCTCGAGCCCTCTCCCTCCTCCCTTGTCCCTCGTCCGCCCGTCTCCGGACCTCCTGACTGTCCTGCACCCGAGAGGACTCAAGTGAGTCTTCGGTACTGCCTCCAATGCGTCCTCTACCTGTGTCAGGTCCACCCCTAAAAATTGACTATTGACCAAAGACACTCTTCTCTCCTAAGACCCTCATGTTTACCCTTTTGGGTTGGGGTCCCGTCTCCTCTCTACTACTGCCAAACCTGAACCCACCTGAGGTTCAGTCCCCTCCCTTCGTCCTTCCACCCCCTTCTCCCTCCCTCTCCAGTTCGCACGGGGTGAGTCCATACCTAAACTACTCGACCCCCTCCTGTCCTCCTCCTCGTCCCGACCCCACCCTTCCCCACCACTACCTGTCCTGGATCTATTCTTAACTCTCCTACTCGTTTTTCAGAGAGAGAGGTCCACTGGAAAGGGGGAGACCCGGATAAAGGGATAAACATTTCACTCTTACCCTCCCCCTAGATTACCAGAGACACTCCGTCAACACAAAACGAGGGGTCACGAGTCCCTACGCACGAGTCGTCAGTTCCTCTAGACCCACGACAGGAACTCCCACCGGAGACACTGTACGGAGTCGGTGTCCGTACAGTGTCAGGTCCAATCGTTGGTGGATCGGGTCGGGAGAAGGTCCTCGTGGGTCGTGGACCCGTTCATCCTCGACTCGAGGGACCCCGTCGAGAGTAGTACGAGGGAAGTCGTCTCGGACCGTTGGTCGGAAGGAAGTCTAGGGACCTTCGCGGACGATTAACGTAAGGTGAGACTGTGATACGATTAACGTAGGGAGGACTCCGAGGAGGAAGACAGGGACGACCTTAACTCTTCCGTCGAGGAAGTGAACTCTTGGCCTTGAGATCGGGTGGTAGACCGATTGCGCCTCCGGTGGTCGGAGTGACCCCGGAGGTGGCCTCGGGAGTCCGACTACTCTCTTCCGTCGAGAAGGAGTCCACCTCAGTTGACGAGTGACTCGGGAACACTGTTCGACTTATCCTTCATGTGAAATGGGGAGGCACAGGTAGTCGGTCTACGGGAACACGTCACTCGTTAGACGTGTCGATAGGAACCACCGGAATCGGAGACTTTTACTACCACTCCTTATCCTCTGACCCAATCCCCGACTTAGACATCCCCTTTCTCCCACACAAAAGGACCCGTTGATCTACTTTTTTCACATTCGGTCCTTTGACCGGATCGGGTCACGGGGAAGGAGACGTTTCAGGAAAGACGGCGTCACCGTCCTTCCTTGGAGTGTCACCTTTCTCTGGGTCGGCTGGCGAGGAAGGACCTCTAGGGGGGTGGGCATCGGTAGGGAGTCAAGGGATAGGTCTTTCATCCCACTGTTCGTGGAGGAAGTTTACCGTCGGTCCTCCTAAGTCCCTTTATCACTTATCCCTCAATGGACCCTACGAGACTCGTGTGTCGTTTCAAAGCTTTGTAATCTGTACACGTCACTGGGAGGGGCTCGAGCCCTTTCGAACTGAGGAGGGCGGAGGATGTCGAGACGTGGACCTGTGGACTTGATTCAGGAGTCAGCGGAGTCACGTCTACTCCCAGTTCCAATGGACCCTTCTGACACCCCTGGTGTGGACGAGATGGGACATAGAGGATACACCAAAACCTTTTCACTGGTCGGAGAACCAGAAGGGTTGACACTATTAACTCCCCGAGGTCTTTCTATTACACGGATTTCACGAGATAGGTCATATGGACCCCTTTCAAGAGTTTTGCAGGCAACACTACTACCACTACCGCTACTACAACTGCCACCACGACTGCCACCACCAAGTCCACTCCTTCGTCGATCTCCCGTTCCTACAGTCCTCGGTAGAAGAAAGAGTCAAGGAGGAGTAGTTGAGCGAAGTAGAGAAAGGGATTAGAAAAGAGGAGGGTGGAAGAAAGAGTTGAAGAATGGAGGAGGAGGATGGACAAGAGAGAGGAGAGTAGGAGAGACGGAGAGGAAAGAGGGAGGAGGAGGAGCAGAGGGAGGAGGAAGAGGGAGGGAAGGGGTGTTGTTCGGACCGTCCGCCCGAGAGCCCGAGAGAGGACCTGAGCCACAGAGACATTCCTCAGGACCCTATCTCCGCTCCCCCGAGGAGAAACAGAGCGGGTAAAGGATAGGTCGGGGAGGGACGGGAGTTCTCCCCCTGGGATCCCCCATGGGGAGCGGAGTGTACCGGGTAATTACCAGGACAGGGAACCGACGTCGTGGCCCGGAGGTCCCTGTCTTCTGTCACGTGACGGGACCTTGGGTCGGAGTCGCGAAGGCGGGGCTCTACGACGTTAGGACACGCCGAGTTAAGAAGAGCACGAACGAAGACGGACCCGTCCACGAGGACGGTCCTTGAGGGTGAAGAGGTACACAGTCCTGAAGTGTAGACACGGAAATGTTCTACAGGAGGTCGAGAGTGGGTGGAGGACGGAATGAGACCAGGGAGGGGTCGTCGTGTAGACTTGGGACCGGGGTCCCACACCCTCCTTTGGGTCTGGGTATCCGGGTCCGTCTGACTGCGTCCTGTTGACCCGTCCGGACCCGGGGAATGGGGTCGGTCTTCCGACGACAGACATGTGTGCCCTGGTTCTTTGGTTTGCTGTGTCATCGTAGGTACCGGAACACTGTCCCCAGTCGTAAGTCGAGTACGGTTCCCAGTCCCCAGTCAGACACGGTTCCTAGGTCCGATGGACACTACTCCTAGTCCCAAATTTAGCGGGACTCCAGTCCAAATATGTGTCGTTCCCCGTCCTTACAGACGGGACAGTAGACACACCCTCCCAGGCGACCACCGGGACCTCCCCGAAGAGGGACGGGGTCCGACGGGGTACTACAGGACCCGTAGATCCAGTCGTGTCGACCTTGGACTACGACGTCGCCCACTATTCTCATCCCGACTCGGGTGTCTATCTGTCGGAGGTGCGGACGAGGAGGTTGGACGGTCGAGGGTGGAGTTGGAGAGAGGAGAGGCGGGGTGGGAGGTGGGTCCGGCGTTGCACTCGGCGTCGACGTGACTTCGCCCGACCTGCGGGGACCTCGGACCGGGAATGGGGCAACGGACACCGAACCTACTGTTAAGTAGCTCACACCTACTCCACCCGGAGGTACGTGGTGTGTGTGTGTGTGTGTGTGCGTGTGTGTGTACTCACGGGCCCGGACGACGGAGGAAGGTGAGAGAGGGTGGTTCCCCGTACCAACGGGAGACACATCCTCGGTCCTGAGGACCGTAGACGGGAGGGGTTCGAAGGAGGGAGAGGTCCGTGTGTAAGGGGCCCGAGGGGACTTCCCAGGTCCTCCTACTGGGTGTCGTCGTTTCGACTTCGTAGTGGGACTCCGGTCGGGTGGGGTAAGGGAGTGTTCTTGGAACGAGGTCGGGACCTGTACCGTCCCGGATGTCTTGGGGAGGGGGACAGAGTGTGTCTCCCCTTTGGCTCCATGCCTAGGACCTTCCTTGACCGGAGTCTATGGGTCGTCGGTCAGTCTCTGTCCCGGTCCCGGTAACAGGAGTCACGGTCCCGTCCCTCGACGGGACCTCGTCTGGCAGTCACCAGATAGATTCCTACACCTCGGTCTTCGGTCCCTCTCTATGACTACTCCTCCGACCTTATACTGACCTCAGGGCTCGATCCTCGGGGAGTGTCGAAACTACACACTTGTGTCAGACCGACAGACTCTACTGAAGACAGGGTGAAGGCTACGGGAAGTGTCTATCTCTGAAAATGAGGAGGGTTCTCCCGTCGTTAAAAGAGTCTCCGGAAGTTTCGGGTGGTCTAGGAGTCCGTCCCAGATTTAGGTGATTTAGGAAAGATTGGTGACCGGAGATAAGGTCGTCCCTCACCCTTCACCCCTCCTTCCTTCCCGACGGGTCACTGACACCGAAACACACACGTAGGATCCCCTCCCCCGTCGTCCTTCGGGAGTCGTAGGTCGAAACAGGGTGGAGGGGTCTTTCCGGTCTTACGGGAGGAGGACGAGTGGGGTCGGGGCTGTTTAGTGTGTAAACACTGTGACGGGTGGGGATCACAGAAGAAACCCGAAGGGACCTCCGAGTCACCATTTCTTAGACGGACAGTCACTTCCTCTGAACCCAAACTAGGGACCCAGCCCTCCTAGGGGACCTCCTCCTGTACCGTTGGGTGAGGTCATGAGAACGGACCCTTTAGGGTACCTGTCTCCTCGGACCTCCCGATGTCAGGTACCCCAGTGTTTCTCAGTCTGTTCTGAATCGTTGATTTGTCGTTGTCACAGAAGAAATGGTAACAGAAGTCACCCCTCCCTCCCGAAGTACACTCCCAGACTTCCCACTCGTCAGAATACGGGTTCCTATGGTTCGGGTCTCAACCGGGTCTTCAAGACGACCTGTGCACTGACTTCCTACTTACCCACCCGGTCACCTTGCAGACCGTAAAAACGAGGAGGGAGGTGACCGTAAAGAGGACACTCCTCGTCTCGTCTCAACTCTAGTTAGGGGTGGGGGTGGGACCCTTCGTCGGGACTGAGCGGACACCTTTGGTCCCTCAGTCCCCCAGACCCCTGACCCTCGGCTCCCGGAGTCGGAGAAGCAGACGGTCCCGTCCCCTCCCTCCGTCCTATATGTCCCGTGGGGCGGGGATCCACTCGCGGGGAGTGGGGTGGGTTCGAGGAGTGCGGGGAGGGAGATCGTCGTCGTCTGTCACAAGATGTCAAGACACTTCTGGCCGATGTGGTAGCCGATGTCGGACAGGGAGCGGTGAGAGGACCAACGGTGCCGGTAGGACTCGGACAAGTCCACTCCTGGTCGGGCTCGGTGTCCGGAGTCTCGTCTGGCTGGTCCAGTGAGGCGTGGGTCCGTACGACAAGGAGCGAGGTGCCAGTCGGGGACAAGTCAGGACGGGGTCGAGGGGACGGTCCGGTCGGAGGGGGGCTCTGTCGTCCGGTGAGTCTCACAAGGGGACGCAGTCGGAGCGGGGAGTCTCCCACGGCCAGTGGCCCCCTATCCAGTGGTCCCCGGACACGGGACCTTCCTCCATACCGTTCGGTCCGACGTGTACACCCATCCTACGGCCCCCTGTCCCAGGGGGAACTCCCATCCCAGGCGTAAGTCTCCGAAGCTCAGGAGAGGAGAGAGTCGACCTACACAACCTACCCCACCCCCAGACTCCGGGAGAAGCCGGAGGGCCTAGACCGGCGGAGGGTGTCCTTCGAGGCGACGTGTGCCTTGATGTAGGTGTACTTGGAGAAGTATAGGAAGTAGGACTCCCGGCGGCGGCAGAAGTGGTTTCTGAACCGGGAGAAGTCGTCACCCCTCTGCCTGGTAACGAGGTTCCCGAGCCACTCCTGGGCAGGTCCGGACGGCGGGAGACGGGAGAGAGGAGAAGAGAGAGAGGAGGGAGGACAGAAGAGGAAGGGGAGAGAGAGGGAGAGAGAAAGAGAGAGAGGTTTCTACCGGTTTGAGGACAGACTGGGAGGGAGGGTGTCGTCCGCCCCCACGAACCGATAGACCCCCAAATGTGTGGAGGAGGACGGCTACTCTTTGTGGAGAGGATCCACCCTTTCCCCTGTGAGTCACGGTGTCGGGTATTGGGGGAAGGGCGGAGGTGACGATTGAAGGGTACCACTCTGGAATCCCTTGAGGGACGGAGTCAAAGGGGTAGTACGTTCCTGTAAACTCGAAGGAAGGTTGGGAGGAGGGACGGTAGACGTAGGGGTCCCGAGACGAGTGACGCGGGGGGAAAGAGGAGGGGGGTACCGGTGGACCTCAGTCAGGGTGGGGTGTGACGGGACGAAAAGAAACAAAGAAGGGGACGACAGTCAGTGAGACCTGGACGGATCCCTTCCCTCTAACTCTCGTAAATTTCTTCAGTAACGGGTAGTGATTCCTCAGGTAGAGGTCCACTAAGACTCGGGGAGGGACTCACGGGACGTCGGGACTCGTCTCTGTCTCTCGAACTCTGGTCAGGACCGAGGGCAGATGGGGAACACCAGTCACTGAGTGACGGAGTACTCACTGGAGTCTCCATCACACAATGAAGTCCCCAGTCGTCATGGAAGAGGGGTTTCTCACTCTAACTTTCACTTAGAGACGTCTCTCACTACCATCTTAGAGTCACAGAGTCCCCCTCCCTTGTGGTTCTCCCTGGGGGACCGGTAAGGGTCTCACGGAGTCTACTGGGGCGGACCCTCGACCCGAGTCTGGGCACCCTGTACTCGGGGTCTCGGATCCCTCGTCGGACGTCGGAGGTCGTGTGAACGACTCTTATTGACACCGAAGGGATAAGTAATCGTCGAGACACTTCGAAAAGATTCCGCTCTTCGTCGTGTCTATCAACAGGACAATTTCTAGACTCAATAAGAACGACAGTTCGTTTACCCCCTCCCGTCCCCTTTGTCTGATGGATATCGTCCTCCCTGGACTCCGTCCTGAAAGGTCGGTCCTCTCCTCACTTCAGACGAGAGACTCCTGCGAAGTTTCGGTTCCCGTGTCCTCTCTTACCACCCTTGGACTCCAGCTATGTCCCTCCTCACTTTTTGTCTTCTGTAGACCTCCTGCCACAGAGATTCGAGACCGAATGTACATAGACCCGAGTGAAACTTTACCTTCTAACAAAGACCCTCTCCTGTCTCCCAGGTCTTCTGGAAGACTAGTACGGTCGACCCGGAGGGTCTCGGGGACTAACGGGAGGGGTCCCCACAGGGAGTGAAGAGGGAGCAGGAGTGGGTGGACAGATCCCTTGGGTAAGAAGTGGATAGAAGAAGTCGGGGGTTCTCCTTACTCGTGGGGAGGGTAGAGGAGAAAAAGGATTAAAGAAGTAGGAGGAAGAGAAGGAGAAGAGACAGGGATAGAAAGGGGTTGTTAAGGTAGAGTGGCGGGGGTAAACGAAATGTCGAGTGTCGGGGGGGACGATGTCCGTCAGACAGAGGGGAGGGAGGGGACCGGAACTCCGAGGGCTCTGTCAGGTGTCGAGGAGAGGGATGTGCAAGTTCCCTGAGAACGATTACTTTCGTTCTTAAGAGGGAATATGGAGAAGGTCGATGAAAGGTATCATTAACCTTATTCCACTAACTCATCGTCTCCACCATTCACCTACCTAACCATCGACCTACCGACTCATTTATTACACACCTACTGAACTCATCCACCTTCCTACCTTCCTACTTCATTCTTTTTAACCTATCTACTACCCATCGCCCCACCCCATATAACCACCCCCCTACCTGTTCGTCTATTTACTTACCTACTTCTCTACGGGTCCCCAGACTCAGACATCACCTACAGACCATGCATCTATTATCTACTTACCTCTCTAAGGACCCACTCACACAGCTATCGAACCGTCTACCTTCTACGACCAACGGCTATCTACTACACACCTACGTACCTACCATCCATCTTTCTACCCACTGATCTGTCACCTACGACCCCCATCCACCCATTCCTATACCTATTCACCTATCCGCCCATCTACCTACTGACCCACCCATCTACTCAATTATCTATATATTATCCTTCTATTTATCTATTATTTAAGTACCCACCTATTAATTTTAACACTCGAATAAGGTTTCGTAGACTACCAGATTTTAATCTCGATTGCCCCTTCAACCGACATGACGTCAAGAAGTGGACTGTCTTTACACCCGTCCGTCGCTGGGGACGAACGAGGTCGCTCGGTCGAGGGACGAGGAGGGGACGTCCACCCGACGTTCCGCCGGCACCAGAACAAGGTCATGACACAGTACCGGTTGAAGAAGACCGACGACCACCTCCCGGAGATGGACGTGTGGGACGAGCGGCAGAGGAAGAAGAGGCTCGCCTTCATGAAGACCCCCATGTATAAGTAGCCGACCCCATACCATGGTCCCTCCCGACGGTCCTACCCTTGTTCCCCTGTTTCGAACCCCTCAAGAAATCTCCCCGCCCATGGTTGGGTCGGACGTGGGAATCCGGAACGACCCGACGTTCAGGATGGACGTCCTGTGAGCCGGTTCCTAACTCTTTTCAGGAGGTTAACAGACTGGGGACTTGTCCGCGGGAGACCGAGGTCGACGTGGAGCCCGACTGGACACCCCTGTCTGTCCGAGAGACTTGTAGGAAGGTGAAGGGGAAGTGGGGAGCTTTGTGTGTCCCTACGACGGTTAGACATTTCGTGGAGACGGTTTCCCTCTCTTTCTGAGGGGGAAATACGTCTGCCCGTGTCAAGGAGTCAGAATTTCGAAGCGGGGGAGTCGTCTCGCAGAGACGTCTCACTTGACAGGTACATACGGTGATACTCACCGGCGTAACCTTTGGGAGGGAAAAGAGAGGAACAGGGAGGAGCCAAGAAGGAGGAGTAGAGAGGGAGAAAGAGGGTACGGGAGAGGAGAAAAAGAGAGGAAGCCAGGACTGTCCCCACGGGTCGTGTAAGTGGGACCACACCTGGTAGTAGTCCTAGGTGAAACTCCTAATACCCACTCGACGGTCGGCCGGGGGAGGAGGACCGAGGGCTGTGAGTCCCGTCTAGGAGACCCACCCTAGTCCTCCCCGACCCCTCATTGTCGGAACCCCGGTCACCAAAAATTTCCTGAGGTCCCGTCTCGACCCCTGCCACCCTCCTCCTGACTGAGAGAGTCCGACTCATGTTCGAGGGAGTAAGAGAGGGTGGTAGGGGACGGGGTCTACGACCCTGTGTTAGTTGAGGAGTGACACCACCTAGTATTTCCGGGGGTAGGAGCGGAGGTAGAACCATTCCGGAGGATGGTGGTGAATCCCTACCCCTCTGACCCGGGCCTCGACCATCCGTTAACTGGTTCCGGGGTGACCTGTAAGTGCAGATCCAGTCTTGACTTTAGATCTGAAGGACTAGCTACGGACTCCGTCCTGACAGGGGTTGAGAAAGGGGTCTTCAAGAAGGAGATCTCATCTCTTTCGTTTACCTCTCCAGGGCGGGAACTCCCACACTTTCTCCCAAGGACCTGCTGAGAGGGCTTCTCCCTTCTCGACCCCTTTTCCATGTTATCTGTCCATTGACCCGGGACCCCCTTTTCCGGTAGTCAGGTCCCCTGATCTGTGGGACGGAGGGGAGAGGGTAGATTGGAACCTGGGGGTGGGTGGTCCACTTAAAGTAGGACAAGTAAGCGTAGTAACCTTAGGACCAAGTCTTTGACGCCGGAGGTCTACAGCCCTTCTCACTGTCGTCGGGCATGAGCACTCATGCCCGGGTCCCGGGACCGGGAGGGTTATAGGGGTCGAGGTCAGGAATCTAGTAAGGGGTAAGGCATCTTCGAGGGGAGGTTTCAGTGGTTCATCGGTCGTACGAGACGGGTCGAGGTGGGGTACCGGACCGAGTCAGGTGTGTAGGGGCTGGGGTGTGAGTGGACCGGGCACTCAGGGTCCGGATGAAGAGAAGTGCTGAACGGATCTTCCCCTAGACGGGACGACACATAGACGACGATTTGATCCCTCGAGCTCTTCTATCACCTATTGGACACAGGCGGACTGAGTACGGACCGTGTTTTTACCCTACACCATCGACCTACGGATCCTCTTCGGGGTCCAGATGGTTCCTCTGTCGGTATAAACCCTGAGTCATCGGGGACTCTCATCATTGTCGTGGGCGTCCAATGTGCGGCCCGCACACGTCACCCCAAAGGTCCGAGGTAGAGTAAGGTAGGTATAGCAGAGTAGGTTCACAATCAGCGAGTCAGTACAGACTGACAGACACTAGGGTACCTGACATCGGACGGTCCGAGGAGACAGGTACCCTAAGAGGTCCGTTCTTATGACATCACCCAACGGCGAAGGAAGAGGTTCAGAGGAGGTTTAACATGGGTAAAGTGTCTACTCCTTTGACTGGGTATGAGGGAGGAGGAGGAGTTTCCAAACCCTCGTGTAGGAGTACCGCCCCCCTCCCGTGTCACGGGAACCTCTGTCTCCAGTATCGGAACGAACTTTCCATACTCCCCGTAAGGACACGAACACCCCTACTCTCTTGGCCGTCCAAAGTACTCTTGTTGATCCGACCTTCTGTCTTGATCTCTTTGTGTTTCGCCCACCGACACCCTTCCACTCAGTCAGATATGTGGGTGTCTACCCTTGTCCTCTAACTAATAGACGTGGTGTGTCTGTTCCGTTTGGACCCCGCACGGTGGTCCCGGAAAGTCAGGACCCTAAGATCTTACAAGAGGACCCGGGCCGAAGAGAGACCCCTTAGACACGACACCAAGATTAGACCGATCTTTTTTACAGTGCTCGACGACCTAAATCCTAAGATAAGACCTTAGGACGCTAAGAGAGACTACTCTGATTCTGCTGAACCCAGGGACCACACTGTCGAGAGGGAGGACGGCCCACACCTCCGCCCCGAAGGGAAGGTCAAACTCTTTCCTTCCGGGACGTCCCCGAGTCGCCCGGTCTCCCGATCGTGCCGTCCGGACACGGGGGAGAAGGAGATGAAACGGACGCCCCGGAACAAAGGGGGTTTGTATGTTGACGAGTTTTCCCGAACCTAGACTCCGTCTCACTCGGCCAGTAGCGGTCCAGGTGCACCCGCTCCACCTTTGACTTGTCGACAGCCGTCCGTCTTCTCCACCCCCCTCACCTTCTACCTCGAGGGACACCTCCCTGACAGTCGAGGGTGAGAGGTGGAGGGGTGTTCGGAAGTTAAATTTCCTTCGGAGGTAGACAGTCAGCGCCCACGCACCCTATCCAAACGTCGGTTTCTCACCACCCGTCCCGACCCCTATAACCACACCACCCCTCGGTCCAGGTCCTTCCTCACCCATCCCGGTCCGGTCGAGAAGACGGGTGTCAAACGACACCCAGGAATCCGAGTCCCGATCCGAGGGGACCTGACTGACGGTCCCGTCCTCTCTATTTCCGTCTCTGTGTAGGTGGGGAGTCTGGAGAGCGTCGGTCTCCTGACACCCAAGTGCGACGGACCTGGTTGATACTCCAGTCCCCCGACCCTCCGGACTTGGTCCTACTCGGGACAAGGTGCCTTTCGCCGCTCAGTAAAGTTCACTGACACCTGGGACGACTCGTGCGTTCCCACCATTTCCTTCTCGACCAGAAAGTCTCTTACGACCCCAACACACATAACCAGTCCCCCTCCACCCCCCTTCCCCACACTAGGGTCTTTTCCATCGTTGAGGACCCCTTCACCTGTGTCGTGTTTTCGGTTTCTGTCCGGAAACGATCAACTGGGGTTCAGTGGGGACCACTGGTTCGTATTTGAACTCGTGGGTGGTAGGAGGGTTCACTGGAACCTGTCTACACGAGTCGTTGCGTTACTGTTTCGGAAGAAGGGTTTCCGGGAGTTTCAGGTCATTTTGTAACCCGAGAGTAGTTTTGTAACATGAAGCATCGTGGGTTTCGTGAAGGTTCAAATGTCACCAACCTACCGTAGTGGTTGAGTTACCTCTACCCAAACTCGTTTGAGATCCTCTATCACTGACTGTCCCTTCGGACCACACGACGTCAGGTACCCTAGGGTTTCTAAACCTGTGTTGCATCTCTGACTTTTTGGTGAAGAGAATAAACTGGTACAACTGTATGTGAGTGGGGTAATATGTCTAACCTCTTTAACTCTGGTCCCTTTTTCTTTGGTGCTACAGGGTAACGAATTACAGGGATAATCACCGGTACCTCGGACTTTATTGGTGATAATAGTAGTAGGAACCCAAAGAGTCGTCACCGGAAGGAAAGACACGAGAGGAGGTCCTTCACTTTATCTCCCCAATGCGAGAGAGAGAGTATTCGGACAAGTCCTCTCCTCCCGGTCCCCCGTACTCCTATATCCGTGACGTCTATGCCTTGTCTTTGGACACCTGCATCCCGACCACTCTTGGGTGTCGGGTAGGAGTGTGTAGGGCGAGGCACAGGGACAGAAGACACGGGAGCACACACCTGTGCGCACGGGTGAGGACGGGGAGGGGACAGGGGTCCTCTAACCGGTTCAGGTGGGAAGACGACTAGGGGGAAAAACCGCATGTGATGCAGTACAAGCGGAAGAAGGGGCTGTTGAAATTCCGACTTCACTTTTACCAGAAACTCGAGCAGCACCCCAGAAAGGTCCATCCTTGACACCTGCATTCCGACGTAAGAAGAGACCCGAAATTCCCTCCCCTAAGAGGACCCCGGAACCGGAGAACGGGGGTCTACGGTCAGAAAGGTAACATTATTCATAGATAATTCGCGGACGAGATACAAATCGGGAAACTAATTGGTTCCCTTGTGTCCGCCCCGTCCCGAACCCCGAGAGGCTCAGACAGATGGAGTGAAGAGGACGAGGGAAGAAGGGGTCCCAAAGCACCACCGGTAGGAGATGACGAAGGACTTACCGCTCCATTCGGGGAGAGTCTGGAGCCCCCGGTCCCTTGTCTCAGAGTATCGGGGTCCCAGGGTTTTGGGACTACACGTCTCGTCTCTTCCCAGTTTGGAACGATACGGTTTCCACCAGGAGTCTGATCATACCGTCACTACCGTGGATCCTGGAACGAATTTTACGACTAAAGACCCTGCTGGGGCCTGAACGACTGAAACTTAGACGACAATTCTTTTAGAGGCCCCTAAGTACACTAAGCACTCTCTTCTCACACTCTTCACGACACAACCCACCGATACACGTCACACTCACTCCTACCAACCTCCGTCGTTCTCTTCCAACTCAGTGACACCTCGGACCAATGTTTCGTTTTTTAGATGAACCTACTCAAGTTCACTAAATCTTCCGTTCCTAGTCCTCTGATCGCATGTCGGTGGGACCCGTCGTAGGGTGAGGGAGGGATCTGACGTAAGAGACTAGGAGAGACCGAGGGTGTAGGGAGTTGAGGTTAGCGAATTAAACTGGACCGAGGTGGTTCCTCCAGGGTAGAGACGTCGCGGGTTTCGTCGTAGACCGGGGAGTGTAATCTGAGGAGTTCTCCTATACTGACTGACCAAGGCGTAGGATCTACCTCATATCGGGTCAGTCGTACCGTCCTCCGAAAGAACCCCGCCCGGACTGGTGAGAGGGAAGAGGGTCCACGTCCGTCTCGACGCCGCCTTCACCGCCGCGACCGTGGACGTCCCGCAGAACCCAACCCTGGGGTTTATGGTCGTGGGCAGGCGTCCGTCGTTGCCCCGGTGCACGTCGTGCGTCCAGAGGTACGACTGGGCGCAGTCGGGGTCACGCCCGGCGAGGAGGTCGAAGGTCCGGCTTCAGAGGGACCAGACTGGCGGTCCACGGGTCCGCCCACCCGCCGGGGAGAGCGGCCGTGGCGGGCGGTGGGGCGCGCCGTGGCTCCCGTCTCTGGAGAGCCCGCTCCAGTCGGGGTCGGGACTCGAGTCCTCCGAAGGGTCCCGGGGCTCTAGTGACAGGCCTTCGGGGACCTCTTGCGACGGAAACGCGGACGGACCTCTCTGCTCCCATGTATCCACCTCCTTGCGACCTTCGAGGATGGACCTTCTGCACCCCACTTCGAGTCAGAAGTCTGAGGCGGGGGTTTCTGAGGGAGGCGGTTAACTCCCGTTCTTTAGACGCATGAGAGAGGACTAAGGTGGGGGCCATCGAGAGCGCTGGGTAGGCTGGGTAGCCTCTTTCCGGTGGCGGATAGGGGTCTGTCACGTAAACCCTCACACGACAATAGAGTCCGCTGTTCCCATGACGGGGCTTTCCGGTGGACGGTGGTGGTGGATCTGTCACGGACTTGTCACGGTGGCGACTGTAGTCCAATTCGTTGTGGTAAGTCCGTAGAGAGGTTTGTACGTCAGGGGAGGGAGTCACGGAGGAGTATCGACGGTCGAGAAGCGTCACTTACTCAAAAAGACGGAGGTCGTCCACGCCAACATTTGTTCCTCAAAAATCAAACCCCTCCCGTCGATAGAGGTATCAGGGGCGATTCCACCTCAACGGGGCCCTACCGACCTGGTTCAGGTCCTCTAATGGAGGTCGGGATGGCTAGGAGTACCCGAAACCCTCAACGGGTGGTTACACGGTTGATAATCGTGGTCCGAGTCTCTACTACCTGCGAGTGTCCGGGGAAGTAGGAGTGTCGTTGGGTCGTTCCACCCGTGATTTAGTGTCACTCGGAGTGTGTCTCGTCCATGGAGTGGAACAGTGTGTCTGTCCTAAACTTGAGTCTAGAACGACTACCCTTTCACTTTCGTGGCTGAAAATACGACGGAAAATATATAACATTGGTCGACCTAGGAGAACGAATAAACATAGTGGTAACTATAATAATAATCGTGGTAGGGGCTTGGGGTAAGGGTAAGAGGGACCTCACACCGACTCCTCAGGAGACCGGGCACATAGGAGACCTGTTCTCGGACCCCCAACAGTGTCGGACATAGAAGGGACGTGGGGACACCGGTGTGCCGAACGATGGGTGCGGGATCGGTCTTCTAGGGGAGCCCTGACGTTTGTCCGAACACGTTGTTATTTGTGGCCCAACCTAATAGGACCAAAAGGACCACCAACCACAAGGGTACACCCTATTTTACCCCTGGTCGAAGGTTGAGCACCGGTTGGGGGGGTGGGGGGTAAGGTTCCTCCCGACCAGTTTTAGCAGTGGCTTCAGTCTGCGGTGGTGGGGAGACCGAAGGTACACTCCTTGTGTGTCAAGATTCCCGAAAGTTAAGTGTATAACGAGTCACCATGGGAGAGAGGAGACTCCCACCACTGCAATATAGGACAGGAACAACACAGGGGGGACGGGGGATTTAGGTTGGTTCTTCTCTGTCAAGATAAGAACCTTGATATGTTTTGTCGACTGTCTCGACAGCGTCAGGGTCTTTACCAATGCAGACCCGTGGCTGCGGGTTCCTCGTGTGTCCAGTACTCTACTGGTACAGTGGCAACAGGTCCACCGTCTCCTGTCTTATTTACAGTGGTTTTTGTCTGTTATGGAGATTGTCCAAATGTGTGTCTCCGACGTCCCACTTCTTCTACTACGACCAGTCTTTCCCTACCTAAGTTTCGGTAACGAGGTCAACTGGAGGAACACAAGGGGAAGGACGTTTGAAAGACGGACCAGGACCGGGTCAGTGGTGAGACGGATTTTCGGGAGGTAATCACTCAGTATAGACCCTTCTCTTCGTCTCAATAGTAGGTCCTCCTACCTTTTTCTCTCTCTCTGGGTTCTGTCCCTGTTTATTTTTTCCTGTCTCCACCCCGGGACGGTGTGGGTGTTGAGGGGGGAGGACGGTCCCCAACTCCCCGTAAGTCCTTCCCTCTCTTCAACTCTGTGTCAAGGACCGGTCGTCTCTAGTACTCGTCTGTAGGATCAAACACATACTTGACCCTCATCTTATCCCAACTGGTGCTCGTCTTAAAGAGGACGTGGGGGAGAAAGGAGGTCGACCGGTCATGGAAAGGACGGAAAGACCCGTGACAGTCTGGTCTGGTCGAGTAGAGATAGCGGTGGACCACCCACGGAGTTCCTGAAGTGGTTCCAACCGGAAGTCAAGTCAAGTCCAGTCAAGTCACCGAGTCAAGACAGTCTGAGAAACGCTGGGGTACTTAGCGTCGTGTGGTCCGGAGGGCCGGGTAGTGGTTGAGGGCCTCAAGTGAGTCTGAGTACAGGTAGTTCAGTCACTACGGTAGGTCGGTAGAGTAGGAGACAGCAGGGGAAGAGGAGGACGGGGGGTGAGGGAGGGTAGTAGTCTCAGAAAAGGTTACTCAGTTGTGAAGCGTACTCCACCGGTTTCATGACCTCAAAGTCGAAATCGTAGTAAGGAAGGTTTCTTTAGGGTCCCAACTAGAGGAAGTCTCACCTGACCAACCTAGAGGAACGTCAGGCTCCCTGAGAGTTCTCAGAAGAGGTTGTGGTGTCAAGTTTATGTAGTTAAGAAGCCGCGAGTCGGAAGAAGTGTCAGGCTGAGAGTGTAGGTATGTACTGGTGTCCTTTTTGGTATCGGAACTGATCTGCCTGGAATCAGTCGTTTCATTACAGAGACGAAAACTTATACGATAGATCCAACCAGTATTGAAAAGAAGGGCCCTCATTCGCAGAAAATCAAAGTACCGACGTTAGCGGTAGACGTCACTAAAACCGGAATCCCTGGGTTTATGGACTCACTTCCCGGGAGGGGTCTTCCGGTCCACTGTCTCTCCAGTCCGGAGAGATGAGTCTAGGTAAAGTCTTACTCTAAGTTCTCTCTCTCCTCCACCACTCCTGTGTCCCCACTACTAGGGTCTCTGTCGAACCCTACTTCCTCTGGGTCCTACCCGGGAGGTTGGTTCGGGAACACTGTCACAAAGGTCGGGACCTGAGTCGACACTGGGGTCCATCTTGGTCTGGAGACCATCGGACGTCCGTTCCGGGACCGGGAACTGGTGTAGACTGGGGTCTGGGATTCCCGTTTCGGGTCAATTGAGTCCACCTGAGTAAGACCCTTCTGTCTCTGTTCATCGGGGGGGTGGTAGGACCGTGTCTGACGGTAGTACACCTGCTGAGAACGGTGAGGTCCCTCGTCCTACGGGTTCCTCCCACTGGCCAGACGGTCATCTTACCTATTCCTCGTAGAAGGTCCACTCCCCATGAAGGACTCTTGATCCCTCCTCAACGGTCTAGGGTTCCCTCGTCTTCTCCACGGTCTTAGTGGACTTAGATTCATTCGTTCATGTCCCCCGAGAACCGTCGTCCTTAAGTCACCCCCGAAGAATTTACTTCGGTTTCCCTACTCCCACCCAAACCCCGTCCGGTGAGACCGACGACTCTTCTTGGGGTCCCCGCTCGGTTCCTTTTCGACGGTCAGGTAGTAGGTCTACCCCTCCTGGACCAAACCTTGTACGACTTCATTCCAGACACCCCATGGACCCTCTTCTGGGTTCTGACGACCTTGGGCTGGATTCCCTGGCCTCGGGTCCGTCCTCCGTCCCTCTGGTCTCGTCGGGGGCCCCCACCCGAGTCCCTTAAATATAGGGGTCCGTGGAGGTGGACCGACCGTCCGTCCCCACCAACCTCACTTCTCGACCATAGTCACGGAGTCAAGGGTAGTGAACGGGTCTCGGACAAAATTCGTTACTATGGGGTGGGGGTGGGGGGCGAGGAACGACAAGGGAGGTACACCCTTGTCCTTGACGAGAATAGAGAGGGCCCCCTCCCCCGGCCTCGGTGTCGACCGTCAGTAATTTGTGGGACTAGTCCGGTCCCTACCGACTCTATAATTATCGGTCCTCAGCTACCGGACCCTCTGCGTCGGAGGGTCTTTTTCCCCGTCTTGGGAGACGTCCGGTACCCCCCTACTCCTTCTACCCAGTCCTCCGGTAGGTCCGTTACGGGGTCGGGGGTCCGTCCTGTCTACTTTAGGTCTCTCCTCCCTTCCCTGAACCCTAGCGGTCATTCAGTAGTCACGTCGGGTCGGAACTTGAGTCAAGAGTGTCGGGGTCTTGGGACGGAGTAATATACTTGACAGTATCCAGTCTAAGTACGCCAACGGGACATGTCTTTGGATTTGCGTCTGGATTAACCACTCGGACTTAGAAATAACAGAAATAAATTTTAGAACTAACTAAAAAAACAAGTAAAACACGAAACTGTAATCAAAACTAAAAAAATTTTATAATGTAATTTTATGAATAGGACTAATGGTGACTCAAAATGTTGGGGGAATTCAAAACGTAGGTTTTTGTCACGGAGTGAACGAAGTGGTATCAGGGTCGGGTCGAGGGTCTCCAGGGTCACAGAGACTCGAGTCGTATAACCGTACTTTTTTAGAAACTTCTCAAGACTCGGTCGGAGATACACCGGGTCTCCCTTCCCCAGGACGGTCCCACTACGGGCGATCTTCATCCCTCGCGGTTCTAATTAAGTCTTCGAGTTATTTACAGTTAAATCTGGACCCACAAAGGATGGACAGGTGAGATGGTAGGAGTTACACAACTGAAAACAGGAGTCTAAATAACAGAACTAACGTTCTGCCAACGACAACGAGGTTCGTAGTGTAAGAGTGTCCTGGGGTAAGTGACCGTCCCTCCTCTCACGAGGACACACAGAGAAAAACAGTCCTTTTATTCCATAGGGTCTTGGATGAAAGATATATGAGAGAAGTCCGAGGAACCGATCCTGATCCAGTGTGTACGTTCGGGACCGACATTCTCTCTGGTCCGAAGGTCTCCGTTCAAGTAGATTATTCCTTCTTCCTACCTAGACTATCTCCTTCTATCGATAACTCATCCGTTGGTTGTCAGACTGAGAGTCAGAAGAAACGCTACGGAGAAACCCATTCACATGCCGGGAAACATAAGGGAGGTAGACTCGGACCCCCACACCATCTACCGTCTCCTCTCCTTCGGTTTGGTCACTGCCCAGTCACCAGTCTGGATATCTTGTAAGGTTCAGAGACACGTTTTTCTCTAAAATCTGTAAATAGTAAATAAATAAATGAATCAACATGGTCCAGAACCAACGCCGTAAACCCTAGAACAAGGGACCCTGACTTGGGTCTAAGGGGACGTAATCCTCGTGTCAGAATCGGTGGGCTGGTGTCCCCTTCAGGGTCTTTCTCTAACTTTCATCCTTTCATTTGCATATTTTCAAACCTTCTTACCTTTGATCCCGTGTGGACCGAAGTACCAGTGTGGTGGGGTCGACGATGGAACTTCCTTTAATAACAGTCACAGGCTCAACGTGTAGGTAATTTGACCACTGTTCCTTATCCTCGCATCATCCGACGACACCGTTTTTGAGTGTGGACGGTCTAGGGTGGGTCGTCGACGGTGCGGTGTCCTTCTCTCCGGGGGTGAGGGGAAGACGGAAGGTGAAAGAGGGTTTCTCGAAGGGAGATTCAACGTAGACTTAAGAGTCGTCAGTCCCCCAGACCCGGAAGATCGAGGACGTTGGGTCCCTTTATACCTCCCCCGGTCCCTCCCCTGTGGTTCCCGGTCACCCGGCGAAGATCGTGTCTCCGAGTCCACTGAAACGGACTCAGGGGTCTTTAGTCTCGGGTACTGGTCCTTGGTCCTTGTCCCTTGTCTCTTTGTGCTGTGTCCCTTTGGATCTCGCGGTTTCGAGGTCCACCCAATAACTCGACCAGCGGCGAGACGGTCACCCTTGAGCACAGGTGCCCCTGGGAGGTTCCTCACGGAGTGTGACGACCCGTCCCGTCCTGGCTCACATTCGCCTACGGACGGCAACAGGGTGTGACTGAGGCCTCCGGGACCCCGTCTTTCGTTCTCGACACCCCCTGTCGACTCCACCCCAGGCAGGGCAGAAAGGACGTCCTCGCCGTCTCCGTCCACTTCTTCCGTGCTCCGTCTCGGGCTATGTCCACCGGAACACCGTCCTCTCTCTCTTCGGACCGTGTTTCGACCCGATCTCAGAAGAGTCCGGAGCCCCCTGTAAGTGCCACCGATCCGCGAGTGCCCGAGGGTCGGACAAGAGAGCCGAGATCCGGGGTAGAGTTAAGTGAGACCGAGGAGTCTGGGGAGGTCGGGGTCGGTAGAGAGGTAAGGGTGGGACCCCTACTCGACGAGAATGGAGGCGTGACCCGGGCCGTCACGACTCTGTTCGGGTGTCCAGGGGTGAGTCGGTGGAAGGGGCACGGGGTACCTCGTCTCCTTGAAGACCTTCGAAGGTCCGGAGACCCTCACCTTCCTCCAAACCCTCTTCCACGGATGAGACTGGAAGAACGGAAGTTTAGACATCGAGGTGACAAAAATGGGTCGTCCCGGGGGACTCTCGGTGTCCGACGGATCACGCCCCGTCCCCTCCGACAGAAGGTTGCGTCTCCTCCTGTGTGGGCGGAGATCGAAGCCAAAAGTTAAGGAAAGGGAAGTTCCAAAGTAGGGTCTCTTACTTTGGATTTGGTCCTAGACTCTCTACACAGGGGAGGGGAAGGGTAGTGAGTGGCTTCGACCCAAAAGGAGGGGTGGAGGTAGGACGGGGGTAAGAGGGGGACAGGAGGGGACTAGGAGTCGGGGAGTAGGAGGAAGGGAGGTAGGAGGGGAGGGGTGTAGGAGGGACGAGGGTCTCTACCGAAGTGGGGAGGGGTGGGGAAGGGACCAACAGTACCATCTTCCCGAAGTTTCCTCACCCTAAAGTTCCGAATCCCGTACTCTTACTATGGCCAAGTAATAAAAGCGTCATAATTGCAGTAAGACAAGTGAGTCGTTTATCACTGACTCGAGAACGACACACGTGACAAGATTTGTCTCTGGTTCCGTCTCCAGGACACGAGTATCTCGACTCGGAGGCTACCTCCTCAGTTATTTATTCTCTCCTTTTAATAGCTGATTTCTTCCGTTCTTCCCGAACCCCGTCCCCACGAGGCAACCAACCCCACCAACCTGCTCCAGTGGGGTTTCCCACCGCGTCACTGTCCGACAAAGGGAAAGGACCAGTAGTCTCCTAAAATTTACTATCTACAGTCTCGACCCCGGGCCTCTGAAACTCCAGGTCCAGTTTTCTAGGTCAGGGGACGGACACGTCGTCGTCGGGACTGTCATACACTCTCGATGTAGGACCGGAACCCCGGAGTTACGGTAGCCTTGGAGGGGATTCGTCCCCGAGGTCACGGGTGTCGAGCGTACCAGTGACCGTCCCCTCTGGACGAACCTGCGCCCCTCTCAACAAGGAACCTCGATGTGACACCGTCATTGGGCCAGGTCTCTAAGGTAGACCCACACCCCCGGTTCTCCGTTGGGGGGGTTGGTTGTGGGTTGTGGTCAAGTCACAGGAGACACGGTTCACTGTCTCTTGTCTAGCGAGAACTTTTCTGATTATAAATGAGAAGTTTACCCGCGACCGTGTCCGATAAAGGACGTTGACCGCTGCCCGAGTGGGGTACCCGACCTGTGCTGTTCTCCGCAAGGCCCTCTGTCCGACTACAGAGGCGCCTGTGGTCGACGGGGCTTGCTCTGTCACAGAAACTCTACCCCTGCCGTGCAAGGTGTCAGGGTAGAACAGTAGAGTGGAGACGAATGCGTGGAAGTACCACCCCACGAGTGCTGGAGGGACCCGTGACAACCTGTCGGGACACTCTTTCACGTAGGAACAAGACCGGGACACAAGGAGCGAAAGTCGGGAACGAAAGTCGGGAGCGAGAGTAGGGACCCCGGAGTCTTTTACACGGACCTTGTTGGGGAGTCCCGTCCGTACCAGGACCAGGGGAAGAACGGAGGGTCGAGGTCGGGGGAGGTCAAAGCGAAGGGGTCCCGAGTGAGACGACCGGGACCTCGGCCCTGTCCGATAAATACCCCACCCTCCCTCTGAACGGACCCCGCGTGGAGACAAGGGACGTCGACACACGAGAGACAGGGGCACTCTCGGGAAATCGCTCACGGAGGACACCCTTTCTTGGAGGCGGTCCTTTGAGAACCAGTCTGCCGGACTTAGATTCTTCCTCTCCCAGGGACCACCGGTCTCAGTCGAGGGTGGGTGGACGCAAGGGAGAGACGGTCGGGGAGGAGAGACAAGAGAGGGGAGGGGGACGGGGGTACCCAGGGTCTTTGGTAGGGGTGGGTAATGTTGGGGACCCGAACCGAGTTCGAGGGGTCACCTCGGGTCCTCCGACTTTGTGAGGTCCTCGTGTACCCGGAAGCCTCTTGGGTCTCCGTCCGGGACAGTTGGACCCTTCAGGTCAGTCCGGTCCCGTGGGACCTTTCTAGAGGTCCCCGTTGTGTCAGGGGGACCAAGAAGGTCCCGAGAGTCTGGATTGACGACTGAGATCGGTCAGGAGAAAAAAAAGCAACAACAAACCAACCACCAAAAAAAATTAAGGAATAAAAGAGATACGCACGATTCAGCGAAGTCAACACAGGCTGAGAAACGCTGGGGTCCCTGATATCGGGAGATATCAGGAGGACAGTCCCCTGTCCGAGGAGACAGGTACCTCTAAGAGGTCCGTTCTTATGACCTCACCCAACGGCACGGGAGGAGGTTCCCTAAAAGGGTTGGGTCCCTAGCTTGGGCACAGAGAATGCAAAAGACATAAATGGATTGAGGGTTTGAAGACTGAGGGATATCCGTTGGTAAGTCTACTTTAACTGTACATAGAAAGCCTCATATAAGAATCCTTTATACAGTAGTAAAACACGTGTATACAAAGATTAAACATATTTACAGTAAAAAAACGAGACACGATGTAAGACTTCTACATAGGTACGCCGAGGTAGATTTAGACCGAGAAAACGGAGGGCGAGTGACGGGGTGTCATTCGGACGTACTAAATAGGCAGTGTCATCTGTATGGCCAACGAAAGACGGTTGTTTTCATTACGAAGTCATTTGTAAAGAGGAGTATGCACAGGGGAATTCCTAGACACATTCTTAAAGGGTCCCTGTGTCTTGATCTTAATTTCAAGGGTGTCGTAGTCCACGTCCATCCGATTTAAACCCCTCCGTCGACATAGTCAAAAGATCGTGGCGGTCTTGTTTCACGGTGTCCGACCCACCTACTTTCTTGTCTTTAAATAAAAAAGTGTAAACACTTCCGATTATCAACCTCTAGTTCCACTAGGTATCCTGACCAAGGAAGAACCGAATGTCTGCTCGTGGAGGAGGGACGTGAGAGGACTCCAGAGGGGAGACATGTAGAGACACAGGATTAGAGATGAGAATTCCTAAACTCGGGAGAAGCATACTAAAAAAAAAATTGGAATTAATGGAAACATTTCTGGTATAGTGAAGGGACCACCAGGTCATCAATTCCGAAGGGAAAGGTTACGTCCCGTACACCCAAGTTAGTGACCACTCCCTCGATTCTAAGAGGGGGGTGGTTTTTTTTTGGGTTTTGTTTTGTCTTCGTTATAATATTGTTTAAGTTATTTCTAAAAATTTTACTAGGTATAAAAAATTTTCTGGGATATAGTGGTTTATGTCGGTGTAAAACTCCGTAACCTCCAATCCTGAAACTGTGACTTAAACTCCTTTTGTGTCAGGTCGGGTATGGTCATCGTGTCGAGAAGTCTGACCAGTATGTACCTCAGGGTATAGGGGAGTTGAACGAGATTATGAACGACGGTGGGTCGAAAGGCTCAAAACGGTTTCAGTATCCGTATTCCACTATGGAATGTTACCAAATTTATCCATAAAGAGACATAAAGATTACTAAAATTCGTAGAAGTATACGAATAATCGAAGGACCCAAAAGAGAATCCGTTTAACGAGTAAAAAGACAAGTTCAGGGAATAGAAATAATTACTAAAAGAACATATAATTAGGGAACGACTAAAGTCTGTAACATTTATAGAAGAGAGTAAGAAATTTGAAATCCGTACTTTAGTAATAAACATACAGTAGTCTAAGTGACTAGTAAAGTGGAACTCCCAACACGAACACTACGTAAAACAAATTCTTCGTGAGAAAGTAGGGTCCAGTTTATGTTGTGAAGGACCACAAGAAGTTACTTGTATTATCAAAAAGTAGGACATGTAAGTTGGCCCCTACAGAATCTCGACGAAGTCGTCTCGGTCCTCGTGAGTCCACCCGGGGAAGGACTCGGAGTGAGGAGACGACCGGGACGGGTTCCTACGACAGTCCGTCGTCGGGACTATGGACCGGGGTGTCTCCAAAGTCAAGTCAAGTTAACGAGTCAGTACAGGCTGAGAAACGTTGGGGTGCTTGGCATCGTGCGATCCGGAGGAACAGGTAGTGGTTGAGAGTCTCAGGTGGGTTTGAATACAGGTAATTCAGTCACAATCTCAGGGTCTTTTTCCGTCCGTCAAGTAGTCGGATTTGATCGTGTATCGGGAGGGCCGTGTCTTTCCCACGAGAAATACCCAGTTCTAGGGAAAAATAAAAGACACCGTGAAAAATAAGGTTTACGTGGAACAAGAGTCGGGTCTCCTGTCTCGAGACCCGATGTGACAGTGGCCGATGGATCCTGTCCGGAGTTGAGGATGTAGACTCGTCGTTATCCCAACGTGGACTACGATGGATTTCCAAGACAGTTGAGGGTTTAGGGTCTTGAGTTATTAGGTCTATGAATAAAAGCTACAGAAACAGGAGGAGACTTTTCCTGACTGCCACTGCTCTTTGAACCTCGTGCGCAGGGGGTTACACCAATTTCGTACCAGTCCTTTCGACCCATGTAAACAAACGAAAGACCCTTAATATAGTCGACGACTTCCTTAGTGGGACGTTTTGTCGTGGGCAGGGACCCGACCCTTGGACCACCACACGGGAGACCACCGGCAAAGGACTGTCCCGACCAGGACCCTTTACTTTTTTCTTTTTTGCTATACTGTCCTCGAGTCTCGGGTCTCGTCCCTTTCCATTGATTGACCGACCCCCGTGTGTCGGTCCGTCTTCGTCTCCGACGTATCTTCCGTCGGGAGGGTCGGGGGTCCCGTCCCGGTGTTAACGATAAAACCAAAAAGGTTCCAAGAAGGACCTGGGTACTAACGTAAGGTCTGAGATCCCTAATCACGACTTCTGATAAACTCGGACACGTGGACAGATCTGGAGTGATCTGTTCTCCTGAACTTAAAGTAAAGAGAGTTGTGTTGGGGGAGGTAATACGGTCCGGGTGTAGTGGGGGAGATCCTTTTGTCTGGGTGTTGAGTCTTAAAAAGTGTGTTTGTGTGTTCAATTACTCGTGGAACCTAAATAAGAGAAGGGTGAAGGCCTCGGTGGAGCAAATAAAATATATATATATGTATCATATATTTGCCAATATGTTGTAAGAAATGGATATAGTTGTGTTCAAATCTGAAATACTGACACACTTTCAAACAATTTTACGTGAGTAGTAAATGAGTTTTATCTAGAAGCAATAATGTCCTTTTGTCATTATTCGAGTATATTGTTCCCATCGTTCGTAAGTTTTAATTATACACTTTATTTACCAAAAGGGACCGATTTGTTCGGAGTTAGAAATAACGGGAGTTAGAAGTTTCCTCATCTTTTGAGGCAATTTGTTTTACCTTAGGACCCCCGGTGTAGCATACTTACTGAGTAACCTATTATGAACATCTTGATGGGTCTTAGCGAATGCACACTCCCAATTTCTTCCCGTATACATGGGTCGTGTCCCATTTCCTCGTCTTTCCTAAACTAGTAAAATGTGATATATTTCTACGAACTCCCGTTGTCGGAACGGTCGTCATGTATGCCCGTCCACAAGGATGTGGGAAGGTAAGGGTCTAAAATGGCTGTTCAGAAAAAAGTGTCCAAGAGATGGTTAGTGCAAAGGGGTCGTTATGTTCAAACTGTAATGACGTTGGTCCACCGTCTTGGTCTCGAGAGGAGAAGACCCAGTCTTTGTCCGGTACTCTAGACCAGATTGGTCGTCTGGACCGGAGGGACCTAGGGCCTCCTAGTTTGTAGTGACCATGATTTCCACGACACGGACCTTCCGTCCTCCGTCCAGGTCCCCGTTGTTCTCTCCGGTGATGGAAAGACGTCACTTTCGTACTCCGCAAAAAAACATTTCCAGCCTTCTGTGCCGACACAACTCGACGCGACGGACTTCGTATGTCTTGGAGACGTACAACTTACTTGGTTTACGTTTCGGAAAGAGGAGGACGTGTACTTGCTACCTAAGTGGGTGGTAGGGGAGGTACTGACGAAAAGGGGCCGGCTGTCGAGCGACCCCTCGTCCGACTATAATGGTGGTAAAGGGTCTCCTGGGGTCGGGTACCCGGTGTTGAGCGGGTGACACCCCGTCCTGTTTCACCTTCTCGGCACGGTTGGAGGTCCGGACCCGACGGACTGTCCCGCGAGGTAGGGCGCAATGGAGAGGTCCCGTGTCGATGAGAGGGAAGAAGGTGGACATAATTACGAGTCTCGAGTGTCCATTCCGAAGGGACGTAAACTGGTCCTAAGACACATCTTAGTGAACCTTACACTCGTTGTAGCCCCGTCCACAGACACACGAGTAGACCGGAGGTATTTGGGAGGGAGGACCGGTCAGGAGTGAACGTGACTCGACAAGAGACTCCCAGTGGGTAGGGCCACACTGTTCACGGACTAAGGTAGTTTCTTGTCACTTGTCGTCGGGACCAACTTCCATACCGTACGTTGGGGTTATACGGTTCCCCTGTCGACGACAGAAAGTCGTTGGTCGGTCCGGGGTCGAGGTGAGAAGTGGACGGGGGACGAAGGACGTGGGGTTTCTCGGTCGGAACGACACGCGGACCCCACGAGTCCCCTCACCCGACCCGGAGTCACAGTAGACGAGGGAGAGCCTTCGAGGACCTGGGTGGGACAGCTAATGTCACTTTCCACCGAAGGGGGAGGGAGGTCTCGGAGACTAAAGTCGGAGACAGCGATGACCTTACATCCGCCGTCTCCACGTTTCCCCCTCTCCTCTGGACTTACCCCCGTGGATCCTTTTCTTGTCCCTTGAGTTCCACCCCCACTATCCTTAGAGTAAAGGAAGGTTATAGGAAAAAGAATGTGAAACTTCTAAATTTTGACTATTTTCCCTATGGTTGACGTCTTCGTTTCGGCCCTCGGATACCAGTAGGAGGGTGACGCCCGTCACTCCGGAGATCATGGCTCTCCTTTGGGGTGGGTTTGTATGGAGGCTCACAGGGACGGGTCCTGTCCTTTGGGTTCGTGCCGGGACAGTGTCAGTTCGACCAGACCCCTTTCTTTTCGTCTCGGGTGCACCAGGGGAGTGATCGTGTGGACGCACGCCCCCTCGGAACCCGAGTCGGGGACGGTCTGTCGTGACTCGGTGTGGGGGCGGGTGTGTATCGTCTGCCCTGTGACGTGTGTCACTACCAGTTCTAGAACGGTGTAGACTGTGGTCTTCCGTGAAAATTCCCAAAAGGTTGTAATCATCGGGGCACTCTAGTCAATTGCCGACTCTTTGGTTTCTACGATCTCGTTGGTTTTGTTTCCGGGTACCGCCTCACTCCCGGTACACCCCAGTTGAAAGACCATAGTTCCTACTGTGTCCCGATTTTTTGAGATGCGGACTGGGTTCAGTTGCGGCTCGGACGCTAAAGGGAACCTGTTTTAGAGGTCTTGCGGAAAGGATAGTAGTCGGAGAAGGAGGTCAACTCGACTCCGACGAGAATCGACCTAAAGTCAATGCATTACAAATACACCAGTAATGAGACATAACAAACGGTTGACGCAGAAAAGGGAAACCAAACGTTTTCATTTAGAGTTTGGGGTACATCCACAACTGTCTAAGTCTGGTGTAAGCTGGTCGAACACCTAATGACGAGGTAATCCGGTCCTCCCAGAGGAGACGTTCCTGACAGGAAGTGACGAACGACTTACACCTAGTGTCTGGGGGTCCCGTAGACCCATGGCCCGATGTACCGTTGTGGTTATTGTGCTCGAGTTCTACTTTTGTTATATAACCATTCGACAAGATTAGTTGAAAATTTCGAGACACACACGACGATTATACTTTTTTAACAGAGAGGAGGAATCGAAGGGTAAGATAAAGTGGTAGAGAAGTTTCAATGCAGGGTCTTTCGGACTTTTAAATAGACGATCCTACGTCTTTTAATTTCACAATCAGAGAGTCAACACAGACTGAGAAACGTTGGGGTACCTGACATCGGGAGATCCGAGGAGATAGTACCCTAAGAGGTCCGTTCTTATGACCCCACTCAACGGTAAGGGAAGAGGTCCCCTAGAAGGGTTTGGTCCCTAGATTGGGTGTAAAGGACGTAACGTCCGTCTAAGAGAATAGTAGACTCGGTGGTCCCTTCGGAGGCGTCTTTTAATACGTCTAACTCTTTAGTGACCCCTCTACTGAGACTCCAAATTGTAGACTCCCACGACGGTTACATTGAAAGTACAGGTTTCTGAAACTAATTTTTATCCTTTAAGATAATATTCTTTTATTTCAATGGTACCGTTGTAAAAGGGTAATGTCAAGGATCAGTGTACTTGAAAAGAAAATTCACTGTGATTTCACCGAGTCATTGTTATGTGGTGGTCATTACTTTACTGGTTCCAGTTGACTTAAGGGATTTTACTGTAGGAACGAAAGGAATGGACGAGCAATTGAGAACACTATCAAAAGTTGAGAATTTTTGATGGTTTTATCCTTAGACATTAAATAGTTATAGTGTGTTATGTTGGGTCTCATAAGATACGTTATACCACCTCGATAAGTATAAGGTCTGAAGATGTTTCTTGTTAGGTTTTCGGTTTGAAGGGTTTACCGGAGGACTCGTCATGACCTGTTGGGTCCGACTTCAAAGATCTCCGGAGTCCCTAGTATAAGTCTAGATTTAAAACCTTTTGATACTAGTCAGTTATAAAACTGTTACTTCTTTCTTTTCATTGAAAAGTCTCGTGGACGCACACACGATTCAACGAAGTCAACACAGGCTGAGAAACACTGGGGTACCTGACATCGGGTGGTCCGAGGAAACAGGTACCCCGAAGAGGTCCGTTCTTGTAATCTCACCCAACAGTAAAGGAAGAGGTCCCCTAGAAGGGTTGGGTCCTTGACTCGTGTCCCAATTAATATTTCGAAATATTCGATATTTCGAGATTTTTTCAATTGTATGTGCATTGGAAACAAGTATGTTTTTACTCCCTCGACCACTATCTGTCACTTCGGACCATACGACGTCAGGTACCTCAGTGTTTCTCAGCCTGTGCTGACTCGTTGACTTGACTTGACTTAGATTAATTCTACTAATGTTTTCCACATCTCCTCATTAATTAAACACTCTTGTTCATGAGTCCCAGTTCATAATTTACTACACTAATTTTACGGGCCGTGAGCCGACGGCGTATGTTTCGACTACTATCGACGGAGAGGGTGGACATTGACGTTTCACGGTGGCACACTCACACACTGGGTGGATGAGACCAAACACCAGTCGACGTTCCTCAGGACTATGAGAGTAAAGACGAGCACGAATGTTCAAATACTAGGTCGTCGTGACCAATGAGTTAAAATTTTTATAAGTCTATATGGGACGTTTATTTGTGTTTTGTGAAGACATAGGGATGTCAGGGTGATGGTACTTTCCAATATATATTTAATTTATTTAAGTAAAAAGAGTTGGTAATAGAGTCGACGTCAAACAAGAATTGGGATTCACTTCAAGTTAAATATAGGTTTTATATAAATTTATAAGATTTCCATAGTATAGTCTGGATTCAATAGTTTTTACATTTGTTTTAAAGAGATACAATATGGATATTTGGTGAAAAATTCAATTAAGTGGGACACGACTGGGAGAAATTTTTTTTGAGTGGTTTCAGTGTAAATCTGACTTTTCGACTATGTCTACAAATTCGCCAAGGAACCTCTGTTGACGGTTAATGAATTTTGATGACTATGACTTAGATCACCAAATAACGTAGTGAGTTGCATTTTCTGGTTTTAGTAAGGTACAACCAGAAGGTCATTACGCGAAAGACTGACCCGAGGGTCTAAGACGACAGGTTTCACGACTTGACCTCTAAGACGTCATTGAGAGTGTGTTTTGACTCTGGTCCACAGGTCGTTGAAGTACGAAGGGTGACGTGGCCACTTTTTTAAGAACCAAGAGTCCTAGTCAGACGAAACCAACTTTCCTTGAAGCTCCTACCTTTGAACTCCACTTCGGTTCTTCATTTTCCCCTTTGCGGCTACTGGGAGCCTCCTTTTAGTTTCCTAGGCAGGTAGGGTACCGGAGTCGGAGTGTGAGGCGTCAGTCTGACGAACAGGACTTCGACGGAGCAGTCATAGACTACGCTTCTGTCCTTTCGGTGAGGATACACTTTCTCCTAAACGGTCTCCAAGGAGTCGGGTACGTCCATGTGCAACGGGTCCGTTTACTTCTCGTCGTAGTCGTGGTGGAAGTATCAGGACCGACCTGATATCTTGTCCATGTCTATTGTGACTTTACTGTGGTCTTCTCCCTCCGGGTAGTCTCTATTGTTCAACCGGTTCCTGTCTACGGTCCGGGTAACTGTCATGGGCGGGACGTTACAGTAAAGTATGTGCAACCGGATGATTTGACTTTAAACAATGTCACCGCGAACCTGAGTGGCCTAGTCAACAACAGTTAACCACCTACTTTCACCCCTAAACCTTCTCTATGCTTTTCACTTTATCTTCCAGTGTCCTCCTTACTCTTGTGTCGGGAGAACTTTCTTAAATTCTTTATGTCTGTCTGTACAGGTCCGACACGACATGTCTTTCTTCTCTACACCCAGTCCCTATGGGTGTCGGTCCGCCCCTATGGGATTGTTCTCGTTGACCGGAGGTTTCCTTGAAAAGGAAGCCCCCTCAGTATTGTCCACTCTTTCAACCACTCTCTTCGACGCGAAAATGATATAATCAAAAAGGACTCAATGTTGATGTATCCCCTGGTGACAAGGGATCTCTCGGAGGGACAATGTAGAAGTCTTCGTAGAGACTGAGTCCCTTTCCAGAAGGTCTTACTACGAAGGACATCCCGATAGTGTGTCTTTCTCCTGTAAGAACAAGACGTTTTCCACCTTTAGTAAAAAACAAAGTTACAAAGTTTTTTTTTCCGTGTAAGACTTTGGTGTCCCGTCAGATGGTTTTCGAGTGTCACTTCACCCTCCCTCTCAAGGGGTAGCTTTCTCGATTAGTTCATTCTGGTGTCTACTCCCCTACTTCCACCTTGACATTCTAGGGACGTCGGGACTTTGCGTCCAGGTCCTTTTATAAGAGCCGTTGTGGGCACTAGAACCTCTGAACTAAAAGGTTTCTTACTCACATAAGAGTTAGAATCCAACTTTAAGAGAAACGTGTTAGTCTATTAAGTATTTTTATCCGGTAGATCCTACATGCGACTTCTCTCTCCTTCACGGGACTCTTTTCTTGAAAATTAATTTTCTTCTTCTCCGAATTTATACGTCTTTTCCATGATTTTAGGATCTGAAACATCTCCCACCCCTTTCTCTCAGTCCAAAAAATAATCTTAATTGAGACGAATTTCCCCTAAATTCAGAACGGACCACCGAGTCTACCATTTCTTAGACGCACGTTACGTCCTCTGGGTCCAAGCTAGGGACCCAACTCTTCTAGTGGACATCTTCCCTTACCTATTGAGGTCATAGGAACGGACCTCTTAAGGTACCTGTCTCCTCGGACCACCCGATGTTAGGTACCCCAATGTTTCTCAGTCTGTGCTGGTTCGTTGATTGTGACAGTGACGATGCAAAAGTGTCCCCTAAGTTTTGGAGGAAGGATGAGGTCGGGAATTCATGTGTCGAATGGGTTTTTATTGATTATTAGTTTCGTGAGATCAATCATAATATCAAAAACAAAGTAAAGGATTCCTGTCTAAAATGGGTCTACCATAAAGATAATCTTTGTTGTTAAAAAAAGGGTCAGGACACAGACTTTTTTTGTTGTATATATGGATCCGTAGTCAAGACGTCTTTCTGTAAAGACATGAACCTACGGGTCGTTATTCGTGTTCCGTCCCGAGACGGAGTGTGACCAGTCCGGGTTAGGTTAGGGGTGACGCCAGAGTAGGGAGTGAAGAACCCTCGGGTCAGGGTCAAAGATCAAAGACAGGACGTGACAGTTTCAGGGACTCTGGATCCCGTTTACTGAAAGGGACAGACCCGGGTTTTCAGAAGAGAGACATGTTACTCTCCTGACCTGTCCTACCCACCTTTCAACAAGACGATTCCCGACCCTGACAGGTACTACACTTGGTTACAGAACCACCTTGTTTTCGTCCTAGACCTTTAAGTGACTACCAAGGTTGTCTCGTTTTATTCCATTACCCAAATTGGGTGAGTGATTTTGTAGTTGTAAAGTGGGTGGACCTTTTACGTCCGATGTTTTCCTTAGTCTTTTCGGTCTTATAAAGGTTAAAGAAGTACACGTTGGATTCTGTTTATTCTCCTTGTGTTCTTTTCCTTATCAATCTCCCTTACTTGTGACACTGTACTTCACGTAATGAGACGTAACCCAGACCATATTGGTTGTCATGTTTTAGGGGCGGACCCACTCTTTGGTCGGGGACAAGTGCATAGTCTGGTCCCCCACTGTATTTTAGGAAGACTTACCGGACCTGTGTGGTTCGTACAGGTCAAGGGTACGTACACACGACTCGGGCGTTGGACCTTACAGGGGTGGGGGTCGGGACGGTTGGAGAGTTTTAGGTTGAGTAGACAGTCATGATTGAAAGGGGTCCAGGAGGGTGGAGGATCACTACAGTGGTATGAGACGATACACGGGACTCCGTGATGCAGAACTCGTTGCTTGGGGAGAAGGTCACGTATGTCTGTAAACCATTCATAGACGAATACTCAGTAGTATTTGTTATTCTCACCCTTGGTATCGTGCACAACCGGTTTCTACCCCACACCTTTATCGGTCGGTGGTGAGTCCCGGGTCCTACGACGGTAAGGGGTTTGTGGAACCAGAGACATTCCGGGGACTCTAAGTTGGAGTCGACGTGAAGTCTAAAATCGATAGTACACGAACCCACACTGAGACCGAAAAAAAATTCAACTTCCTATCAACTAAATCTCACAACACAATTAAAGACGATATGTCGTTTCACTGAGTCAATGTGTGTGTGTATATAAGAAAAAATAGAAGAAAAGGCAATACCAAATAGAGCCCTCTAACCTATGTCAAGGGACACGAATTGTCATCCTAGAACAGATAGGTAAGATTTACATTATCAATCGTAGATGAATAGGGGTTGAGACAAAAATTTCAATTGTAGATGGATAAGTACGAGTATTACCAAGGTACGAACAAAAATTCACGAACTTTATGAAGTTGTAAATTTTTATTATTCATTTTTCGTAATCTTACTTTTCGACGAAACTCTACTCGTCCGACCGTTTAGTTGAAGTATCACTATGTCAAGAAAACTGTTTCTGTGCCCTTCCGACCATAGGTAGACTTACTATATTTAGTCTAATACTCTGTTGAGATGGTCCCCTTTTTCCCGGACTTGGAATTTCCGACTCTCAGTTTGAAACGGAACCTACTTGTTAGGTCGGGAACGTCCCTGAGAGCCCCAGGGGTCCCGGGGGCCCCACCGACCGACAGGAACATCGTTCAACAGGTAAAGAGTGGTCATAAGGTCGTCGGGGAAACCGAAGAGTCGTTTTGTTTATGTTTTCTTGTTCAAAGAATAAACGAGTTGAGTGATACTTCTTATTTTGTTCTTCATTCTTAAAATGAAGTTAAAAATTTTGTATCACTTATTATTGGAATATTTGTTATACGTGGGTGTAGACGAAGAAGGTAACGCACAGAAAGATAAATTTGACATGTCTTTTCCAATGGACATTTCTTACAAGACGCTCCACTTAAGGCGCTTACTCCAAGTCCCGTCGCGTGTACTACAACTCTTATTCCCTCTCCTACGGGTCCCGACAGTGACCAAGGTAAGCCTTTGATCCTCGAAGTGTTCCTTCTTTTCCTTCACAAATCACTTTTGTTAAAGATATACTTTTTTTTTTCATTTTTGTACTTGATCTGGAGACGATTATTTTTTCAAGTTAATTTGTGTGTTAACGTTTGGATAATTAAATTTTTCGTCGACATCAATCTCACCCTTTACCGTTCCCTACTTCCTGTCTTTCCTAGACCCTTAAGTTCCACTTAAAGAAGCTCTTTCTCGGGGAAGAGATTCGTTCCTATCTAAAAGAATTCACGAAGTAAAGGAAAGATAAATTCGGTCGCCAAGAGTCGGTCTCTACTATTCCGAGAAGTTAGTTACAGATCCCTGTAAAACCCAACAGGAGGGACCCTTGTCCAACGATGTTACATGTCCTGTCGAAGGTATTGTTTCTTAAAGGTCATGTTTTACAGTCATCCCGAATCCAACTCTTTAGGTCTAAATTTTGATAAATACCGAAATCAACATTTAACCGACAGTTTGGGATTTCGAAAAGATAATGTGTGAAGTTGGTAGTCGTACATTTTACAAGGTAAGAAAAAGACCATCCCTGTTATAAGTTACAGGACACACGAAGACCTCGTTAAGTATCGTTTACGCTAAAAATTTTAAAGTTTCAATAACCCTTCTCCTCCCTTTGTACATAATGAAGTCGATGTTCGATAAAGGTCTTGAGATTAGTTCTGTTTTGCTAGTAAGGGAGAAATTTCTATTGACGACTTTGACTAAGACCAAGTGTGGTAATTCGTCCCAGGGTGGGTAAGAGAACGACACGAGGAAAATAATTAAAATAAAAAAGTGACACGGTGAACCGTACACCCTAGGATCAAGGGGCCGATCCCCACTTGAAGGCCAGGGGTCGTAACCTTGACACCTCAGAATCGGTGACCTGGTGTTCCCTTCAGGAACGATAGGAGGAAAATTTAGTAGGAAAAAACAGGAGTGTAAAGGGCGTATACGTATGTGTATGTGTGTGTGTGTTGTTGTTGTTGTTGGGTTGACTTCGGATGACAATCACACAATTTGATAGTTTTAAGGAGAGTCTTGTCTCGATGGACAATTCTGAGATCTGAACCCTGTTATCACCCCCTCAGTTTGGTGTCATTTTGCAGGACCTTTCTATCCGTTCAACAGTGGAAGACGTAAACGAGGAGAACAGATGCACCAATTTTTTGTTTTGTATGTAGTGTTTCACTGGGACGGAAGTCCATGTCGTTTCCTCTTCGAACCCCAGACTACGGGGTCAGCAGGAAGGTACTTACAATTCAGGTTAGGGTTACATTTAATGTTGACTGACTTCCCGTGTTCTCAGTTAGGTCCTTGAGTGACTAACTTTATCAAGTTTAGTTTTTGGTTTCAATTCGGTTTTTTACGTTTGTAAAATTTTTGTGGTGAAAGTTTTAAGTTCGTTACTCAAATCGTATTTTGACAATTGTTTCACTGATCTGACAATATCATATCTACCAAGATAGAAGGTCCCTTCCTAATATGATAATGTCTCAAGAATCTTACGTTTATAGGTTCAACCAAATTGACCTATATTGACATTTGCTTGTTATGTTTTTTCGTACGAAACGATACACGGTCCATAACTTACGAAGTACAACAATCACCGTCTGATTCAGTGCCTACGGTCCCGTGACGCTTATACAAGTAGTTGTGAAGTAAAGAGTCTGTTCCTGAGTCTTTAGGCTTCCCTATCTCTCTACAGAGACCCAGGGTGTCTCTTGGGTTTTCGCTCTCCAGGTCATCCGGACCAGGACTGGGGACGGGCGAGAGTAGGGGTGTCGAGAGGTGAGGGAGATAGTTCCTCAACCCCAAAGAACCACCTCTAAACGTTACAAAGTGGTAACATCACTACTCTATTCCTGAGTGACAATTTCCTTTTTTCGTTTCTCTCTCTCTTACATGTTTAGACATGATAAGTTGTTCACTGAAGGTCGTTTTCTCTTACTTTTAGAGGAAGTCGAGTCAAGTCAACGAGTCAGTACAGACTGAGATTGGGGTACTTGATGTCGTGTGTCCGAAGGAACAGGTAGTGGTTGAGGGCCTCGAACGAGTACAGGTGGTTGAGTACAGGTAATTCTGTCACTACGGTAGGTTGGTAGAGTAGGAGACAGAAGGGGAAGAGGAGGACGGAAGTAGAAAGGGTCGTAGTTCCAGAAAAGATTACTCAGTCGAGAAGTGTAGTCCACCGGTTTCATAACCTCGAAGTCGAAGTCGTAGTCAGGAAGGTTACTTATAAGTCCTGATTAAAGGAAATCCTACCTGACCGAACTAGAGGAACGACAGGTTACCTGAGAGTTCTCAGAAGAGATTGTGGTGTCAAGTTTTCGTAGTTAAGAAACCGTGAGTCGAAAGAAATACCAGGAGAGTGTAGTATACATACCAGAGAGTGTAGGTATGTACTGGTGACCTTTTTGGTATCAAAACTGATATTACCTGGAAACAGTCATTTCATTACAGAGACGAAAATTTATACGACAGATCCAACCAGTATCGAAAAGAAGGTTCCTCGTACGTCGAAAATTAAAGTACCTACGTCAGTGGTAGACGTCACTAAAACCTCGGGTTCTTTTATTTCAGACAGTGACAAAGGTAACAAAGGTGTAGATAAACGGTACTTCACTACCCTGGTCTACGGTACTAGAAGTAAAAAACTTACAACTTAAAATTCGGTCGGAAAAGTGAGAGGAGGAAGTGAAAGTAGTTCTCCGAGAAATCAAGGAGAAACGAAAGACGGTATTCCTACCATAATAGACGTATAGACTCCAATAACTATAAAGAGGGACTTTAGAACTGAGACCGAACACGAAGTAGGTCAGGCCGTAACATATACTACATGAGACGTATATTCAATTTATTCGTCCCACTGTTATATGTCGGAACTGCATAAAGAAAGAGTTAAAACTTGGTCAGACAACAAGGTGCAGTCGAAGATTGACGACGAAGAACTGAACGTATGTCTAAAGAGTCCTCCGTCCATTCCGCCAGACCATAAAGGTAGAGAAATTCTGAAAAGGTGTCAACAACACTAGGTGTGTCAGTTTCCGAAATCGTATCAGTTACTTCGTCTACAAAAAGACCTTAAGAGAACGAAAAACACACTAGGTTGTTATGGCAAATATACACGTCCCAAGTGGGACGAATTCTTTTGTTGGACGATTCAGTGAGAAGATTTAAAGTAGTCTCCTCAACGGAGGGAAGTCTAGTTGAATGAACAGTGTTACCAGTTCAAAGAAAGAAAAAAAAAATTATTTTCGGTGGACCTTTGTTATAGTCGGGTACAGAAAAGGGGGTGTATAAAATATACGACGGGGGGTGGGTTTGTGGAAGGATCAGCTTGTTAGTTACAGGTAAACTTTATGTGTGAGAGTGGAGTAAAAGTAGTTATGGTCTCTCTTCGTCCGGTGGATGGACCGAGGTCCACGTAGTCACACACAGGCAAGTAGTGGGGCAATCGGTGTAGACACAGAAGGTCCCACTCTTGGTGACCGCCGACCTTGAACTCAAGGAGGACTTAAAAAGGCTTCGACGACAGGTAGACCCACCTTGAATGTATCAATTTTACGGTGAAGTGAAAGACTTACTGTAATAGACACTTTCCTCTCGTCAGGTTTGACTTACAGTAGTGTTACCTACAATATTCTGATATCCATGTGTTACTTTAAACGTAAAGATTCGTTCGATTATTCAATCGGTCTGAAACTTCTCACAGTTGATGTGTACTCCCAGCTTACTAAACATCTATAGTCCTGACCAGAGTAGTCAGAGAGTTTCCTCTTATTAATTTTATACTGTCAGACAGGTAATCCTGGAGTCACCGTTCCCTTAGTCCCCTGTCCGAACTCAGAATCGAGTCCGTGTTGAGTATCATGTTTGGACCCGGTAAGGGTTTCCTAAAGATTCTAACGTTTTACCCCTGTCAGTAAGAACTGGACTAATAGAGTTCTTTTCCGTACACTTTTTTTGATGTTTACTTACACTTATACAACACGTTTGGTCCTACCTTCCATAACCAAAATTAATAAAATAAATGTAAATCATAATTAGGTAGTGGTTGAAAATTATTCATGAACTCCACTTCAAAGTTTATATAACTGTTTTGTTTTAGTACATATTAAGATCATAGACACACCCCACACACACGTGCACGAGTTAGTATAGACTGACAAACACTGGGGTACCTGATGTCGGGCGGTCCGAGGAGACAGGTACTCTAAGAGGTCCGTGTTTGTGACCTCACACGACGGAGGTCCCCTAGAAGAGTTGAGTCCCTCACTTGGATCCAAAGAACGTAGAGGACGTAACCGTCCACCTAAGAAATGGTGACTCGATGGACCCTTCGAGATTATAGGTGCATGAAAATGAAAGTAGGATGAGAGTGAGTCATTACTCGTTTACACTACGGTCCTTCCCCCAGGACACTCTGTTTCGGGTGGTGAAAGTTTCCTTCTCCGTACGTCTCTACTCTCCCGTCTCCTTTGTGTCCAGATGGTCGAGGGTTAGTTTACTGTCGGTTCCCTACGACGTCGATACCAGATGAACCCCTGTGTCTTCTTCACCCCGACTGTCGCCGTCAGGAGTGTCCCTCTGAGTTCTCCTTGACACCAGATTCAGTGTCCGGATAGTCCACGTCCGACCTCATGGTCCGTCCAAGGGTCGTGGAGACCCACTGTGGTTTTCTGTCACGACCGGGATAATGACTACCTGACCGGTGTCCGGTGTGCTCCCCCACACTCGTCATCAACGGTCTTTCGGATTCACCGGTGTGAAGGTCCACGGTCGGGACGTGGACTGGGACTCCTGGTTTACGCCAGTCGGGGAGCAAGTTCTCGTAGTGCCCCTGGTACCGTCCAATGGGACTCTGACCTCTTGGGGGGTTGAGGGTGGAGGTAAGGAGAAGAGGGGGAGTTTTTACTGGACTTAGTGTGGACTGTCTTTGTCCCGGATACGATAGTGTTGACGACACAAGGTCTGGGAACTCGGAGGTGTCCCGGAGAGACCGTCTCGGATCTTTTCATCAGAACAGAAGGTCTCGACACGAAGAGTTTGGAGACGTACTCCTGGTCACAAAGGAATAAAAGTTTACCAACGTATGTCTGTGAACCTATTTTATGTTGACTTTTACAGTGTCCTTACAGGTTCATGGCATTCTTACAGATTGGAAAAGAACCGTGAGGGACATACACGGAGCGCGACCTTCGTGTCCAGGGGCTGGTGGGAACTCGTCGCGACGAGATCTCGTCCCCAGTCGTGTCACAAGGGTCTCACGGTCTGTCTGTTGCAAAATTCGAGTGTCCGGGGTGTACCGGGCAGTGTTATCGAATGGAGACGGTCCCTTCCCGTTTTCGTCGGTGTCTGTTGGACAATCATTATCTCTTTCGCACCGATACAAGGGGAAATAAATGTTTTTATCTGAGAGTCGGGCGGCAAACGACTGGGGGACGAGGTCTTATTCTATGTCCTAAGTGGGAGAAGGTGGAACGAGGTCCGAGACCTCTCCATTTTTCGGTTTCACAACCTGGACCGAGGTTCAAACGTCCGGGGAAAGTAACGACACTTTAAAGTACTTTCACTTCACTTCAGCGAGTCGGTACAGGCTGAGAAACGCTAAGGTACTTGACATCAGATGGTCCGAAGAGACAGGTACCCTAAAAGGTCCGTTCTTATGACCTCACCCAACGGTAAAGGAAGAGGTCCCCTAGAAGGACTGGGTCCCTAGTTTGGGTCCAGAGAACGTAACGTCCGTGAAATGGGAGACTCGGTGGTCCCTTCGGGGGACTTTAAAGTACCGTACCCCGATAAGAAGTAACTGTACCAGGACTTGGAGGTCACCAAAAGGGACTACCAGTTTCGTTTTGAGTTTGACCTTTAAGATGTGTATGTTACGACGTTCTCTCTTGTTGTCGATTCTTTCACGTAATGTTTGGTTTAAGTTCTTTCCGTATGCCGGACCTCCGCTCCGGGTGCGTCCACCACAGTATCCTTCGACACTTAAGGGTGGTGTCGCAGAGGTCCTTCGTCTTCCGGTACCGACGACCTGTGACCTCCCTCGTCTATCGGTACGTCCGGTGCAGGGAGCTTCTTCTCTTCGACCTTGCTTTCCCTGATCCAGTGGTCCCTTGCCTGGGTGTATAAGTGTAGGACGTGGGTCGGTAGTGGAACGGAGGTGAGACCTAAACGACCCGGAACTTGTCAGGCCTCGACAGACAACGTATGTATAGCAGAGAAGTCCGCCTGGACGGACCCTGACACGGAAAGAATGTGAAGGAGCTTTTACATATCGTCGTAAACGGTGACTGTTCCACACTAATGAGATTGAACGGACGCAGGTACGATTCAACGAGTCAGTACAGGCTGAAAAACACTGGGGAATCTGAGATCTGACAGTCCGAGGAGGCAGGTACCCTAAGAGGTCCGTTCTTACGACCTCACGTAACGTCACGGGAGGAGGTCCCTAGTGAAATTGAATGACTAGTAATTTGTTCGATACCCTGACGAGTGGATATTCTTTTTTTACAGAGTCAAAGGAGACACTTTTATTACCACTTATGAATTCAATTTTCTGTTTCCTCATTTGTGACGTATAAGACGGAAAGTTTATTACTGACTTAACGGGTCTTAAAGTAAACTTCAGTATCCAAAAACGAAAAAATTGACTCTTTTCCAAAGGAGAAACTCCATGTCGTGTTTTACACGTATCTTACACTCTAATAAGGTCGGATTGCTCCTGTCCTGGGGGTTCCTTCCCCCAAAGTCTATGGGTCTCTTCCCTCGACGTCTATGCCCGTCTACGTCGAATCGCGACCGAGGACTCGTGGACTCGAGCCGGTTGTCCACTGTCGAAGTGTACGGACGGTAGACCCAGGGAGAAGTCCGGTGTTGAGAAGAACGGACTGTCGTGGTGGATCAGACCTCCGTCCGGATCTGAAAGGGAAAGCAAAGAACTAAGACTCTGACCTGATGAGATTACCTAGGGTGGAGTAGCCCACTTAGTTTTAAAATGATAATTTCCCTCGTTTTTTCCTGAACCCTTCACTTTTGGATTTAAGACCTTTTCTCTCTACATTTTAGACATTGTCCGGTAAAACTCTAAAGTTTTGGACGGAACGGGGACTAGGCAGGTGTCCTGTAGAAAGCAGAGATTCGGGATTTTATTCTTTACTGTGTGTTCCTCGTCTTGGACCGAGGATCAACCCGACGTGAGTTTAGGACCGAGATGGTGGAATCCAATTTTTCAACAAATTGGAGTCAAAGGAAGGGACATTTTATCCAGATTATGGTAATAGATGGAGTATTCGGTGGATGTCGTGAATCTTATCCCGGATCTGGCGTCTTTTGTCATAATCAAGAATACTGGTACTAATGACATTGGTGGACTAAGGACGAAGGTGACCTCGTGACCGGAGTGACATAGTACGAGTCACAGGAGAGTGAACTGAACCTCAAGGAACTCTTCTGCCTGGATGGCTACGAGTAAAAAGTGAGGGACGAGGACAGTGTATTTTAAAAAAAAAATGAAACTTTAAACAAAATTTCCACTTTTTTTAAATTTTTCGTTTTTGACTCCCGATTTTGAGGTTCAGTTCGGAATAAAAGAACCGCAGGAGTGAGAGTAGGAAAAGAACAGGACTGTAAATTAGGTCATAAAGGAGGGCTGAACGGAAAAGAGGTGCGGACGTGGGATTACGTCTTTTTTGATCGTTTGATTTTCGCACTTCTGGCCCACTGGGCCACGAGCGTCACGAGTACCGGAGAGGCGAGTGTCACTCCACCCTCACTCCGTCGTTTCGAGTTCGCGGAAACTAAGACGACACCTATGTGTGCTGGAGCTTGGCGACAGACTGCACTCTGGAGGAGAAGTATACCACACTAATCGTATTCCGGTGGAGGCGTGTACCAAGTCTCACTGGGTTTAACCCGATTATAAGACCTTGTCCCTTGTCCGAACGAATGACCTACGACTTCAGTGTAGGAAGACGCCTTGGAGCTGGACCTATGACCCGGTCAGCGTTCCGATTTCAGAACTCCGCAGAGGACGTAAGGTCCTTCAGAACCGACACCATCTTTAGTCACCTCCGGCTCTCCCCGTCAGGTAGGGAGTGGGAATGGTGCGTCCGTTTTTCCTAGTTCCTGTACCAGGCGTTCTCTTCAGTACTCCTGTGGACTCCTTCCTTCCAGTGGAACAATGACTCCCGGGCCGTTACTCGACGGTCGTGGGGCGGGACCTTTACAAGTGAGACCCAACAGAGTGGGAGTGAAGATGGTATTTGCGTTTACACCGACAATAATATTAAAGGGACGGGAGACAACGATCTAGTGAGGGTTGACAGCAGGGAGGTAATCGGAGGGACAGAGTAGAAGTGAACTTTAGGAGGAAAAGGAAGAGAGATTACTTACAGAGGTAAAGGTCTCAATTTGGTTGACTCTACTCCCTTACCTCTACACTCCTTCGTCCGGTTTTCTCTCGGTGTCGTCACTGTCACTCCTTGTCCTGTGTCCGGCGTTCTGCCGGGGTTTCCCTGTCCTTCTCGGACTGTGACCACGTCGTCCCTGTCCCAGGTCCCTCGACGCGTAAAGTCCAGGAGGTACCTCCATTCACGACTCACTAAGTGAACGGTATCGGAGTGGACGTCACCTCCCCAAGACCCGTAAATTGGATTTCGACCACCGTTCCTTCCGTCCTCCGCTTTTCTTTTGTCTCTCCTATCGCACAGGAGGGCTTAAAGACGTGCAAACTGTGACTCGGTTAGAAGTCTTACTACTGTCAAGGAGGTCTACCGATTTCATTCAGTAAATCGTTTACCATAATGTCATTCTATGATTTATAAATCGGTACTATCCACTCGTGGTAATTCTTTGTGATCCTTTGTCTAAACCTGCGGAGTGCCCCGGACTCCGTTTGACCTTGGTCCACGAAGAGTCCCACCTTTGTCGGGACCTGGTCAAGACGTCCGTCTCGGACCGTCCCCAAAGTCGGGGGTAGACGCTGAAGACGCCTGAAGACACGAGCGTGCCCCGCAGTCGAGTGTGGACGTACGCCGACGTCGGTCCCTAATCCCCCCACCGAGATAGTCGAAAGTACGTAGAAAGGTACGTAGGTGTGTAGGACAAAGTGTCTGGGACGACAGTCCAGGAGATGGACCTATCCTATAATCGTCCACACACGTGACGATTTCTTGTGACCCCTACATTAGACCGTGGAGTTAAGGGTACTCGTCATCCTTTGCCCTCGGGCTCCTATGTGCGATGAGAAAAGTGGAGACACCGAGGCACGTAAGAAGTGGACTCAAGTGTGAGGAGTCTAGAGGGGTGTAGGTTTAGGTGTGGTTCCTGACAGAGGTTATGTGGGAGGATCTTCATGAAAATGGAGAGAGATGTAAGCGTCTCTTTGATGCAGAAACAAAGGATACAATGACTGAATGGTAAAGATGATGGTTGCCATTCAAGATTCTTATTTCCGGTAGAGACATTACCTACTTACCTATTTATTAGGGTCAAATTTGTCCTTCTTTGACGCCATCATATTTTTATTCTCTTCCGATTTCCGAAGGGGTCACGGAGTCTACCATTTCTTATACGGACGTTACGTCCTCTGTCCCCAAGTTAGGGGTCCGGCCCTTTTAGGGGATCTCTTCACTTACCGTTGGGTGAGGTTCCCATAAGAACGGACCCTTTAGGGTACCTGTCTCCTCAGACCACCCAATGTCAGACACCCCTGTGTTTTCTCAGTCTGTACTCAATGGTTGATTAGTTATTGTTGATGTTTTATTTTTAATCAGACGGTCCGTTGTCTGGTATGTATCGGGTAAAGCGGATAGAGGAGTGTGAAAGGTAACTCCCCATTTTTACATTTTTTAGATTCCTTGATCCTTTCCTTCTTTATTCGTTCTTTATTTTACTGAGGATAGACGTCTACTGTATTAACAGATGTACCTTCTAGGGACTCTTGGGTGTTCTTTTGTTTTTTGTTTTTTGGAGGATTTTACTTCCTCCTCAAGTTGTTCCAAAGTCTTATATTCTAGTTGTATGTTTTTAGTTAAGAAAAAGATGCATGGTCGTTACCTACGTATCTTTGTTTTTAATTTTTATGGTAAATAGTAGTAGGGGTTTTATTGGAGTTATTTCGATATAAAAAAATTACGTTACAATCAACGAGTCTACACAGGCTGACAAACACTAGGGTACCTGACATCGGGTCGTCCGAGGTGATAGGTACCCTAAAGGGTCCGTTCTTATGACCTCACCCAACGGTAAGAGAAGACGTCCCTCAGAAGGACTGGGTCCCTAGTTTAGGTCCAGAGGACGTGACGTCCGTCTAAGATGTGGTAGACTCGGTGGTCCCTTCGGGTAAAAATTACGTTATGAATCCACATTTAGATTGTTTTGTACGTACCCTGAACATACGACTTTTGATGTTTTGTGACGACTTTCTTTAGTTTCTCCAGGATTCATTCACTCCTCTATATGGTACAATACTTGATCTTCTGAGTTGTGTCATTTCTAGAGGGGGGTTTCACCATATGTCCAAGTTACATTAAGGATATTTTTATAGTCGTTCTATCAAATATCTATATTTATTCTTATAAGATTTTAAATATACCTTTCCGTTCCTTCGATTTTATCGATTTTGTTAAAACTTTTTCTTATTTCCCCTGGTATGGAGTGATAGGATAAAGTTCTGAACAACATATCGATGTCATTAGTTCTGACACACAATAATCGTCTCCCTATCCGCGTGTCTAGTCACTTTGTCTTATGTCTTGGGTGTTTAATCTGGATGTGTTCTTGTCAGTTTACTAAAACCGTTACCATGTTTTCGTTAATTTACCTTCTTCCTGTCTAAAAAGTTGTTTACCACGACCTCGTTACTGATAGATATCCCAATCTTTCTCCCCCTTTCCCTCCACACTTGCCTGTCTTCCTTTTGTTTTTTTCTCTTAGAACTGGATCAGAGTGTGGAATGTATCTTTCCTTTAGTTTTATCTAGTATTTAAATTTACATTTTTGATTTTCATATTTTCATCTTCTTTTGTTTCTCTTGAACACCTTCCCAAGAGTACATACTCTGGTTGTCGTGTTAGGTCTTTTCTTTGAGGTTATTTAACCTAAAGTAGTTTCAAATTTTGAAAACGTGACGGTTTTAGGTGCACTTCTCCTACTTTTCTTTTCGCTCTCTCACCCCTTTTATAAAAATTTGGTGTGTGGAGGATTTCCTGAGATCTATAAATCTTAAAAAAATTTCGTGAGAGTTTTCAGTTGTCACTATTTTGTTTTCTAGGTCAATCTTTTACCTGTTTCGTGTACTTGTCTGTAAAGTGGTCTCCTGTGTCTCTACTGCTTTTTCTCACACTTTTCTATAGATCGTAGAGATCGATAATTCCCTTTACGTTGAATTCTAGTGTCACTCTATTATAATGTATAACTAATCTTGTCTATTTTTTTAAAATTCACTGTTAAAAATTCACCGTTTGTACGTGTCCTTGTCCTAGAGAGTGTGTGACGACTCTCCTGAAATTGTATCATGTCAGTGAGACCTTTTATTCAAACCGTTCCTTACATTCAAACCGTCAACAAAAAAATTTGATTGGTACGCTAATAGTATGTTAGATAGTCAGTATGAGACACGATAGAGACGTTTAAGGACAGTCCTATTGACGACAACACAAGTCAACGTGTCAGCACAGGTTGAGGAACACTGGGGTGCCTGTCGTCGGTCCGGAGGGGTAGAGAGTGACAGAGGGTCTCAAACGGGTTCAAGTACAGGTGACTTAGTCAGTCATATTAATGAAATTGTATTTTTACCTTTATTCATAATTGAATTTCAAAAATATAGGGAATGAATTTAAGTCGAGTATAAACAAAAAATACAAATTTACAGTAAATTTTTACAGAGAAGATCATCTTGTTATAAGAAAATACGATTAATTTACATTAAGACGACTAAATACGTACTTATAACTTCCCATACAAAATATACCTCGTCGAGACGTTGATTTATTGTAAAGGTTTGACCCTCCATGATATTAAAGACTTAAGTAATTTTATTTTCGACGAACGTCTATTAGTCTTAAGTCAAATATTTTCCTTTCGTCACCGTACTTAGACCTTTTAGTGCGGAGTCAATGTCTTTTTCAATATGTTCCTGTTTCCGTCGACTTCTCACGAGTGTGTCTGTGTGTTTAGGCAGAATGACCGAGGAAGATGTCCGGTTCCCTGGGATATTGGATCGTGGTACGGACCTGTATAATCCTTCGAGAGTTATATTGAAAATTTGATTATTTTGAATAGATTTTTGATTCAAAGTCTTGATTATTTTTTCGAAAGGATGTTATTTAGAGGTGAACCTTTTCTCTTGCTCCAAATGTATTTACTTTTTAAAATTTTCTTTGACTTCATCATTAGTTTATATCGTGGGATCAATGATAATCTCAAATATTTTTAATATAAAATTAGACGGAGACGGTAAAGGATTTAGGAAAAGAGTCGTAGATAAATATTTGACTAGTACAGTAGTTAACAGGGATAAGATGACCGTTTTCCGACACGAATCGACCTCCCGTCGGACCAAGGGTGACCAAAGAAACGTGGAGACATAGGAGTTGGGAGAAGGTTTGGAGATGATGTGAAGAGGAGGAGAAAGGTTTCTCTCTTTCCCCTTTTCTGTTTGTCGTGAATTGTTGGTCGGGAATGGTTTGTCTTTAAATTTATTCGTTTTGTTCAAACTGAACCGTGTGTATATAGGTTTGTGTTCCCAAGTGGTATTCCGTAACGAGTGTAGAGTTTTGGTGTTATGTATCCTGTTTTATCTCTTTTAATGTAAAGGGAATGACTTTAGTGGAAGTCGGTGTCCTGAACTCTTGACCCGTATGGAGTAAACATCAAGTTCTCTCACGAAACCAAGACGTAACGAACCCCTACTCCATCCCTCCTTCCAATGTCCAGTTCAAACGGTAAGGAATCCTCGATTCTTCTCATCCCCTACCTTAAACTATGGTTGATTATAATATACGGTCCAAAGGGTCCACCGAGTCACCATTTCTTAGGTGTACGGTTGCGACCTTTGTGTCCTCTGTAGACGACAAGCTAGGGACCTAGCCCTTCTAGGGGACCTCTTCTTTTATCGTTGGATGAGGTCATAAGAATGGACTCTTTAGGGTACCTGTCCCTCGGACCACCCGATATCAGGTACCCCAGCGTTTCTCAACCCGTACCGACTCACGCGCGTGTGTGTGTGTTATAATATGCGGTCCGTGATACGATACTTAAAAATGTGACTACTACAAATTACGAGTATTGATAGATACTCCGCCCGTATTAGGTATGACCTGTCTACCCCTTTACCATCAAGATTTCGAGTTCGCCATCTCGATCATAAGGTAGGGTTTGAAGGAATGAGTCTTTATGACCTTTCGGACACTAGAAAGGTCATGTGAGACACAGAGATTTAGGTTAGAAACCCTAATGTCGTTGAGATAGAACGATTCTGTCAAGGAAGGGGACCTCGTAAGTATGAATCTTGCTTAGTCCCTAGACAATTACTTTCTTCGGTTCTGGATCCCAATGTGATCAATGTTGACGAGGAGTGAGTAACATAAGGAAACCTATTCAGTGAAAAGGAGAGACTAGTCGTCAGTAGAAACCTACGGAAACTAGAGACTCCGAGAAAGATTCCTATTTTTCGAAACCCTGGGGTTTTACAAGAGACACAACATTTGTGTTTGAGAATCTCGATATTGTTGTAACGGATTTTACACAAAAGGTCCCGTTTGGTAATACAGTTAAATTAAGATAAATCGTTATTGTTTCCTAAGTTAATAAATGTAAAAGTAAAATGATTTTAATAGAGATAGTCTTAGTTAAGGAAAGAAACATGTAAATTACTTTTAACTGGGATAGGTGGCAGACTTAAAATAAAGAAAAGACTGGTACAGTGTTTAAAGTGGTTAATGAAAAGTGGTAACCCTTATAAGAAAACACCGAAACTACAGATGTTTGGATTAATTCGTGACCTCACGAATTAGGAAGACCGTGACCTTAGAGCTACATTAGGATATTGCCCGTGTATACGAGTAGTGGAGGCTGTAGACCACAAGTGTTTTCGACCAGATGATTTGGGTCATAGACCATTTGGTTCAGAATGTTCTAGCCGTGCGATTCCCTTCAAACAATAATTTTATGAGACCGCACTCCAAGCACCTATTAATTCATTTGTTAGTAGGGTAGTAAGCCTGTGTGGGGCAGAGGAGGGTGACACCCGTCGCGAGGTGACCGTAGACCGTTGACTCCCAAGGGTGTCCGAGCGTGGAACCTAGCAGGACCTCAGTCCTCTCGTCGACCGCCGTCTTTCCCCTCGGCTCTGAAGCCCTTCGGGGTTCTTCGGGGCCTCTCGATTTGGCCCGGTCTCCCGGCCTGCCCGGCCCCACCTCCCCCGAGGTGAAGGTCCGGGCGGGACGCGGTGTGGCCTGGGGCGGACGAGAGCCGATTGCCTGGCGTCGCGGGCGGAGTCGGGCGGTCGGGAGTGGAGCGGGGCTGTCACCGGAGGCCCTCAGCCGCCGGAGGGCGGCGCGGTGGGAGACGGAGGAGACGTTAGTCGGGTGGGCCGTCTGGACAGGGCCCAGTGTCCGTCGGGTCCGTGTCCATCTGCTGGGACGCGTACGCGCTCAGAACTTGGTGTTGTAGGGGGACGGGGGCGAATAAGCGACCACGGCTCGTTGTGGGTGTGGGTTTGACTGGTTAGGACCGCGCGGAGGTGACGGCCCAGGGCCTCCTCAGAACTTACTTCCTGAAGAATTTCCCGAAGCTGGGTTTACATCTAACCCGTACCGACCCCTCGCGGAAGGTTGAAAGGAGCGCAGAGGGCCAAGAGTGAGCGAACCCAGACTCCAGGTTCATACATTAAGGGTGCAGGCCTCCACGCTTCTCCGAAGAGTCAAATTCGAATCAAAGACGGCCCCATCGCTTTCCAAGACTACACACCTTCATCCCTCCAAGGTGCACTGCTGCGCTGTGCGGGCCCCGTACCCATACACGACCCGCTCTCCGAGCTCTATCAGTTTGGTTTCTAGTGTCGGACAACGGTCGGACCTACTCCACGGTTTCAGGCCGGGGTTCCCTGTGTGAGGTCAGATCCTCCGCCTGCATGAGTGTCTGACCACTAACTAGTTGACTTCCCTCTACCCTTGCTGATAAGTGGGTAAATAAGTAAATTGTTTAACATTCGTGGACGACGCTTGGTCTGTGATACGGTCGTTGACGTCTGTTTTGCTCATTGAGGACTGTGGTTTTGAATATAATTCTCCCCTCTCTTCTGACTGTCGTGGGTATGACGTTATATGTTGTGTACAAATTCATGTTTGACTCGATACATGAGTAGCCTCTCCTCGTGCCTAAAACTTTCCTAAATGACCCCGAAGACCGGACCTAAACCACCAAATCCTCCCGAAGGAACTGTGACCTACTCATCATCGATTGATCCGTTTCCCTCCTTCTCACGAAGTCTGTCTCTCTACATATTTCTTGAGACACACCTGATATCGTCCCGAGGAACTTTCTACTTTTGGTTGGGACCCAACCCCTCACCACTCCCCTCCACCCACCCCTCAACAAATTATCCGTGTCGGAAAGTGAACCCCTTTTACTTTTTCAAGACCTTTACCTATCACCACTACAAACGTGTTGTTTCATTACATGATATATAGTGTCTTGACATGTGAATTTTTATCACTTTTACCATTCAAAATACAATACATGTAAAACGGTGGTTTTTCCTTTTATTTGAGTCTCAAATCTCTCATTTCTTCATCTCACTTTCGGTGATCTCTTATCTTCTCCATTCTAGTACATTCTATAACCTTCGGTATCATCTTAAACCCTGTCCACTTTTGACTAACCTAAATATAAAACATTTTCGGTGAAACCGACGACTGTAATTCCAGTTTTACCTCTTCCGAGAACCTTTGACACCATCCCGGTCAACCCTTCGGTTACGTCAACAGACCTGTTCTCTTCTACTTCGATCTGAAATCCGACCTTGTCACACTTCGTCTTCTCTTGACCCGTCAGACGTTTCTTTACATCTTCGTTTTAGTTATCCTGAACCACTACTTAACCTACACTTTCCCACTGTTTCATCGAAGTTCCTATTGCGGTAAAAGGTGTTCACTACGAAACACTTCAAATATAACGGTCGGGAACCGGGACTAAAGGTTGGTTTATCGGTCGGTGTTTGAAGTTGTAGAGGTAATCTCCAGTAGAGTTTGACGTGTGTAGGTCTCGACTAAATAGTGAATGGGAATCGGGAGACACTTTACTCTATTTTGGAGGAGGTGCCCTACTTATTTCCTTAACACCTCTCTCTCGGGTCGTTTCATTTACTCGGACGAGACCTAGTCCCAGTGGTGAGTCCCTTTACTTCGAGATCTTCCGTCTTAACGGGTCTATGGGAAAACCTCCTCATTTTGAAAGGTTCTAGAAGTAGGAGTGACTTCACCGACGAAGAGTGAGACACGACGTCTCTTTTGGTTGGAACGAGGGTACAAGTAGTACCTGCCTGATGTGTTCTCTCTTCTGTCGGTCTCAAAATCACCAAAAAAAGTCTCAAAATCACCGGAAAAAAGTCTCAAAATCACGAACGGTCATTGGGTCTGTTAGTGCTACCACACTATTGAGTGGATCCCGGTCTGTAGGACCTTACACTTCAGTTCACCCGGAATCCTTCGTAGTGATACTTGTTTCGATCGCCTCCGCTACCTTAAGGTCAACTCGATAAAGTTTAGGATTTTCTACTACGACACTTTCACGACGTAAGTTAAACGGTCGTTTAAACCTTGTGAGTCGTCACCGGTGTCCTGACCTTTTCCAGTCAAAAGTAAGGTTAGGGTTTCTTTCCGTTACGGTTTCTTACGAGTTTGATGGTGTGTTAACGTGAGTAGAGTATGCGATAATTTCATTACGAGTTTTAAGAGGTGCGGTCCGAAGTTGTCAGACACTTGACACTTGAAGGTCTACAAGTTTGACCAAAATCTTTTCCACCTCCTTGATTTCTAGTTTAACGGTTGTAGAAGGCCTAGTAGCTTTTTCGTTCTCTCAAGGTCTTTTTGTAGATAAAGACGAAATAACTGATACGGTTTCGGGAACTGACACACCTAGTGTTGTTTGACACCTTTTAAGACTTTCTTTACCCTTATGGTCTGGTGGACTGGACGGAGAACTCTTTAGCATACGTCCAGTCCTTCGTTGTCAATCTTGACCTTTTACCTTGTTGTCTGACCAAGGTTTATCCTTTTCCTCATACAGTTCCGACAGATAACACTGGGACGAATAAATTGAAGATACGTCTCATGTAGTACTCTTTGCGACCCGACCTTCTTCGTGTTCGACCTCAGTTGTAACGGTCCTCTTGATAGTCAGTGGAGTCTATACGTCTACTGTGGTGGGAATACCGTCTTTCACTTCTTCTTGATTTCTCGGAGGACTACTTTCACTTTCCCCTTACTTTTTCAACCGAATTTCGAGTTGTAAGTCTTGTGATTCTAGTACCGTAGGTCAGGGTAGTGAAGTACCGTTTATCTTCCCATTTGTCACAGTCTGAATTAAAACCCCCCGAGGGTTTAGTAACATCTACTATTGACGTCGGTACTTTAATTTTCTACGAATGAGGAACCTTCCTTTCAATACTCGTTGGATCTATTGTATAAGTTTTCGTCCCTGTAATGAGACGGTTGTTTCTAGGTAGATCAGTTCCGATATCAAAAAGGTCATCAGTACATACCTACACTCTCAACCTGAGATTTCTTTGGACTCGTGGTTTCTTAACTGCGAAAACTTGACACCACAACCTCTTCTGAGAACTCTCTGGGAACCTGACGTTCCTCTAGGTCAGGTAGGATTTCCTTTAGTCAGAACTTATAAATAACCTTCATGACTACAACTTCGACTTTGAGGTTATAAAACCGGTGGACTACGCTTCTCGACTAAGTAAACTTTTGTGGGACTACGACCCTTTCTAACTTCCACCCTCCTCTTCCCCTGTTGTCTCCTACTCTACCAACCTATCGTAGTGTCTGAGTTACTCGTACTCAAACTCATTCGAGGGACTCAACCACTACCTGTCCCTCCGGACCGTACGACGTCAGGTACCCCAGTGTTTCTCATCCTGTACTGACTCGCTGACTTGCCTTGACTTGTCACCATTTTCACACCGGGTTCTCCAACCAGGTCGAAGGAGAGACATACAACGTCGTTTGGTGGAGACGTGATACCACGTATCCGTTGTGTCAAGTCAAGTCAGTGAGCCAGTACAGACTGAGAGACGCTAGGGTATTTAGTGTCGTACGGTCCGGAGGGACAGGTAGTGGTTGAGGGCCTCAAGTGAGTTTGAGTACAGGTAACTCAGCCACTACGGTAGGTCGGTAGAGTAGGAGACAGCAGGGGAAGAGGAGGACGGGGATTAGGGAGGGTCGTAGTCCCAGAAAAGGTTACTCAGCTGAGAAGCGTACTCCATCGGGTTCATAACCTCAAAGTCGAATTCGTAGTCAGGAAGGTTTCTTGTGGGTCCTGACTAGAGGAAATCTTACCTGACCAACCTGGAGGAACGACAGGTTCCCTGAGAGTTCTCAGAAGAGGTTGTGGTGTCAAGTTTTCGTAGTTAAGAAACCACGAGTCGAAAGAAGTGTCGGATTGAGAGTGTAGGTATGTACTGGTGACCTTTTTGGTATCGGAACTGATCTGCCTGGAAACAACCGTTTCATAACAGGGACGAAAACTTATACGATAGATCCAACCAGTATTGAAAGGAAGGTTCCTCATTCGCAGAAAATTAAAGTACCGACGTTGGTGGTAGATGTCACTAAAACCTCGGGGGGTTTTATTTCAGACGGTGACAAAGGTGACAAAGAGGTAGATAAACGGTACTTCACTACCCTGGCCTACGGTACTAGAAGCAAAAGATTTACAACTCTAAATTCGGTTGAAAAAGTGAGAGTAAAAAATAAAAGTAGCTCTCCGAAAAATCAAGAAGAAGTGAAAGACGGTATTCCCACCACAGTAGACGTATAGACTCCACTAACTATAAAGAGGGCCGTTACAACTAAGGTCGAACACGAAGTAGGTCGGGTCGCAAAGAGTACTACATGAGACGTATCTTCAATTTATTCGTCCCACTGTTATATGTCGGAACTGCATGAGGAAAAGGATAAACCTTGGTCAGACAACAAGGTAAAAGGTCAAGATTGACAACGAAGGACTGGACGTATATCCAAAGAGTTCTCCGTCCAGTCCACCAGACCATAAGGGTAGAGAACTTCTCAAAAGGTGTCAAATAACACTAGGTGTGTCAGTTTCCGAAACCGTATCAGTTATTTCGTCTTTAGCTACAAAAAGAACGTCGTGTCCCTCCACCAATTTTTGTTCTTAAGATTTCGGTCTGAGAGGTCACAAGAACGGACCTCTTAGGGTCCCTGCCGTCTCGGACCACCCGACGGCAGATACCCCAGCGTCTCTCAGTCTATGCTGACTTCGCTGAATCGCTGAATCGCTCACTTTCGGTCTGACGAAGACAAGTCTACGACCAAAACGGGAATCATCGATCTAGAACCCGTTCAATGGATTAGAGACAAAAGAGTAGACATTTTACCTCTTTTGTTATTACGAAAAATCCCATCTTTTAGACTAAAAAAAAAATTCCCGGGTTTCCTTTTTCTCCCGATACACGCTCAAAGAGGGAGTCGTTTTCGGCTGTGGCCACAAAAGGAACCGGAACGACCCAAACCGAACTTTCCTCCGTTACGGGTTTCAAGTCCGAGGTCCACGTTCGGACATCCGTGGTCTCGCCACAAATTTCTCCACACTTACACCTGGGCCCACCCGTTCGAGGAGGGTGTCCGACCGTTATGGGTTTCGGATTTTCGGCTCTGGGATTGTGCCAAGGGCGGGGGTTCCGATCGAACGCGTTTGCATCTTCTAGGTGTTTGTCGAGTTCTAAGAGTCCCCACCCCGGTCTCCTCCTGCAGTTCTAAGAGAGAATAATTCTCGCGCGGGTTAGTGTTTACTGCAAGCGGACAAGGGGCGGGGGATCTACTCTCCTGGGTTAGTTGCAGCTCTCACATCCGGTTGGATAGAACGAAAGACGACTCCGGCATCACGCAGACCTCGACGTCCAGAAGAGGCCAGATCTAGTCTCCCCTAGACGGCCCGGACTCCGGCTCAAGGTGGGACCGAAGGGCCCTACAGCCACCGAAAGCATGGCCTGACCGACTCTCCTTTCCGTCTTCAGTTAGTCCTCTGGTAGGTCGCCCATTCGCGGTCGTGCTCGTCTCTCTAGAATCATCTCTAGGATTTAGCGACGCCCACGACCTTCGAAGGACCTCACTCGTCGACTCTGACCACTACACGCATCCACTGAACGACACTCTACTCTTACTTCAGTCGTCTCCACGACCCCGACCTTTCGGGCCGGACCCCCCCGTCCACCTCCCCGCCCCCTCCGTCTCCTCCGTCACCAGGAGCGGCGGGACTGAAGCGCGACGTGACTGGGAAACAGACTAGAAAGTCGATGACCTCCTCTTACTGGTCGACTAGGCGACATAGCACCTTATAGTCTTGTTTCCGGCTCGCTTACTCACGCAGGTCACTCAGGGGAGAAATAAGGGAATAAACACTCACACTTCCCCTTCGATCATAACCTTAGGTAGTCGACTGGACTTGATCCTCAGAACTCACTAGTGTCTATTCCGAGTCTCCTTAATGAATGGACGGGTTCTATTATGCCTGTCATGTAACACTTCGGACCTCAGTCTGCACCGAAGGAGAAGTTTTAGTCTTAACACGAGTAACTTTTCTAAGGAGCTTTTCGGTATGGCCGGCTACTGTTGTCCCTACCCCTGCCAAGCCAAGTCAAGTCAGCGAGTCAGCAAAGGCTGAGAAACGCTGGGGTACTTGGCGTCATACGATCCGGAGAGATAGGTAGTGGTTGAGGGCTTCAGATGGGTTTGAGTACAGGTAACTCAACCACTACGGTAGGTTGGTAGAGTAGGAGACAACAGGGGAAGAGGAGGACGGGGGTTAGAAACGGTCGTAGTCCCAAAAAGTTTACTCAGTCGAGAAGCGTCCTCCATCGGTTTCATAACCGCAAAGTCGAAGTTGTAGTCATGAAGGTTACTTGTGGGTCCTGACTAAAGGAAATCCTACCTGACCAACCTAGAGGAACGTCAGGTTCCCTGAGAGTTCTCAGAAGAGGTTGTGGTGTCAAGTTTTCACAGTTAAGAAGACGCGAGTCGAAAGAAATATCAGGTTGAGAGTGTAGGTACGTACTGATGACCTTTTTGGTATCGGAACTGATCTGACTGGAAACAACCGTCTCATTATAGAGACGAAAAATTATACGACAGATCCATACAGTATCGAAAGAAGGTTCCTCGTTCGCAGAAAATTGAAGTACCGACGTCAGTGGTAGACGTCACTAAACCCCCGGGTTTTTTTATCAGTCGGTGACAAAGGTAACAAAGGGGTAGATAAACGGTACTTCACTACCCTGGTCTACGGTACTAGAAGCAAAAGACTTACAACTCGAAATTCGGTTGAAAAAGTGAGAGTAAAAAACATAAGTAGCTCTCCGAGAAATCAAGAAGTGAAAGACGGTATTCCCACCACAGTAGACGTATAGACTCCACTAACTATAAAGAGGGCCGTTACAACTAAGGTCGAACACGAAGAAGGTCGGGTCGCAAAGAGTACTACATGACACGTATCTTCAATTTATTCGTCCCACTGTTATATGTCGGAACTGTATGAGGAAAAGGATAAACCTTGGTCAACCAACAAGGTACAGGTCAAGATCGTAAGTCTTTTACAGAGTGCTTTACTACTCTCGTCACCGACAGAAGACCAGCACCTAGGGACCGAGTATGAAAAAACATCGTGTATGTTTCTTGTTATTTTCAAGGGTCAATTCTGTCTCCATTTAAACCGCGTCATTAAATTCCACGAGAGATCGGTATACGTTCTACTCTCTTTTGTGAGAGAAAAGATTCACATCAAGGTCCTCAATACGGGGTAAATAATGTCTTTGTTTTTTCTAAAATAAAGTAACACTGACTTCGGTACGAAAGGGGTGGGGGATTTTTTCATTAGGAGTTAACGAGTGACTTGTCGAGTCACCTCTTTAGGTAGAACCCATTCAGAAATGTAACCTGTGACCGTAAACCACTAAACGAAAAAATGTCAAATATCATTTGTAGAGTAAAAAGATATACCTTTTGACAACGTTTTGTGAGAATAAACCACGTCACTAAGAGTTTAATACTCGTTCAATGGTTTTAGAGGAGTACCTGTAAAAATGTAACGTACCACGTACTAAGGACGGGGGATCAGACTAAACCCCGAACTGGGGAACTGACTCTTTACACTAGTATCATTCGCACGTTAATAGTACCTTCACAGAGCAGGGAAGAAATTGAAACAAGTTCTGAAAAAAAAACCGGAACATGGTGTACCCTAGAATCAAGGGACGGAGACACGCACGAATTAGTGGAGTGAACACGACGCACTGGGATATCTGACGTCGGCTGGTCCGAGGAGACAGATACCCTAAGAGGTCCGTTCTTATGACCTCTCCCAACGGTACGGGAGGAGGTTCCCTAGAAGGGCTGGGTCCCTAACTTGGACACAGAGGATGTAACGTTCACCTAAGAAAATTGACGTCTCGGTGGTTCCTTTGGGAATCAAGGGACTGATCCCTAGACTGGACACTAGGACGTCACCTTCATACCTCAGGATTGGGACCTGGAGGTCCCTTAAGGGACAAGTTCTAAAAAATATTCATTATGACTCATGGTCCGTGATGAAGTCGATGACCCCTTACTCATGGTTCTCTATGGTCGAGACGAAAGTACCACGAATGTAAGATCTGACATCTTAGTATATTAATCGGTGTATTATTATTCGCGAAACTTATTCGTATTTCGTGTCATTTACCCTCCTTCACGATCAAATATGTCCAATAGAAACTACACTGTAAACCCATCTGTGGAATCCACTCCCTCCGTCGATACGTCTACACACTTAGTTTCACTCGTACCCCACTTCAGGGGGTCCGATCTCGAACGACCTATAGAAGTTCAGAGACGTTCCTCAGGTGAGACCGGTCTTGAGTCACTCATATCCCTTTCACAGTCTACTCTAGTCTCTCCCTCTGATCTCCGGGACTAGTACATCCAGGAATATCCGGTGCTCTTCTCGACTCGAAATGAGTATTACGCTACCCCTGGAAACTTCTCAAAACTTGTCTGCATAATGTACTAGAATTGGATTTGACATTTTAGTGAGTCCGACGATACTCATATTAACGTCATCCCCATGTCTCCATCTTGTCCCTCTGTCCAATCCTCTCACCAGGTCATGTCATCAGGTTCGTTCTTCACTATCACCGAACCGACTCTTTACATCGATACATCACTCTTCACTCTTGTCCACTCTAAGACCTACACAAAAGGAGACTATACAAATTGTCTATGTATCTGTTTTGACTCACTAGATCAGTCATCTACTCGGTAAGTAATCTATTTAAGAAAAGGTCAAAAAACAAGTTATTTTTGTGTGGAGATTAAAAATAGACAAAAAGTGGGTATCCATGGTCGTACACAATGTGTCTTTAGAGTAAATAAACCGATGGTAGCGTCTACGGTTGGGTTGGTCACGAAGTTTTCGTTACCTTATCAGAAGGTCAACCGACAACACTCCTCATTAACTTACACTAGATAAAGGATACTTTACCTAAAAACGGTTGAGTTGACGAATCTTACACTTACCTTGGAGACACCGAGAAGATTTTTACACTTGTACACTTCTTTCGATGATTGAATTGGTATAAGAGTCATATTTATAAATTATTAATTCACCTAAGGGAGTTAATTCAACTGACGTTCACAGAAGGTAGGACTTTATTCACACAAACCTATTGTCTCTATATTACCCGTAGAAGTTCAGTTAGAAAAATCAAAGTTGGACTTCTCCTTTGAACTCGTCCATAACCCGCTAGTCGTCCTTAAACACTCTGAAAGGTGACTCTGTGACGGTCTAACTGCACACTGACAAAGAGGGAGGATGGTCAAACACCACCTCCTGGGGACTGACGAGAAAAGTGCAACGAAACTTTATTTCGAACGGAAAGGTGTTTTCGGACTATAATTCCATATCTTTAAAAGTACATTACAGAAGGTGAACCAAAAACTCCTTTTCACATTCCTCAATTTTTATGTACATTATGGTGGTGACAGTAACGATTGTTTCAATTGTCATTAAGAATTCATAGTAGATTGTAGTAGATGATTATCTTCTACACTACGACTTCCTTCTCATAGAAAAAGAAAACATAGGAAAATTCCAATAACCGGTCCGGAGATATTGTTTTCTGTTTAATTGTCTTCTTTTCGTATACGTAAATAAATTATATTCAAAATGCACTGTACCCTCGGAAGTATTCCTTTGTTTTCTGGGTTTCTTTGTCAATTTGGACTCATAAAAATATATATTTCAAGCTACTTTTCATATTTCAACATCTTTTTACACTAACCTGTATTCCCATACTCGATTCACATCCTTTGACCCCCTTTGAATCGTTCCGGAAAGACAAGTTTTAGAGACAGGGAGACGCACACCCTCCCGTGGAGAGTAGACTCTCAGTGTACTGGACGACATACCCTCTTCCAGACTCTCAGGGAGATCCTAGACGGTAAAGAGTTTAAGGAAGGAATTTTATAAATTATACGGTTCCTCGGTATAAAACCTCACCGTACAGGACTTAAGACACTACAAGTTAAAAGAAAAGAAGGGTGTTTTACACTAAAACAACTACACAGACTTTGTCCTAGGTTTGTTTTAAGTGTGGCACATAAAACAACTGTAGCGATACAGACATTTTTATGAATTGTTAAGGGAAAAAGAAAAGAAATGGTAAACAACTTTTTTTGATACAGTAAACGAGATTTTAAAAAGTGTAAAGACAACATAGGGACACCACGTCACAGTAATATACAGGGTGATAACCGGGTGAAAAGGATATTTGATCGTCTAGATCCACGAGCAAGTCTGACTGAGATCATAGACCGTTCTTATATAGTATCCTTCACTATCCACGAACGAAAAGGTAATATAGTCCTTTATTAGGTTTTACTGAATAATAGTTCGAGGACTATCGGAAAATGAATTTAATACTAGATTGGTCGAAACTATCCAATGAAGTAAGTCAAGTTAAGTCAAACCAGCGAGTCAGTACAGGTTGAGACGCTGGGGTACTTAGCGTCGTGCGACCCGGAGGGACAGGTAGTGGTTGAGGACCTCAAGTGAGTCTGAGTACAGGTAACTCAACCACTACGGTAGGTCGGTAGAGTAGAAGACAGCAGGAGAAGAGGAGGACGGGGGTTAGGGAGGGTCGTAGTCCCAGAAAAGGTTACTCAGTGGAGAAACGTACTCCACCGGTCTCATGATCTCAAAGTCGAAATCGTAGTCAGGAAGGTTACTTGTGCGTCCTGACAACAGGAAATCCTACCTGACCAACCTGGAGGAACGACAGGTTCCCTGAGAGTTCTCAGAAGAGGTTGTGGTGTCAAGTTTTCGTAGTTAAGACGCGAGTCGAAAGAAGTGTCAGGTTGAGAGTGTAGGTATGTACTGGTGACCTTTTTGGTATCGGAACTGATTTGGCTTGAAACAACCGTCTATTACAGAGACGAAAAATTATACGATAGATTCAACCAGTATTGAAAGGAAGGTTCCTCATTTGCAGAAAATTAAAGTACCGACGTCAGTGGTAGACGTCACTAAAACCTCGGGTTTTTTATTTTCAGACTGTGACAAGGGTGACAAAGGGGTAAAGGGTACTTCACTACCCTGGTCTACGGTCCTAGAATCAAAAGACTTACAACTCTAAATTCGGTTGAAAAAGTGAGAGTGAAAGTAGTTCTCCGAAAAATCAAGGAGAAGTGAAAGACGGTATTTTCCCACCACAGTAGACGTATAGACTCCACTAACTATAAAGAGGACCGTTAGAACTAAGGTCGAACACGAAGAAGGTCGGATCACAAAGAGTACTACATCAGACGTATCTTCAATTTATTCGTCCCACTGTTATATGTCGGAACTGTATGAGGACAAAGATAAACCTTGGTCAGACAACAAGGTAAAGGTAAAAGGTCAAGATTGACAACGAAGTACTGGACGTATGCCTAAAGAGTTCTCCGTCCAGTCCACCAGACCATAAGGGTAGAGAGAGTCTTAAAAGATGTCAAATAACACTAGGTGTGTCAGTTTCCGAAACCGTATCAGTTATTTCGTCTTTATCTACAAAAAGACTTGAGAACGAAAAAGCTACTAGGTCGTCTACAACCGTTAAACTAGAGACCAAGGAGACGGAAAAGATTTTGGTCAAACTTGTAGACCTTCAAGTACCAAGTGTATAACGACTTCGGACCGAACCTCTTAAAACTCGTAATGTAATGATCGTACACTCTACTCACGTTAACACGTCATCAAATACTCGTAAGAAACCCTAACCTTACTTTTGACTGGAAAAGGTCAGGACACCGGTGACCACTCACAAGGTTTAAACGACCGTATAACTTACGTCGTGAAAGTGTCGTAGTAGAAAGTCCTAAACTTTATCGAGTTGACCTTAAGGTAGTGGAGGTGATCGAAACAAGTATCACTACGAAAGATTCCGGGTAAACTGAAGTATAAGGTCCTACAGACCGAGATCCATTAGTGGTAGCACTAATAGACCCAGCACTTCGGGAAAAAACATGTCAAGAAGACACATAAGAACGGTGAAGAATTATAGAAGACGAAGACAATCCAGGTATGGTAAAGACAGGAAATAGTTCGGGTAGAAACGTACTTTACAAGGGAACCATAGAGATTAAAAGAACTTCTCTAGAGATCAGAAAGGGTAAGAGAACAAAAGGAGATAAAGGAACGTAACTAGTGACTCCTTCTGAAAGAATAGAGAGGAACGATAAGAAACCTTGAGACGTAAGTCTACGAATATAGAAAGGCAAAAAGGAAACGAAAAACGGTAATCCATTAGGGATTACCACTAAAAAGATACAATAGTAAGAAAGACGAAGATAATAGAAACAAGACAGTCTTGAAAGGAAACTCTGAATAGACAATTTACCCCGTTTCTCGAAGAATTCACTTGGGGTTTAATTTTGGAGGAAAACAACCCTCAGTTCCCAAAGTTGGGTCCTTCCGACATTATACATTTGTCACTTCTCTTTGGAGTAAAACTTAGGGTTTAGACAGTATTGGAGACATTCGAGACAAAGGAGTCGAGATTTTACCTCTATTATTTTCATCATAGACGGAGAACTCCAATACTCCACCTCTAATACACCAACCCTCGACCCGTACCATTTATAAGTTCACACAATCGACTTCCGAGACCGGGAACAGTCTCCGGGGGTGGGTAAGACAGTAGACATCCCAAGATAGGGCAGTAACCAGAAGAGACAGGAGTTGATAAGTACACCAAACACGAACATGAGATGCGGTCCATCCGACGACTTCCCGGACTAGACTAGTCGTTCATACCATCCACGACACATTACAGAAATCAAAACTTAATCAACGATTGTAAATTTCTATTCTCCTAAAGGGTACTTTCGGACCTAAAGATCGTTGTGACCTAATGTCCAGATGTCACTTTTGGTAGTCGACCTCACACTACCGTCGACGGGGGGTGAGTGCAATAATCTGTTTAACTTGTGAATTTTTAGACAGTTCTCCCATCTAGAGTGCAATTCACAAAGATGGTGTTATTTCATTTTTTCGTCTCACGAACGTTCTAGGACCCATCTCCCCTCTTCCTCTTCAGTAACAAATTAACCATCTTTTAAAATCAAAATGTTCTACTTCTAACAGGACACCGATCTACCATCACTACCACCGTGTCGTTACGTTTAGATGAACCACGGAGACTTGTCATTCGAATTTTTTTCAATTTTCTGGTCAAATACATTTCAATTTACATATATAATGTTAAAATTCTTTTATTGCCTTTTGTTGGTGGTGGGTGGTCACACCGGGGTACCATTTCTATTTAGTTACTTCGTTTGACTCGGGTCTTTATCTTACCGTGTGTACACCAGTGTTTCGGTTCCATTAAGTTACATATTCTGTCAGAAAAGTTGTTTACCACCACCTTGATGCCATATAGGGATGCTCTTTTTTTTCTTGAAGTCGAAGATGGACTGTGGTATAGGTGTTTACGACTGTCTATAATATCTGAATGTGGTTTTTCCGCCCCAATATTTTAAAGATTTTCCTTTGTATCCTCTTTTAGTACTCGAACGACATCCGTCTCTAAAGAATGTGTTCGTGTTTCGTATTTTCTTTTTCAACTAGTTTACTGAAGTATTTTTTAATTTTTTGACGAAAGGTGTTCGGTGATAGTTTTGTTACTTTTCCGTTCTGTCTGACCCTCTTTTATAAGTGTTGAACGGACCTCTTAGGATACCTGCCTCCTCGGACCATCCGACGTCAGGTACCCCAGCGATTCTCAGCCTGTGCTGACTCGCTGAAGTGAAAACGCAAAGTGAAAGTACGTAACCTCTTCCTTTACCGTTGGGTGAGGTCATAAGAACGGACCTCTTAGGGTCTCTGTCTCCCCAGATCACCCGACGGCAGATACCCCAGCGTGTCTCAGCCTGTGCTGACTTCGCTGAATCGTCGTCGTCGTCGTCGTCGTCGTTCCCTAAACATAAGTCTTATATGTATGTAGCAAATTGTTGTGCAATAATATGTCTTAAGAACGAAAGATAATCTCCCTCTTGTACTAATTTTATTCCCGTTTCCAGAACTTGACTGTTAAATCTTTTCTCCATCTTAGCGGAACTTGTGATACGGGTACTGCGACCGGGGGTTTCGCCTTTGCGTGCATGTTAACATGGACTTGCCGGAAACTTCACTCTGTTTATCAGATTGTCCTATCGCAGTATTGATGAGGGACTCATTTTTCTTTCAGTTTTGACAGTCAGATGACTAGGAGTTGAAGAACTAAGAGGTTTGAGCGTCGATGCCTGTAGTTCCTTCGGAACGCGATAGACGTTTATGAAACTGTCCCAGGAACTCTTTCCTGCTGTCCTTCATCTCTCGCGTCCGCGCAGGCCCCGAGGGTGTCAACCGCTGACTAAGGTTGCATTTCCTCCTTTCCCCGCCTCGTTTTTTCTTGGTCGAGTCCATATCCTCGCGCTCTGAGCTCCAGGGTCCGTAAGGGTGCATCCGCATCGGCGAAGACAATTAGTGGCGGAAACTCATGCACGAGAGCGCCATAAACAGGGACGAGAGCGCCCCAAATCGCACCGTTATCCTCTGGGCCGGCCCCCAGCCCCCACCGCCAGGCAATCACCGCAACCCGAGGCCGCCGCCACCGTCTCGAAAGAGGAGACGGATGACCCTCCAGAGTCCGACCTCCGGTCGGTCCACTTCTCGCGCCGACGTACACACACGCGTGAGGTACCCTCGGCCCTCCGGACTCCACTCTCCCTGGCCAGAGCCGGAGGCCGCGACAGCGCTGTCCGGCCGCCCTCCACTGACTCCGCGCCCGAGGCGGGGTCGGGGGCGGGACTGGCGAAAGGAGGGGTAGAGAGGGTCGAAAACGACGGCGGAGCCAGCGATACCCCCGCGTCCTGGCCGGCGTTACGGTGAAGCTGTAGCTTTAGTTGGCCCTCGGCCCACTCGACCCGGTGACCCCTCGGGACGCCCCGGAACCGAACGAAACCCCTTCCCCTCCCCAGATGAAAGTAGTTGGGAGGGGGTTCGGAAAAACCCTTGACCATCCGCGTCAGGCATAAGGGAAAAGAGGACTCCCTTTTAGACACCTCTCCTCCCACCAGGCCTATGTTAGATTAGCCTCAGGTCCGGAGCAGGAGGGTTTGAGGAACGGGGTGACGTGGGGAGGACTCACAAGGACGGGACGGAATCGCGGTCCTTTTCTCAACGCTAGCAAAAACCTGAAACAGAGAGTGACATAGAGATTCCTCGTTTGTGAGGGTTAAAGCTAAAGCCCATAGAGCGAGACATGATACTCGAAACCTGAGCATGCAACATATAAAAGATTAAGAACACGTAGTAATTATCCAATTGAAACGAAAATAAAAAGAAATTCACAGAAATCGGTCTTAAGGCACCAAGTACCCCATTACTGAATCGTGTTCAGAACCCGAAATTTGGTTTCGTAAATCACAGTTGTCTGAACGTCACACACAAGAGAAGGCAATGACAAAAGAAATCCCTCAGGTCGTTAAGGAATCATACAAAAAAACTTTTACTCTATAAAAGAAGAATTCCTATCAATTGAAGTAAGATGTGTCGTATCGCACGTTCCAAGGTTTGTCAAAAGAATCGAAAAAAAAAAAAAATGACACTGCCTTCAAAATTAACCTTCGTACATATGTCAGAAAGACATCTAGAACAAGTCGTCTAACACGTACGATGACAAGATCTGACTCTTATATCTTTACGTATTTTGTTTCCGGAGAGAAGGAACATCAAATATAAGACAACCTCCTTCTGTCTGTTATTTTGTCTTTTTTTTTTTCACAGAACATTATCCCCATGACAAAATTATCTAACCAGTCTTTTCCTGTAAAACTCTCCTACTGAAAATTCGTTTGGACTTCCTCTTCCACTCCCACACCTATAGAGACTCTTCTTGGAAGGACTATAACCTTGTCTATTATACTTCCGTAACTACTTTTTCACATGCAAGAACAAACTCCTTGTCTTTCACATCATCGAAGGAACTGAACTACTCTTTCACATGGAAGAACAAACTCTTCATTTCCTCCGTCCACTCATCGCCTTTTACTCATTTCCGGTCTCATTCTTGAAACTGAAGCACTCTATTTTACAACTTTCCAAAACTCGTTTCCTTACTACACTAGAATCTTTAAAAACAACGTAAGAGAGAAGTAGAAAACTTCGAACTCCGAGAATTAGGAATAAAATATCACTTAAAAGTAAAACTTATTCTTCTGAATAAAAAAATTCTCAATTTTTATCGTATCAGGACCTTTCATCTCCAGTTTGTTTCCAAGACATCGGGACCTTTCATGAGTAGAACATGTGTAAGTATAGGATCAAAGCGTTTATTGAAAACAGCACTTTGTAGAGGTCTTATACCATTTACATTTTACTTGAAACTAGGAGTCATAATATTATGGTAAGACCATCTTCACTGATCTTGAGAAATCTTGTGACTTGGTATATATTTTGTTCCTTACGAACGCAACAAGATCCAACTTGGTCAACTATTGACCGCTAAAGTATACCAAGTCAAAGTATATATTACAACTATAAAGAGATCGTGAAAAGTCATATAATAGATTCATCATCCATGAACTAAAAATGTGTCGAACACTCTTAGTGAAGTCAACAAACTTTACTCCACAGGACGAAACATAATAAATTGGTAATCATACATACAGTAACTCATGAATAAGTTCATTATTGAGAACAGAAGAGCATATCAATTATTAAGCGAACTATGTTTCATTATAGAAATAAATGAAACTATTCATTTCTAGAAAATTACTCATCGGAACAACAGGTATAATTACTCTCCAGTTTTTCACGACTATTTTTAACTAAACTTGTGTCGTGTTACACATAAAATGTAATGACAGTTACCTTTAAACATATAAAATATCGTTTGTTTACTCTGAAAACTTAACATTTCGGCGGTTTACTTACGTTCATATATAATTTTCTCCTTACAGAAATTTAATGTACTGATATCAATGTCTTGATAAGTACAACAATAAGAGAAACTCAAAACCACCAAACAGCGAAAATTCGTTGACCGAGTAAATTAAAATTCAACAGCTTGTTGTAGCAGGAAATTAAATCATAGACACCCTAGATATCATTATAGTGAAAATAAGGAGTACAACTATTAGACACGGACAACAGAAAAAAAGACACCGGTCAAACCGATCCTCAAAATGGTTAAAATGACAATAAAGTCTCTTGGTCTAAAAGTAAAGTAACCACAAAACAAGACAAAAGAAAAAAGTCTCCAGGACAAATAAAAAAAGACTGTCCGTCCGGGTGGGAAGAAACTAATTTATAATCAAGAGAGATACCAACAATCACCAACCAATTTGACTTATGGAAAGTCCCGTCTGTACTTTATCCTTCGATCGAAAAGGAAGAAACCATGAAGTCTTTGAATAGAACATGAACGGGAAAAGTCTACAATCGAGTCCCCTTGTCCAAAATCTATAGACCACGTTTGACTAAATTCGGTCAAATCAGTTTTTACCGATAATTCAAAAATCTCGTATAGTTCCTCAGTGGTTATTCAATTACCGACATCTAACGGCAACAGTGTTGGAACGATGGTCCTGTGTCACTTTCGTTCAGTGTAAACGGTATACATCTACAACTGTTCGTTTATCTGTGTGTGTCCAGTATTTTGATCAAGACACTCAGACTACTTCAGTAAAAGTCACAAGGTTCATGAGAAATACACCTTCTAAAGACCAGAACTTTTAACAGTACGCTTAGAAAATCAAAACACGTGGTCTTAGGAGAATTTAGAACTGATATGGGTCCTGGAAAAAACTACCTGGGTCGGACTCCAAGGTGAGGTTTCCCACTGAGGTCTAAATACAGGATAATTACTTTCCCATACCTAATAGAGGTTTACAAAAATAAGTCAGAATACAAGGTCTATAATGGTCAAACGGTTATTTTTGTCTAAAATTCGTAAGTAAAATGATTAATGATAAACTAATCTCTATTTCTTTCGTTTTCATCATAATCTTCAGTGGAGACCTCATGTCGAAAACTAAATAGTGGGGAGACCTCCGACACACAAAGAATCTCCGGACTCCATATCAAAATTTTGAGTATACTAATGAAGTATACTCTTACAGATACATTCCATAAAAATTTTTTAATATCAACATTATATAATGTAATATCATCATATTGCCACTACGATAGTACTCTGGTGTTCAGTTTGAGGTTAAAAAAGTGAGGGTAAAGACAATCATAAGTCATCTCAAAAAGTTTCCGTCACTACTGTGTTGTCTAACTTACGTCGTCGTCTATCCTTTTAGATAGAAAATAATGTAATCTGTACTTTATCCTTTAGAGTATTTTACTCTAAACGTTTTTACATTTTCTACTGTGAGTAATTCAAAAAACAAGTATAAAGTTTTACATTTAATAATTCTTTCTTGGGTATAATCCCAAGGGACCACCGAGTCATCATTGCTTTGAAGGACGATCAAAGTACCCAAGTTAGGGACCAGACCCTTCTAGGGTGGACGGCGTCTTGTCGATTCGGCCACCCGGTGTTGATGACTCGGACCCAAGATGCCGGATCTTTGACATCGATGACTTTGGGTACACGGGATCTCGGACACGAGGAGCTGTCCTCTTCGGTGGTGTCACTCGTTGGGCATGTGACGTTGACCTCAGATCAGGGGAGAACGACGTTGATCTCTTTTTGGACACATCGTTGTTTCTGGGTCGTGTCGGTTTTAATTTACGTAATTTGATAAAAAATTTTTTTGGTATAAGTTTACAGAAATATTTCAGAAGTCATTAAAAAATCGTATATCTCCCTAAGACTCTGGTTTCTCAAACTCTTGACGACCATATCTGTGTACGAAAGTATCTTGAGTTCGTAACCCAAAATAGACGTTGACAAAATTTGAAAAACAACCTTATATTAAAGTACAAATATCCTTCAATTTTTCATTTTCGTCATTTTTCTTACGGTTAGATAAGAAATGGATCTAAGTGGATAAATGTAAAATATGGTAAACGAAATAATTAGAGAGAGAAAGAGAGATTTACGTGTTAAAAAAGACTGAGTAAACTTCCATACAAGGGGTGTAGTACCGAGAAATGGGGATTCATACACGCACATAAATAATTCTTATCTTTATAAGTAATTTTTAGAATTTGTAAAAATTTTAAAAAAGTTTCTTTTCTTTCCCCATAAGAGGTTGTATTGGTGTTACGTCAACAGTTGAAGTATTTAAATGTACCTATGTTATGAAATTAGATGATAGAGACATAAGACAAAAACAACCAACCGGATTTTTTAGTAAATATCGTAAGAAAGGGGAGGTCATGTTTTAAGGTCAGATCGGAGTCTATAATGTAAGTCGACAGTTTAGAGATATGGTAAAGGTATCGAAAACAGAAAATACTCTAACTGTAAAATTTTTTTATATCGGGGGAAGAACTTATCTTACAATGAATAAAACATAAACAGTCTCCGAATTTCAACTAAAAGGTTTTACTATTGGTTTCACAAAGAAATTTTCTTACGAACTGAAATCTTAAAACAAATACACCCGGAGTCTTGTTACAATATTTTGGGACCGTTAAATAGTTTTATCCATTTTACCTACAAAATTGAAATGACGAGTTCCAAGTACTTAGTTTCTTTGATTTTTACACAAGAATCATTTGTGATATCTCATAAACCTTGACTTTGACTCTTTGTTCAAATTTCTCCTTCTGTTTACAAACTCGTGACGAATACTGGATCCCTTCTGGGAGACTGGAGAAACATTTACCTTCATGACATCTCAGCAATAACACCAAGATTTCATGTCGTTTTAAACGAACGTAAGTTTTAATTGGAAATTTGAAATCTGATTATGGGTCTTATTGAATATGAAACTCTATCTCGTTCCGTATACTCTGGACTAAACATGGCCCCCTGACCCTCTTTACTTAGAGGGTAGAGTTCGTACGACACCCAGTATTCGAACACTTATGTCACTGAGCCACTGAGACCTACGTCACCAAACGAGGTAAATTTACTAAAGAGGGAAAACATATATAAGTTTGATTATTCTGAAATCACGTCATAACGAACGTACCATTCCAAGAACTTTTCTCATTAATTTATTATGTTGGTACACAGAATTTCCAGCAATAAAATTTTTACTTAAATAAGATTAGTCAATTCCTCGTGTTAAAAAGAATCCGTCTAATGGTAAACACAACACTGTGTCTATTGTTCCTCCCCTCGATGACACACCCTCTCTTCCTACCACTCGTCGTGACGACAAAACTCAATAAGAGTAGATTATCAATGAACTTTCTGGTGCTCCCAATACGATTACTGTCACGACTCTTTCCAGTCTCACTCCACACTAGTCAAAAACCTAAAGGAGTCAGTTACAAATTTAAAATATTCTATAAGAATATTGATTTTCGTATGGAAATAGTAACTATGAGGATTCTATTTTTTAGAAAAAGTGATCTTGGACTTTAAGGGAACAGGAGTCGGGTGTAACAGGTTACCTTTGTCAACAGAAAGAAACACTAACAAACTATTACGGCACAAAGAAAGTCAAAAAAGCAATAACGTCTCGACAGACATAAACATTTCTTGGATCGTGTCGTACACTGTGTGAACAAAAAATTCAACGAAATTAATCACGTAAACGGACTTGCACTCGAACTCGTGACTCGAGTACAAGTTAAAATCCCGTTTCCGAACAATGGTATAGACATTCGTTCTTCCAAGAGGAAGTGGGGGAAAAGAGGAATAAAAAAATATTTAACCCGGGTCTCTTAGGGTCATTATTGGTGTCCGGACCAACTTTCCAGTACTTCCGTTTAAGTATACCTAAAAAAAATTAATTTAAAAAAATAACTTTCTATTAACTAAATGTCTTAAAACAACAAAAGACAGTTTGGAGTTGTACTTAGTCGGTATCCATATGTATATAGGGGAGGGAAAACTTGGAGAGTAGAGGACGGGGTAGGGGGGTGGAGATCTAACTATGTCTCGGGGACAACTCAAAGGACTCGGTATGTCGTTTAAGGGCATCTGACAGATAAAATGTGTACCATTACATTCAAAGGAACAATGAGAAAGGTATGTAGAGTGGGAGAGGAGGGGAGAGGGGTACAGGAATTCAAATAAGAGATACAGACAAAGAGGTAACGACGGGACATTTATTCAAGAAATCATGGTAAAAAGATCTAAGGTACATATACACAATCTTATGTTATAAATAGAAAGAGACTGAGTGAAGTGAGACATATTATCCAAGATCCAAGTAGGTGGAATAGTCTTGACTGAGTTTTGTGTAAGGAAAAACACCGACTCATTATAAGGTAACACATATCCACGATGAAGAAATAGGTAAGTAGACAGGTACCTGTAGATCCAAGGAAGGCACAAGATCGATAACATTTATCACGACGTTACTTGCTACCCTATGTACACAGAAAAAGTTAAAACCAAAGGAGTCCCATATACGGATTCTCACCTCGACCCAGTATACTACCAAAATAAGGATCAAAAACATTCCTTAGAGGTATGGCAGAAGGAATCATCGACATAGTTAAATGTAAGGGTGGTTGTCACGTTCTCGTAAGGGAAAAGAGGTGTGGGAGAGGTCGTAAATAACAAACATCTGGAGAACTACTACCGGTAAGACTGACCACACTCCACTATAGAGTAACATCAAAACTAAACGTAAAGAGATTATTACTCACTACAACTCGTAGAAAAGTACTCGAAAAATCGGTAGACATACAGTAGAAACCTCTTTACAGACAAATTCAGAAAAAGGGTGAAAAACTAACCCAACAAACAAAAAGACCATAACTCAACATACTCGACGAACATATAAAACCGTTAGTTAGGAAAGAACAAAGTAAACGACAACAAAAGAGGGTAAGACTCTCAACAGTATACCTAAAAATACCCCTGAAACTCTCCTTTTTAACCGAAGAATCAATCGTGATAGGAAAAGGAAGGAAAAGAGACAGAGTAGAGGTACACTTTATATGTTTCTAAAAAGAGGAAAAAACGGAAATTGTATTCTACCGATAAGGAACAGAGAATGGAGGATGAGGACCAACTTAGGGACACGAAAAGCCGACAAAAAGATGTAAACAACCATAAGTAGACAGTGACAACAACGTTTACCTTAAGACTGTTACCACCTACTTGATCTACAGGTCATACTAAGTCTTAAAAGAATTTTGTCAAGACTATCCATGTAGTAAATGAAGTCTCAGAAATCGTCACAAAAATTGGAACATGGTATTATAACGCGGGTTTTGTCTAACCAAAACAAGTACAAAAAAAGAAAACGAGAATTGTTGTGTCACGGTACCGTCTCTGTCTTAAAGACGAGATTGGTAACGGGGTACTCACACTTTCCAGTTATCTTTAAAACAAAGAGGTAGTCCAATCTCCTATCCCATAATCTCCACTCATAAAAAAAATTTTTAGTAACATCAATCGATAGGGAGAGACTTATAATCTGGACCTTTACATTAATGTAAATTGACAAAAGTACATATAACATGGCAATCTCCCAAGTATTAATAGACATTTCCTCTTTGATTTTTATAAACTTTAAAAGTAGTCAAAAGTAAACCTCCGTAATTTCTGAAACCCCCTTTTTTCTATTGAAGTTATTTCTATAACTTCAATGATGATTTCCACTTCAAAGTTAACAAAACTAATATAGAAAATAAGACTTTTCGTAGATAGAATTTCTCTAAGGTTTCTGGATACATACAACATCAAACGTTTCGATCTACTAAAAATTAAATTGTGGGTGGCTCGGTCGGTAAAGAATCCCTAAATACTCACTACCTTTATGAGAATAGTGTGAACATTTAATAAAGATACATTTATGTTTCTTATCATGAATCATAATGACTATAATGTACGTAAAGGATTTTAAGACTTTACAAAAATCTATGTAACGATAGAAGGAAAAATGAAAGAATTGAAAAAGTAAAGAAATCTGTAGTTCTAGTCGATCTTCCAAAACTTTAACGTAATTTAAACTGAGGTCGTGAGCTAAACCGTCACGACCGTACCCTCTCAGAAGAATATACTAAGGTAAGAAGGTGAAAAATAGGAAATTCCAACAAAGAATGTGTCATTGGAACAAAACAGGAGTCTCATTGACTGACTGTACCGGTCCTTATTTCATTTTAGAATCACTGTGTCATTTAGTTCCGTAAAACACAGATGACCTAATACGAACTAGGTCAATTAAAACTAAATAAGATGTTCAGAACTGATACATGTTTACAAGTATTACCTTTTCGACAATATCTTATTTCCCTTTTCCTTGAGTCCTTTTACCAACATTAAGTTTTAAGGGAAAGAGTAAAATAACTGTCCTCCCGTTTCAACTTTGTCCAAAATTTTATTATACTAAACGGGGAACATGAGAGTACGTGTTCCACTCAAAAGGTCTGTAATGTCTTATACATCACTACAGTGGCGAGACTGTCGACTACCTTGTCCATAGACTCATAAGAACAAAACTTTCAAAGACTCAAAATTAAATATTATATCATTCATATTTTTTATATTGGGTGTAAAATTTTCGAAATTAGTAAAATTCTCAAATTTCCTCAGGACTCTACTTGTCTAAACACTTTGTGAAGAGTGAACCGTACTCTCCGTACGACTCAAGACAGACTGAGAAACGTTGGGGTACCTGACATCGGACAGTCAGAGAAGACAGGTACCCTAAGAGGTCCGTTCTTATAACCTCACCCAACGTTAAAGAAGGAGGTCCCCTAGAAGGGACTGGGTCTATACCTTGGACTTAAAGGACGTAATCATCTGTCTAACAAATAACGTATTAATTCAGCTTAAACGTCTGAACGAGGACAACAAAGAACAAACGAACAACTAATCAAAAATCCTTGGTATTGGATAAGAGAAAGACGGGAGAGTCCCTTAAATTACACTCAAAATCAACACTCACTGTCAAGTTCCCAACCGACACTTGTCAAGAACGTATTTCCATTTTTCGACTTACATCTCCTGTCTTGAAAGAAGATGATCATGATCGGGTCCCACTGATAGAATACTACACGATAGTAGTGACCTCCCTAAATCCGTATTTAGTCTGTTGACAATAGCTCTTATAGAAATTTCTAATTATCAAGTCCATCCTCTATATGATTCTCTCTAGATTATTTTATTCCAGAACAATTTTCTGTGAATTTTAGGGTGTCAAGACCTGACTTTAGTGAAACCAACGTACACTTAAGATTATTATTTATATCATACCAAGAATAATTAACCATAACGGATCAATTTAAGAAAAGGACAACTTAGAGAATTTTTTTAATTTTACTTACTATTTTTGCCCGGAGAGTTAAACAGATAAATAAAGACAGTATATTTATACTATGTAAATTAGTTGAACGAATGGACAAAAAAGTACACAAAATAAAGTCAACCAGCTTAATACAAAGTCGAGAAAAGTCTATATACAGGTTTTTGTACGTTTTTGAAGGAAACGGACACGAGTCCATTTACTTAATAATCTAATAAAGGTTACTCTTCAGGACCGAATTTTAAAATGGAACGAATTGTCTTATCGATAAAAGGAATTTTTCATTACCTAACACTTTACTTTTTATTTTTTATAATAAAAGTGACTATTCTTCAGTCCCTTCGTAAAGAATTTCCCTTCTCTCCTGTTTCTTTACCAGAGTTTTTAATTTTTCCTTCATGGTGGTATACATTACCTTAGAAATATGCAACATCAAATTTTTTATTATCGTATACATAAGTTTTGACTAAATAAAACTATCTTAACTTGTTTAAATCGGAAGGTCTAGAGTGCTATTTAAATACTAATCTCCTATCTCTTCGTCTTGTATTACTGCAACAATGTACATTAACCTAAATATAAAAATTTGTCCTCTATTTTACCCCTTCTTTCTGTAAATATTACAACGAATAGTGTTCCCTCCTTAAACTGTTTCTCGATTAACTTACCAGTAAGGGTACCTTCTTATACAAACATCGATTTGAAGTAAAGAAAAAAAAAAAACAAGGTCCTCTCTTTCCGGAACCCTTTTGTTGCCCCTTCTTCAATACAATATTTCCAAGATGTAAGGTAGCACACCAATTTTTGAAATACTAAGTCCCACCCCTGAAGTCACTTCCATCTCGATTTTCAATACGAGAATTATTGACATAATTAAGGATTTCGTGGAGTAATAACATTTATAATACAGTGTTACACTACATTTATAATCTACCAGTCACTAATCAACAACCTACTTACTTACAACATTCGGTTCTTACATATTTTTCGTTTTATAATTCCAAAAAACAAAACAAAAATACGTCAAAATTATCAATAAACCACTTATGGGAGATCACTTACGGTTTCATAACAAGTTAACCAAAATGAGAAAATCTCAAAACAGTCACAAACTTTATTTACCCAACACCCCTATTAAAGAATTTATCAAAAATAATATTACCTTAACCTAAATATCAAATTTTTACTCCAACTAACTCCTAATAATCTTAAAAATAGTAGACGTCCTTAATGTTCCACAATTGAGGTCGTTTAATTTTGGTATTTCTCATTAAATACATATAATCATATAAAAATCAAAAGTAATAACAAATTGCATCGAGTAATAAAAGTCCATTACCTTTTCCACCTCTTAGTTAAATACCACCAATAAAATTTCCATTCCGAATTATAAAATACCAGAAAACAAAGTAAAGACTATATTTCGTTCAAACTAGTACATGAAAATTACTCTTCTCCAAATGAATATCAAGTGAAAAACGTACTTTGATTACGACGTACTTTTATGAAATAAACGTACTTGAACCCCTATTTAATATAACATTATATATTGAAAATTAACTGTTCTAATTAATTCCGATTGAAATACCAATTTGTACTGAAAGTCGTACCTCCAATCCGTTGATATATGTACTTTTGAGGATAGAAGGACGGATTTTGACAGTTGTATAAGAAAACAAATATCTCTTACACCAGAAAACGTTTTACTTTTCCATTCTCTTGCTTCGAGTCATTGTGTTTGAGGTTGAGAAAAGGGAACGTGGGAAGGATTATTTAAATACCTCTCAGACCCAGTCCAACACTGACCTAAAGAATATAACGAACTTCTGAACCTTTTGAGACATATGATAAAGTATGTACGTAGACATAGAAAAAAAGAAAAAGGTTACCCAATAATAAAGGTGTAGTCCCATTTCTCAGATCAACAAAAAAAAAAGAAAAGGGGAGATTCGGTTTGTCACAGAAACTTATTTTCAACCATAAAGAAGGAAAGAGTTTCCAAACATACAAAAGAAAACATATTATCTTAATATACTAACACAAAATAAGGATGTTATCATAAAGGTATTTAGATTGATAATGTGAACGGGGTTTTTCGGAATCTTTTCAGTCAACGTCTTTAAATATTACCCTAGGTCATAATGATCCAAAATTACGGTACTATCGAAGTCACAATATTATCAGAAAATATAAAGAAAACCCCTTTTTACCTAATGATGAGAAAAAGTCTTCGGACAAGGGTTCCATTAGAAAAAAAACAAAAACAAAAAATTCAAAAGACACAAAGACAAACAAATTTTCTTTCTAAACAAACATAGTTACAATTTTCCTTTATTTAATCAAAAGTCCTATAAAGACGACCTTAATTTAGGTAGAGATTCACTAGAAATACTGTCTCCAAAAGGAAACTTGATCATAGCTTGTCGAGAAGTCGACTAAGGTAATTGTACATCGTTAAACTTTAATTATGACATCCGGTGAAATTGTGCCAACAACGGACACCGTCTATGAACATACGTATAGAATTAACTTAGAAATTTTAAAAACATAAACGTCCCGAAAGGAGGAATCAAAAACTAGGATAACTAATCTTAGATGTATGAACTAAATTAATCCGTACAGAGATTTGAATGACATTATAAAACCAATCCCAACCAAAGTAGTAGATCGTTGTTAAACTAACTCATTATTTGAATGGTATTCTTTAATTCGTGTATTCTCCTAATAATTTCGAGGGTACTTACCACGTAATACGTCCTACTAACCTTTAAACCTTCTTTGCTCGAGATGATATTTCTAAAAAAACTTAAAAGAACCATCAAAAGGGACTTTCAATTATCAAATTTATAGTAAATCGGTTACAGACAACGATGATTTTCACTGACAAGATTCCGACAAACATATTTCATAATTTATATACAAGAAAAAGAGTTCCGATTCATCATTTATTCATCATAGACCCAAACAAACACAAAAAAAAATACGAAAGTAATAAATTAATCAATTTTCTTAAAAAAAGCTTTATCAGTTCATAGACATGACTGGTCTTCTCCTTAAAGTAGGAAACGAAAGATAAATGACGAAACTTGTAATGTGTAATTTTCACCGAATATTAACCTCTGACTGTTTAAACACAAAAGAAGTTTGTCTACTTTTGAAATAAGAGTTTGTACTGTCTCGCAAGGAAAACAGTTACCGTTTAGCTCCCTTTGTATGGTTACCAAGGGTCAAAAAGTACACTCATCCGTATTAAGTCTCTACTCGAAAAGGATTTGTCTCTTCGCGACAAGTACTCTTTCTACCATAGGAACTAGGTTTAAATGACGATCCAAGACAGTCGAACTCAAAATAATACAATATCATTGACCATTCGAGAATTGTCGGTAGAGTCACAATTCTTATATAGGACCTAAACTTCCTACCACGAATTTTCTGTATTGAACTTCTACATTTAATAAGACAACAGTAGAATTCTTTAACCGAAACTGAGAATTGTTTAAACCCCCGAGTCAAATAGTTTAGACTTAACCTTATATTTGAGAACTACTCGTAAATTTTTTAACAAGTACTGACCTTGACTTACATAGGAACCGTACCTTTCGTCAACCAAACTCATTTGGTATCATACCAACGAAAAGGGAGAATGACAACAAGAAACTCGGTCAAACTCTCTCCACGGTAATAAAAGACTGTGACATATCTTAATTTACTAAACCACAATTCGGTTGTAAACATCGTTAGAATTTGAAACACTCTAGAGATACGTATTAACTTCATTGGGTTATAACGAAAGTAAAAGTGGTTTTTAAACACGACAATAACGAATCTTTTGAAATCTTACTATTTAAACAAAAAATTTTTTGTTTGTGGAAATGTACATGTACATATGTGTTGGTTTTGGAATCAATAAAGAGTAGACTTTCTGAAAACCGTATGACAGACTATACAAGAATACATTTCAATAAGGTTTTGGATAAAAATAATATTGAGGTACTATATTTTATACTTTCCATTAACGGATCATACCTCAAATTACGAAAACTAACTTCATTTAGAGACGTCAATACGATACACATAACCTCTTTATAAAAAAGGTATGGTCTTTTTTTAAAACAGTAGAAAGACTTACCTACCCATACTTACCGCGAAGGGACATAAATTTCCTCATTTCATAAGTATATTTTATTTAGAGTGTGAAATATAAACACACTTTTTATTTAAGGTTGTACTAGACTATTTCAAGTCTATTCCCCGTAAGACAAGGGTTCTTACAGGATTTTTACCTTTCGACTGTCTTCTATTATTACGAACCTTAACATGTCCTTTTTTTCTTCTGGATTTTGTCAATAAGGACATAGAAAAAACTAGGGTATCTCATAATCAGCGATATGAAGAAATGATTTTATAAAAAGATAAGAATTAGAGGAACTCTCGGTTTTTTTTCATCACCCTTTACAAAACTTTTTGAATTACATCCTCGACAAATGAGAAACTAATTCCAAAGGGTAAAGGTAAAAATTCGAATAGACTTGACACTTGTACTATTTGATTGCTAAGTAACCAGTTTTCGATGGTAGACTCCCGAGATTTCAAAGAAAATCTAAAGGAAAAAATATAGTCATGAAAATTTTAAACTAAATAACCCATCGTCGTCGAAGAAGGGTAACAATGTATGAATAATCGAATAAATATTTTACAATTCTCTATTTTGGGTACGTACATATACGTAACTAATTTTAAGTCATATACTCTCAGACTGAAGTTTTTTACATCTCATAGACCAAAAAAACAATGAATCATAAACGAATTCAGAAAAGATCTTTACAAATCGTAGTTTGTGTTAATTTCGGTACAGATAAAAGATGTACTGAATTAAAATGTAACCTGATAGAAAATTCCTTACGGTTTACTTTTAAAATTGTAAATATTTAATCCTAATTCAAAATTGGAACAAAACTATTAAATGAACAAAAATATTAATACCTACCGTGATTCTAGTGACATTTGAACACTAACTTTCTTTGAAAAGATGAAAATCAAACTTTAAATGAAAACCTTTACTCAAAAGTCAATTTTTGTTAGAACCTTCATTAATTTGTAAAAACGTCAGTGTTTTATTTTAGGAGAAAAAAAAAAAAATTCTTCGAAAATACGTGCACGAAAAAAATACACCCGACTTTCATGGTTAAGGAGTCCCCAAAGTCTTATTTTATTTTGATTGTAAGTGAAAAGTTTTATTTTACAAAGGAACGAAAATATGTTTCTTATTCATTTTACCTCTACCACCGGGTACTTTCTTCATAGAAACTTTTAGATACAGAACGTTCGGGTTTAGATAAACCTTAATCTTCATCAATCTTTTTCGTATTACATGTTAGAAGTTCAAAATATCTACTAGTGTCTGTTAACGAGATTTTCAACTCCAAGGCTCCCAACTACCAGTGACTCGACAGTCTATCGAAGGGTCCCCACTGAAGATGTAAAATAGGAGGAGGGTGTGAAGAAACCGTGGAACTCGTCGTCAAGACGTCAGACTTTTTCTTTCCCATCACACTCTTACCTAGTATTTTACGGTTCTTGACGGAAATATCAAGACGAATTATTCCTGAAAATTATTTAGGAACGTTTTAACATAAACATCTAGTACAATATTTAGACAACGGAACATAAAGGTTCCTCATTTAAACCACGTCAATCATACCCATGAACTCGTTTTACAAGGAGTTCTTAAGAACACGAAAAACATTTTTGATAACGGAAGTAATGAACTTTGTGAATTCTGGAGAGAAAGGATTCCGTATATGTAGTAAAACAATTTTAAAAAACATATATAACGAAAGAAACCCACCTTTTTAATACACACACTATTTTTGGTCTAACAGAAAACATATTTCGATAAATATCAAAAACGTCATTAACGAATATAGATGATGATATAATCAGTATCACTAAAACGAAAATCCCTGGATTTATCTTCTTTTGATTAACAAAAACCTCATCATGACGAGCTCTTTGTGCTTTCTTCATTATGTACCGTGATAGGGGTACTTAGTGACTCCTTCATTATCAAACAAGTATGACTCCATAAAAACTTCCTTAAGTTTCTGGACCCTGGTACAATTACCCCAAGTAAAATAATAATAAATAAAAAATCCGGTTTCTGATCCTTCTCCGACGTTATTTTCAATGTCCTAATATTTCAGATCCTGATCTTTTCTTAAATCTCTAGGAGGTCAGGTCAGAAAGACAAGATATCTATTACGATTTATTCCTTCTTTTCTGTATATGTCAGATCCAATATCTCTAAAAAGAGTATTAGAACTTCTTTAACTATCGATTTTTCTCGTACGACTTGTTACATACGATGTATCCAAATAACTGGTCAGACGAGACTCAAATAAATAAATCTGAACACTCTATAATCAAGGTCCCTAACTTGGAGTTATCATTTTCATGTCTCAGGATTGAAGACCTGGTAGTCCCTTAAGGGGACTTAAATTAAAATAAGTCAAAATCTACGTAGTTCACAACGAGCTTTTTATTATACTGTGTGTTCTTTCGTAAAAAGAACAGGAAATCGATAGTCATTATTGATAATTCAGACCAAGACTAAAAGTAACAGAAAGTAAGTAGTCTTTCTACTTTTTCTATGACGTATTGTATCTAATTTCTCTAATCAATCCATTAAATATTGAAACATAAGATATAAGAGGACCCAATCTCGTGATTGGATAGTCCTTTGGAACATAGATCAGAATGGTATACGGAACTCAATCAAAACAAAAAGGAAAAGACAAACATTTCATACATCGAGTCAAAGTTTATATTTATTGTAAAACCACACTTTTACGTCTGTAATTTCCTTCTTTCACAAAAATATCCAACTAGGATTTAAAAACTCATATACTTTACTAAATATACGTTTATAATAGAACGGATTTTCTTTATCAACATCAACGAATTAAAAGTACTCAGACTTTCCACCGAGTTTCGTCGAAACCAAGTAGAACGGTTTCAGTCGACCAAAGAAGTAACCGACGACAATCTCGTACAACTGCCTCTTCCGTTACCGTTGAGTGAGATCATGAGAACGGACCTTTTAGGGTACCTGTCTCCTCGGACCATCCGACGTCAGGTACCCCGACGTTTCTCAGCCTGTGCTGACTCGCTGAAGTGAAAGTGAAAAGTAAAAGTACGTAACCTCTTCCTTTACCGTTGGGTGAGGTCACAAGAACGGACCTCTTGGGGTCCCTGCCGTCTCGGACCACCCGACGGCAGATATCCCAGCGTGTCTCAGCCTGTGTTGACCGCGTCGAATCGTCGTGGTCGTCTCGTATAACCTCATTACTAGTGCGAGTAGGGGGAACCGAATCAGACACTTCCGGAGTACAGTGTCGTCCCTCACCCTTATGGGTGTCTTGGAAACTCTTGTCCGAAACAGTAAACGGCGACAATCACCAGTACTATTAATATTTTTAAATTCTTTTATCCTATCAGTTTTTCAGCCTGAAACTTGAAATTTGTCTTCAAGTAGAACAAACAATGTAGAACAATATTTATCCTGACACCCTCCTTTTGTATTCAAAATCCTATAGCAGACACAGTAAATCTTATCGATGAGTGGACTTACTCTCTTCACGGTCAACAAAGTCTCATCGTCTCGTTCTCCTCAACTCCCCACCAAACCAAAGTCCCGAAATGTTTCGATATAACTATAAACCTCCATCTTTACGAAAAAGAAAGGTGTATGAGTACTCAAACAAACTCTTCTTTACGATGATTCATAATTATTGGACTCTTCAAGACCGAAAAAAAGGCATGAAAAAATCCTTGTCATGGAAGTACAATTAAATTTCTAAAAAGTACTTGTCTAAAGTACTGTGAATTGGTATTAGGTATAAGAGACCTATAGTTCACAGTAGGGACTGTAGGTCAGACTTATAATGAATCACAAACACACTGTAGACACAATCGTCGCACCTGCCTCAAGATATAGAACACCACAAACCACACATAATACAATTAAAATCACGACTTTAAAATTTCGACAAGATAAAATCACTGAAAACCTTACTGTCCATCTCGTGACATTACACCGAACCAATCAGAGGTAACGGGAATGTACTCCAAACAGTGAGACATGTTAGACCACGGAGAATGTCAGTACTGTCAAAATCCTCAGCTTGCCCTTTTAACGTACAATTTCCAATACTGTTTATCTAACAGCAATAAAGGAAGAGAGTATGATGAAATGTTTATCTCAGTGAAGAAAAGTATTGTAAGTAACCTTTGTGGTGCAATAAACTTTGTATAAGAAAAAACTGTCAGTAAGTACATATTTACGGAAAATTGTAAAAATTTATAAAGTTCTAAATCATACAGGTTTTGGGGACATTTCTTAAAACAGGTGACATATATTATACCCAAAACCAGACTTATCATTATCTATACAAATTTAAAATTAACTCAATTTTAACTAGTCTTTCACATATAAGTAACTTGTTTTTTAAAAATATTACCCCCTTTAGTCTGTAAACTCTCCTTTTCTTTCATGGTTCTAAACTATCGTACGTAAAAGAATATGAAAGTAAAGAGAACGGAAAAATAGGAAACTCTTCTAAGAATTTTAAGATCCATACGACGGAATAATAATAATAAAAGTCACTGAATTGATTTTCACATATATTACCGTCACTTGTCTTTGATGTTAGATTTGTAAACGAGTAAGTGAGTATTGTATGTCATCAGACTACACTACACATTGGCTTTTTTCCAAAGTTTACATCTTTGTACTTTCCAAGGAATTAATAAACTTCACTTAATCATTTTTCATAAGGGACCTTAAAACAAAACTTCAGAGAATTGAAGTCAAGAAAGGTAACTCTAAAAACAAAAACATGGAGATCATTGACGAAGACCCGTAAGTCTAAAAATATAAATGGATACATGAGATCTATGTAATAATAGAAAAACTCTTTCTACAATCAACTGAATCGGTCATAGATCCTAAACATTTTGTTTTATATTATAAAACAAAGATTGATAATAAGTGTGACACTACAATGTTTATAATCCCCGGACTCGTCTAAGGGTGAAGTCACGAAGAGAATTTGTATCAAGCAGAGATGTATGTATAGGATACACTTTCTTTTAAATCTCGGGAGGAAAAATTTTTCGAAAGAACGAAACGTATTTTGAACTTTCATAAATTAAAGTTTCAATATAACTATAATTTTGTATCTAAGTCAGAACAGAATTTTCACATAATGTTAAATAAAGAACGGTAAAAACACATTTTAAATGTCTTTCTCACAATGTGGCACGCGAGGTTTCCATTACAGAGTAATGAGATTCCGAGAGAGAAAAAGAAAGAAATGGAAATAAATAGAGAAATTAGGATAACAATATACGTAATTCTTTTTTTGAAAGACGAACTAGACACCGTCGTCATGTACATTTTAATTCACACAAAATAACAAGTATCATTTAGGACCCTTCATATTAAAATTAAAGTCACCGGACAATGGTGGTTCAAGGGTGTGTAGAACCCCTCACCCCATATAGCATATATTACCAAATATAGACTAAAGTCATGTCTTGACAATGAAAGACATATTCCGGTTTTAGACGAAACTATTACCAATTTTTTTTTTACATCAAAGAAAAAACCCGCATAGTCAGTATGAAAAGACAAAGATCCTAAATACTCTAAATCTACTTGGGAACACGTACATAAAAATTTCGTCTAAGTCTCTACTTCCCTTGACCTTTTAGTCATAGACTCACTGTCATCTTTTAACTTTACACTTTTATAACCTTCGAAAAGATTGAACTTTACAAGAACACCAATAAAGAGGAAATCCACACAAAAGTATTCGTACGTATTTGAATGTATAAATACTATCGGGACCGAAATTCCAGAATTGAATGACCCGCATACAATAGTGATGTAACCAGGAATGTCGACATATCAAAACTTTGTAGTTAAAAATTCTCAACTACACCACTCTAGAGCAACAGATAAAATCATCTCAACTTCCCGAACCTGGTTCGTATAGTAACGCATAGTAAAAAAAGGGAACGGATAGTCGGGTTAAGGTCATTCGGACGAAATGGAACCTTAAAGACGAGAATCTTACACCCGACTCTTGAGGTCTCCCGAAGAAAAACAATCCGATGAAGGTAATAAGAATAATACATCGGATTGGGTCAATTTAGTATTCAAACATAAAAACGTAGGACTTAACGTCTACGCTCATTATCTGAACCAATAAGTGTTGACAAATCCGTATAACCCGGTCAACTTTAAATAGGAACTTTCTTAACGAGAACAGAAGCAAACAAAAGGAATGATCACGTGATTTCCTAACTCAAACACAAGTCAAGAGTGAACTTAATTTTTGTTTTGGACTTAGACAGTATTTCCAAGATAAGAGTTTAACTCAAAGTCCATCATACAGCGACGTAGTGACGTCATTCAAGTTTAAAAATTAGTGTGGTAAACAAGGTTTCTAAACGGGATTCCACCAAAAATGTAGTGAAGATAATTGGTCTCACGTTTGACTTAACCTAAGACACACAAAATTCTTTTACATATCTGAAAAGGAGTTATGGTCTTATAGACTCTCAACACTCTCTTTCCGGGTTCCTTCTCTTTATATAGATTAATTACGTAGTAACAAAAGTGACGATGTACAAACTCTGACTAGGAAATGTGATGTCTTGTAAAAAATGGAAATTTTACAAATGGAGAAAGGTAGAAAGTATGTCACCTTAGTGACAGATCGTATACAGGATTAAAAATGATAGAAATGACACGAACCATTTCAACGCATTAATACCCTTCGTGTAAAGACATAATTTCAATGACAGTCCTATCAAAAACCTACGAGAAAAGTACTAAATTCGTAGTCATGGAGTGACAAACGATGTAAAAGAAAAGGAAGAAAGAAGACAAAAATAAGTAAAAATACCAGTGTAACCGAATTTGATGGTGAAGAGTTAGAAGATCCCTTTTAAACTCTGATCACCAAAATTTTGAGTTCTAAGGGAAATTTTAAGACGGTGAAGAACTCAACTATAAATTTAAAAAATTTCGATTTGACATCATGACAATGTCTTGATTTTTAAGAATTACATTTATATACACAATATAAAGGACTATCTTATTACAAAAAATCATAACTTCCGATTTTAATACAAAATAAGTGTATAAAGAATCTTAAATGTATTTTACTAATATTTTTAACTGTAATCTCGAAGATCATATTAACTGACGAAAGTGTACCAGACTATTAGGTCACTGGTAAGAGAGTTTATATTAAAGAGAAAGAGTATTTGATTCTACAAACACTATCTCAGATCAATAGATGAAAGCTTAAAAAAAGGTGATATATTAAGTGTATCAAACTTCTAGACACTTTTACGATACCCTTTTAGTCGAACCCAAGTTTTATAGAATTAGTATTATATGGGGTATCCGAAGGGTTGTCACCGACAGACGGTTAAACACTGACATTTCGTTGGTCAACCTACAAAAAACCCGGTACCTTTACATTTCATAGACATTACAATAGATGCTAATGAAACACCAGTCTTCACAACCGTCTATCTTCTAAACGAGGGATAACACAAAAGACTCAACAAAACTCACCGTTGAATTCACTTCGTTCTCCCCGTCCTTCAAGATCTTTACCGAGGACTCCGGATGGAGGTCGATGGACGGATGTTCTACGTCTGATTGGGTCATACTTTTTATTGATCATCTTTTTGAGTGAATTCCCCGTGAACAATTCACAACTAGTGTGAAAAGAAAGGTATTCGTTTACCGATCTACAAAAAATAAGAACAAATTACTAAAACTATTCAAAACTCAAACAAAAACAATAACAGAAACAAAGCCTAAACTCTCATTGAAATTAAAATTACATATAAATACGACACATAAAGTTTGGATAAAGTGTATATACATATATATATATCAGAAGTATAACCTCTCTATTTTCAAACATTACGTAACAGTAGAACTCCCAAAAAATTAGTCATTTTACTGATGATAACGACAAAAATTCGAAAAATTCAAATCCACATATAGTACAAATTGAAAAAGGGGAAAAATAGAAATGAAGAAACAAGAGATGTACGACACGGAAATTTGGGAAGACGAGACATGTGGACTTGTGGACCAAAGACGGTAGAACAAACACAACTACAAACAACGCGTCATGGTGTTTTGGACGAGGTGTGGACCTACCCATTCTCAATGTAAGAATAATAAAACCCCTCCACACGACCACCGGTCAGGTTGGTTAATCTGACACCACTTGGGAGTTCCCCTGTGAGAACTGGAGACCAAATAAGAGAGTATCGGTTCGAAAGGGACTCCTAGTGTCCTCCGTCATCAGGACTCTGGTGTCCACGACGAGTCATAGTTCACGTCAGACTAACAATATGAGAGACGACATCTTATCAATTCTTAGTGACAAAATTTTCGTCTTTTGATTCCGGGTCAAACTCGGCCCAAAAAAAAAAAATGGAAAATACTTCTTCTTGAAGATTAAAGGAAGATCAACGAAGTATGTAGTCTGTGAAAATAAAAGTCCAGACACTTGTACAGTAAATGTTGTTAACAGAACTAATGACGAGAACCGAATTGATAGTAGTTTGGTCAAAAAGAACTTAAACATAACACTGTCCCACGTACAACAGAAACCTGATCAATAAAGACCAAAACTTCATTAGCTTGTTTAACTTTTAGACTTTTGACTACGACGTTCATCTGGTATACGTCTACATGCTCAATAACTGACGCCCCACGAACGGTGTTTCAGTTGTTTTCTGCCATTCTCACAAAACTCTTGTCTCCCTCGAACCTATGTCCATTGTGAACAACTTTTGATATTGAATCTCTATGGAGGATCTAAAGTCATCACCTTCTTTGAGGATGTTCAGTATATGGTTATCGGGACTAAGGAGGTATAGTGTGGGACATAGACTAGGTAGTCTTTAAAAAGGTTGAGACTGAAAAAGAAAGATGAAGGGGACAACAGTTGAGCCAGGTTTGGGTTTATAGAAGATGGACCCAATAAGGTTATCGGAGTGATGACAAGTGAAACGGAGACAGTAGCGGAGACATATTAGAAAAGAGTCATTACTATCGAAGGATTGACCAGAAGAACGAAGGTGAACTGGGAGATGTCAGGAGTCGTCGTCGGTCTCGGTTGAAGAGGTTCCCAAGGGAGAGACAGTTGGTTTTGATTTCAGAAATGTCACCAGACATTCCCTAAGACCGAAAGACGACAAAGAGAGTAGAGAGGTATAAGTAACAGAAGGGTCGTCACAATTAGAAATGAGTCTGTACGGTCTGTGAACCCTTGAAACACGATCGACAAGGAAGATAGACCTTATGAGAAACAAGTCTATGGACGTACTGGGGACAGGGAGCGAAGAAAGTCCAGAGACGAGTTTACAATAGAATTTAATGGAACTGAACGGAATAAGGGAAATGAGACACAAAAGGAGGGAGAAATTCGTAAACAGTAAACAATATAATACATCAATGAATAAAAGAATAGACTGGTTTGATTATATATTTGAAGTACTCCCGAAACAATGGATAGTTAGAGTGGTCGTTTAACATAATAATTGAACTTTTTTTTTCAAATAAATTTAAAAATCACATGAAATATATTTTGTACAAAATATTATGAACCATTAGTAAAAAAAAAGAGACTTTCCACCCGTCACTTTAGGTCATGATTATGAAAATAATGATAAATAATTTTCAAAAACTCTTTTTTTCCTTCTTCGGTTCAGTAAGTCTTCAGAGCCTAAGGAGAAGGTTAAGGAGTAGGAGAAGTCTTAGTAGGAGTCTTTCACTTTAACTTGTACTCTCTTCGTCTTCTTCCTTCGTATTCTCCTCTGGCTTTCAATTTGTAAGATTTTTCTCTGCTTTCCTTCGTTTGTCAAGTCTTCTCGGTTCTTTATTTGTATATTATTCGGGTTTTCCCATTCACACTCTGTGGTCTCATCAGAAGGGATTTTTGTTTGTGGGACCTTACCCTTATCATACACACTAAGACATTTGAATAGAAACAATGGATAACAACTTTTCCTGTCATAAAATCCTTCAAATATAACTTTAGAACGTTTAGATTCCCATCGTGTCTACAAAATATAGTCTCTAAATACGTAAACATCCATTTTTGTTAGCGATTTTGAGAATTTCTTTCCTAGCAAACCGTTAAGAATATAGTCTTAAAATCACGTCACTGACAAAGTGAGCGAGCAAAATATGCAAGACAAATACTTTTAATACAACTGGAAAAATCACCCTAAACGTTGCATAGTCAAAACGACAATCAATACAATAATATAATAAATTATAATTTTTAAATCTATATGTGTAAAATTAACCACTAAACTAAACAAGAAAGATTCAGTGAGACTCTCCTCACTATGGTTACTTTTTTCTAGATAACTAAGTTTACGATTTTCCCTTTTCGGACACCAGGCGGGTCTTCTCTAAGGAGGTCACGGGCTCTTGGCTAAAAATGACTCTTCTCTGTACGGAGAACAGTGTCACCTCGGACTTGGCATTCCTACTAATTGGATGTACAAAAACAAAGAGAAAGACTATTAAGGACAGTCGAGTAACGTCCCGGTGTGAGTAAATAACTCGCACTGGGTATCATTTTCGTGAAACTTTATATGGCACCCTCTATGACCTAAGTACTTACGGTACCTGGGATGGAAAGTTTTCAGTACAAGATGATTATCTTTTTCCCTTAAACGGTTCAACTGGACCCTCTCAAGAATCACCTCTAGACCCTTCTAAAGTAATGATTGAAGTAAATGAATCGGAAAGTAATCTCCACTCTAAAATCAATGGTCTTGTCTCCCAATCAACTTGAGAAACCCAGGTCAGTCCAAAATTTTGTATGGGGTCAATCATCACGTTTTAATAACGTACCACTGACCGCTATATTAAATCATGGTATACAATGACAACAATTGAATGAGTCACTATTAAGGAGATACAATCTTTTCGGTTTTACATCGAAATCTAAACCAGAGTTTTTTATCTTTAATTACATAAAACACACAATGTGAGTTCACATCTTAACAATTCTCTTTACAACATACTGATCTTTATGGTATTTCACCAACCACATTAACCGTTAACTTCTCAATAAAACTTCAGATTCTTCAATATCTCTACAGGGACAAGTCAATTCAGAGATATATTCTAATAACAAATCTGACAATCTATAAAGTTTTAAGATTCTTAAGACAGAACACTTGTTTAGAATCACCCTAAGAAAAAAGAATTTTATGTTTTGTGGTAAGCAACTAGTTTAGGTAGATCAAAGGTCTTTCATCCTTTGAACTTTCCAGTTAAAGTCACAGTAGATCATCCCCAACCGTTTGATGTCACGAGGCACCCTATTTAAGTCGGACAACAGACCAAAACACGTCGGGTACTCGATTTACACTAAAAAGACAAAAATTTACAAACACTTTTTTTTACTCTTCTTATTATTATAAAACACTATACATTTTTAATATACTTTAAGTTTAAAGCCACAGGTATTTTAAAATAACCTTGTGTCGATATAGGTAAACAAGTGATAAAAGAACCCGACAAAAATACGATATCGTCGTCTTAACTCCTCAACGTCTCAAACATACACCACGACAGTAACCATATATACGACAAGTCACGTGATGTGTAGTGTCACATAAAGTTTAAAGTAACTATTTTGTAAACACTTTTGAACAAAAGAAAAACAATGTATTAGTAGAATCAAAAGAAGAACCGGATCTTTAGGATTTTATGAAAGAGAACCTGAAAATTCTTTTTCAAACGACTGGGGATAATAAACCATAAAAAATTTTCATCAAATATGGTGACAGAACATAAATACCAACTTATAGTGACCCTTCAAATAAACCAGTAGTGAGGAGAAACCAATGCATTATAGAAACCTTCAATATAGGACGTCTTAATAAAATTCAGTATAAACCATCCATCAACACAATATTGTTTCTATCGTCCAACTAGATAAAGTAATCTTACGAATTCTAAACTAGTCAGTGAACCCTCAATTTTAATTACACGATTCTTACGTTCTATACGTTATACTTTCCTATTCTTTGTCCCTGACAGTCGGAATCTCTCGAACGGTAGAATGACTTAAACGGTCGTCAATTCGAGTAATAGTGAATATGAAACAAATCGTCTTCGACCTAAGATGTGAGCGAGATTAAGTAAACAAAAGTAGAAGTCGACGTGAAGTCACATTAAACCGTTCGAAAATTTTTATGGTCAAAGACCCGGTATGTCGTCCCATTTAACCTGACAACACCCCCTCCTCCACCTCTCACCGTTGTAACCTAGTCGTACATTTTCTATGGGTCTACTTGTAATTAAGTACGACTTGTCAATCTCCGTCCAGTAAACCAAGTCACTACACAAGAAGTACTCCTTTTACTCCATTTGTCAACAGATGGTTCTCATGGACGAAGAAAGTAACACTCTTAGTTTACTATAGTACTTATACTTTACTGACTTTTTTGATATTATATGAAAAATCAATTCCAAAAGAATATCACCGTAACATACAAATAGACCTCGGTCTAAGGACCGACCCTTTTGGGACAATATAGTACCAACATTTTCAGTACAAAGTAAAGAGATACACTGCAACCTGCTGTAAGAATTGATATTAGAGTTTTAAGAAATAAAAATTTTTCTTCAACTATTATCACGGATGGAGTATCATAACAATACTTTTAATTTACTTGATTATTACGGAAATTACCATAGACAATTGTAAATAAATTTCCTAAACAAACTACTCTTGGATGAATATCGTGTCCTTTGAGGTGAGTCATAAGAGACATTACCGGATAGACCCTTTTCTTAAAGTTTTTTCTCACCTATATACATATACATTTATTGACTAACTGAAACGACATGTGGACTTTGATCGTCTTGTAACATTTAGTAGACATGAGACGATTTCTAAATTTTTTATTACCTCCTATACGAATCTTTTAATCCAGTACACCTCACGGAGTAAGATATTTTCACAATCTAGACTTACTTGACAAAAACATAATTTCCTCGTATTTAAGACGTAAATGTGTGACTCTTTTGACGGATCGTAAACGAATAAAAATTAAAAGTTAGAAAAGGTCCTTTTAAGGACTACAATGTGGGTAACATTCACTGGTCTTTGGTAGACACAGTTTCAGACCTGCCTTCTAATTTCCTTCCCCGTGTTATCATACACACAATTTTGAATTAAAAAAAGTTTAATCAATAGACTCGTCATTTCACAAAAAGTCAAGTCAAGTCAGCGAGTCAGCACAGACTGAGAAACGCTGGGGTACTTAGCGTCGTGCGGTCCGGGAGGACAGGTAGTGGTTGAGGGCCTCAAGTGAGTCTGAGTGCAGGTAACTCAGTCACTACGGTAGGTCGGTAGAGTAGGAGACAACAGGGGAAGCGGAGGACGGGGGTTAGGGAGGGTCGTAGTCCCAGAAAAGGTCACTCAGTTGAGAAGCGTACTCCACCGGTTTCATGGCCTCAAAGTCGAAATCGAAGTAAGGAAGGTTTCTTTAGGATCCCAACTAGAGGAAGTCTTACCTGACCAACCTAGAGGAACGTCAGGTTCCTTGAGAGTTCTCAGAAGAGGTGGTGGTGTCAAGTTTTCGTAGTTAAGAAGTCGCGAGTCGGAACAAGTGTCAGGTTGAGAGTTTAGGTATGTACTAGTGTCCTTTTTGGTATCGGAACTGATCTACCTGGAAACAACCGTTTCATTACAGAGACGAAAACTTATACGATAGATCCAACAAGTATTGGAAAGAAGGTTCCTCATTCACAGAAAATTAAAGTACCGACGTTAGTGGTAGACGTCACTAAAACCTCGGGTTTTGTTATTTCAGACGGTGATAAAGGTGACAAAGGGGTAGATAAACGGTACTTCACTACCCTGGTCTACGGTACTAGAAGCAAAAGACTTACAACTCGAAATTCGGTTGAAAAAGTGAGAGGTGAAAGTAGTTCTCCGAAAAATCAAGGAGAAGTGAAAGACGACATTCCCACCACAGTAGACGTATAGACTCCAATAACTATAAAGAGGGCCGTTAGAACTAAGGTCGAACACGAAGAAGGTTGGGTTGTAAAGAGTACTACATGAGACGTATATTCAATTTATTCGTCCCACTGTCATATGTCGGAACTGTCTGAGGAAAAGGATAAACCTTGGTCAGACAAGGTACAGGTCAAGATTGACAACGAAGGACTGTAGACTTACGTCTCAAGGTTTCTTATCGTTCTTCTCTATTCTTTCGGAAGGGGTCTCTAGTTACGTTTCTTTATCTCCTTTTGTTGTCTTACCCTTTCTGATCTCTAGAGAAGTTCTTTTAATCTCCATGGTTCCCTTGCAAAGTACGTTTCTACCCGAGCTATTTCCTGTCTTTACCATACCTGTATTGACTTCGTCTTCTATAATTCTTCTCCACCGTTTCTTATGTGTCTTCTTGACATTTTTTTTTTTTTTTTACAAAAATGGACATCCGTTTAGGATCGTAATTAGAATCCATATCAGGTTTCACACAGGTTCCTCGATCAACATATGAGAATTAATTATACATCAATACGTTTCCGTGACGACAATCTAGTCACAAATGACGATACAAACTTACCCAAATTTATAACTTTACTTACACTTTATCATACAAGTTTTTAGAATCATACAACTTATTCGATTACTCATATTAGTAATCCTGAAGATTCCTTTTCAAACACACACTAATATCCACTTATAGACGGAAAGGATAAAGAAAATCAAACTAAATTGAAATATCGTAGTAATACCATGAAGTCAGTAATAACGTAAACTTACCGCAGGTTCTAACTCAGAATATGAATCGACAGGGTATCGTCTAATGTCAACCCTTCATAAAAAATTTATCAATAAGGATTGAAACAAAAATTTCGCGATAGTGTGTGGAGGTTCTAGTTCTAGGACAAGACTTAGTCTACTACTACTATCGTCACTTTGAGGAGGAGTGACCTTTCTTCTTTACGTCTCTAATTCTCGTATATCTGGTGGATCACCTCTTTTTACCTCATTTCCTCTATTCATTCATTTTCATGTTAGGAAAGAGACGATATAAAATTCAGAATTCCCCTATCTCTGTATGAAGACCAAAAAAGTGATTTCTAAATATAAATTTTAATCTAACACTGGTCTCTTATGTAAACCCTTACGAACTACTTTATCTTCCTCCCTACTAACCGAAACCTATGAAAATTTAGTTTTAAGACAAAAGAGAGTGTTCTGGTAATGGGATGACTTAAAGAATTTCTAAAGAACAAATTAAAATCGTTATTAGTCCTGAAATAAAAATTTTTAATGTATCGTCTAAGAGAGTATCGGAAAAAAAACATCAGTGATTACCATCTATTCTTTTAAACATCGGTCACACACACAATTGCAGACTGGGATCCCTGACAACGAAGAAGTCGTCACATGGGTAGAGAACAGAAGTCACTGTGAGGTGTCACCTAATAGACAAAATTTTCACCCCGACCGAGGTCTTATCGATCACGTTTTATATAGTCATCCTGGGACACATCTTAACAGAAAGAGACACCGGTAGGTCGCCTTACCAAGTCTCAAGTCTCTCCCTCCTGTTCCACACACTACACGACACACGTTCGCCATACCTATACCATCGTGACTCTTGTCAAAACTCGGGACTGTAATCGTGACTATAACATTTCGGACGTAGAATCAAAAGCACATGAAAAGAGGGTTAAAGACATGATTCATTAAATTGATTTTGGAATTACTTTTCAGATACTAATGGAGATATTAGGACTCTATTTTGTTATCAGTACGATCAAAGAATTTTTCTCCGTCCGGAGGGACCATCGAGTCACCATTTCTTAGACGGACGGTCACATCCTCTATGCCCAAGTTAGGGACTAGACCCTTCTAGAATGTGCGCAACCTCGTTGATTCGGACACACGGTGTTGATAACTCAGACACGGACCCTCGGCGTTGATGAATTTGGGTACACGTGATCTCGGACATGTTCTTTTCGGTGGTATTACTCTTCGGGTGTGTGACATTGATCTCATCGAAGGTGAGCGGTGTTGATCTCTTTCGTATGCAACGTTGTCACTTCTGGGTCGTGTCGGTCTTTATTTATTCCAATAAAAAAATTTTTTCTTTCTTTTTCTCCGAACAGTCCTTAAGGGACCACTAGTTCACTAATCCTGAACCTCGAAAGTGACGGTCCAGGGTCCAAGGTAGGGACCAGCCCCTTGATTCCAGAGTGTTCAGTACGTCGGTTTTTTTTCCTCCGAAGAGAATTTCAAAACCGTCAATAGGACATAGATGTCTCTTAGTCGTTTAACAAACCCTTGAACTAAACTGAGGGAGTCTTTAATAAGGACTTCCGTCTCGTAATAACTCGTCTAGTTTCGGTCCTTAAACCATCCAGTCGTCACGAGAACATTAATCAACCAGACGAAAAGTTTTGATAAAGGATAGTTTAAACTTTTAAGGACTAAACTGAGACCTTTTTAGGAAAACATTCACTTAGACAATTATCAATAAAGAAACTTCAAAATATTAAAGTCCTGGTCCGGATAGTTGATAAACGAAATAGGAAGGATGCACACGAATTTTGTAATTATTCTCAATCATGAACCAACAATTGATCCGAAAACAACTACGGATCATAACTGTTGTTTACACAAAATTAAAATTTCAAATCTTTTGTACGAACATTTATTGACGGACGTATAATACAGGAAAAATATCCAATTCACTGGGGAGAAGTTCGGCTACCCTACTTTCCTCGAACAGGGTCTCTAGGGCTAGCACCAGGATATTACCTATAATAAGTCTAGACTCATGTCGTTCTGTGAGACTACCAGTGGTATTTTTTGCGTCTTTTCTCTTTTTCCAATTCGTATTTTTCTTTCGATTTTTCGTCTTTGTAACGTCTTCCGTGTTTGTCTGGTTCTTTTCTTCCCAATAACATGGTAGACTGTATCTTAGGAATTTTAGAAGTTGGGCCGCTCACTTTAGAAGTACACTATCTCTTTCCTCTAGAGTAAGAAGGAGTAGCAGTAGAGTAGTGAGCAGGTTCTCCCTAACCAGATTTAGACTATTCCTACTGGTCTCGAGAAGTTGGGTAAGGTCGTCTCTGAGTATGTCTAGTTTTAGAGTGAGAGTCAGAATAAGATCTCCTTCGAGTTCTAGTTCCTGACGGAGTTTTAGAAGTAGTGTAAGAGCTTCATCTAGTTTCAGGTCTAGATCAAGATTCAGTCCCGCGGTTTCTTGTCGTAGTTTTAGTGGTTCTTCTTGTCGGAGAGTCAATTCACTTTTATTTGGACAATTTTGTCTTGGAAATTCTCGTTGTCACTGTGTTTTACTTTCACAACATCATGTTGGTCACCACCGTCTTTTATAAGGACAATATGGTGACTCACTGTCGGGGGGAGGAAGTTCTACCTTCGGACCCGTCTTCGGGACCTTCGGGAGAATACTTGCTTAGGTCCTTTACTTTCGATTTTGTTGGGTAAACGACGGGTAGGTTTCGTGAATATCAAATCGTTTATAATTTCTCTGACCATCAAGTAGCAGGATGGTATTTTCTCTTTTTTTAAGTCTTTCACTAGCATCACGAATAAGTTTTATGTCACTATCTTCAAGTCTTTCAAGTGGTTCCAGTTCCTCGTCTAGAAGATCCTCATCTAGAATAAGGTCTAGTATGTGTTCTAGAGCTTCAAATCGATCAAGTGTAAGTGCCAGATCCAGGGGGAGTAGATCTAGAGTAAGTGCTTTATTTATGTCACTGGTAAGTGCCACATCATCTAGTAGAAGTATGAGAAGACAATCGTCACTACTACCTTCTGCTCGGTTCTCTTTTAAATCTAGGTCACCCTTTTTTTCAATGTGAAGTTTATCTTCCGTGTCGTCGTCGAGACTTTTTCGTGAAGCATTGTCTATGCAGTTTCCGTCTCGGTTCAGAAGTACAGTATCTTTCATGTCACTTTCGTCTAGTAGAAATCTAATGAGAAGTCTGTCACTTGTCAGTTCACAAGTCCAATGCGTCAGTCGGGTCCTCTTCGTTCAGGTTTACCTTCACTTATTATTTGTTCTCTCTTTGTCTCTACTTCTCTTTAGATTCGGACTTGCCCTTACGGGAGAAAGTTTTTTTTCTTGAAACTTTCTTTTAGAAAGACTAGTGAAATCTTTATCGTCATTCGGGTTTTCCTTCTTAATACGACCCTCATTTACCCTGAGACTCAGTTTAAGACTTGCTCTACATTGATTTTTGTTATTTTTATCAGGGGCCGGTTGAAGACTATTCCTCCTTCCACTCCGGTGAAGCCTAAGACTCAGTCTCAGACCACTTTAAGTGTAGTTTCGGTTTGGGTGTTGATTCAGAAGTCGTTTATGAAATGACGGACTACCATTGTCACGGACCTTTAGTTCGTTTGTCGTGAGGAGTTGGAGACTAAGACTCCCTAAGATAAGGTTAAGTCTTTTGTGGTCTCCTTTCGGTGTGTTCGTATTTGTGTCGAGTTTCCTCTTATAATTTTCCCTTGTGTGGTTTTTTCGTTTTCTCTTTAATTTTCCCTTTTTTCTATTTTTCGTATTCTGAGGTTTTGCTTTTGTTCGTAAAGTGACCGTCGGGGGTGATCTTAAACCACTTCTCCTCCTCCTCCTCTAATTACTTTTCGTTCAATGAGTCCTCCGCTTTCTCTTTTTTGTTCAAAGACTTTTGTCACTTTGGTATTTTCTTTTATAAGAGGTTTGACTCTTCGGGACACTTCTGTCGTCGGAAAGTCCATTTGTATCGTGTCGTCAAAGTAGTCTATAACTAGTCAGATGATCTCTACTACAATTTGAGTCGTAAAGAGGACATTGACATTTGTGACTACTTTTACATCAGTCAAGAGGGGGTTTGTAAGTCGTATAACTTCTCTCGTAGGGTTCGCCTCGTCTCCTATACGAAGTTCGTCTACTGTTGTACCTCTAAACGTGAGGACTAGCCTCGAGGGGTCGTTTCCGGCTCCCCCGAAGGGGAGATCCTTTAAGTCCTGAACTATGGGGCCTATATTCGTAACAAGATTTCGTCCTATACGGTCGTCTCATAGGACTCCGTCTCAACTCTTTTGTCCTTTCGTCATACAGTCTTTAGTTTTACCACCCACTCTACCCGTTTGTCCTGTCGCCGAGACGGTCGAACCGGTCACGACATCTTTCATGGTATTTCTTTCTCCGTCGACTCTTTTCGGTCTGGTCGGAGTACCTATTATTTACCTTCGGGGACGTTCCACACCCCTTGGAACGTCGTGGCAGACGAGGGTGTAGGTCACGATGTCTGCAATTCCGTAACTGACGATACGGACTTTACTTTGGTGTCCCAAACTCTTATCTTTAATTTTCGTTTTTATTTCAAGCCGGCCCCAGAGAGAAACTACTTCATTCTTTCTGCCGTGCGAATTTGGCCTCCGGTTCTTTAGTTCTCTCAAGTTCACTACTTGTCTGTGGATCAGCTCTACCACTATCGGTCAGGTCCTCAGGTTCATCTAGATCTTCATTCAGACTCTGGTTTAGTTCTGTGTCTTGTTCCAGACAGAGGATATCAGTGAGTTCTTCAGCTAGCTCTTCAAGGTGTAGTAGGATAGCCACTCACAATGAGAGGAAAACAGAGGGTTCGTCTCAGGTAATGACAAAACAAACCTTCTTGTAGTCTCAATCCCTATTCTAGTGATAAAGGTTTATGGGCCCTCCTTTATTCCTCTTCCGAACACGATACATAGAGTGTCTCGTCTGTTCTGTGTCCCTCATCTCTAAAGTCCCCTTCTTCAAACCCGAGTCCCACTTTTTGATCACGATAATCAATTTTGAGGGACCATAAACGTCACGTAACGGTATTATTCCCTGGTCCAGAGGTAGAAATTTCCACATTCGGGTGAGAGACGATAGTCAGTATGGAATCTTCCCTTAGAACGTAAATGCCTTATACATCCTAAATCTTTAGTCATTAAATTGGGAGGTAAAATATGTTCACCTTCCACTCCCGGTCTCTCTCCGTTTCAATCGACGGAGTTCTGCATGTAGATCAACTAGAAATAAGTTCCCCGTCCTTTATCATTTTTTACTAGTAGAAAACTAACTGACTAAAAAACCAAGTTCAATGTAGATTGAAAACAGTAACTGTATCTGACCTATTACGTCTCTTACTCGTAAAAATGTTGACTTTTTTTACCACTACCACCATACTTCAATTATTGATTAAACATAAGAAAAGAACATTTGAAAAGTACCAAAAATGGAGTGACGGAGAATGAGTATAGGAAATAATAAATAAAACACGAACTAAACGTAGTGAGATTGAATTTTATCTGATTCTTAGAAATTGAAAAAAGAACGATCAAAAAATAGTCAGTAAAAAAAAGGGAATGGGTCTAAAGAAATTTTTATCTTTGGTTGTAAATGGTGGATATTATTGGTAGAGGGTGAATGAGAATTTAACGAACGCAATACATCAGACATGGAAGGGAGGGGAGCAGAGTGAGTCGACTGAATTCTAAAAGTCCACGAAGACGTACCGGTCACGGTCCCGCACAAAAGTCAGGAAGACCTTCGTGAGACGACCGAGAGGAGTAGGGAGTCTGGTAAGGTACGAACTCACACCCGAAGAAGAGAAGAAGGAGGACGAGACTAAGTGTCGTTCGGGGTCTCTCGACCACTTAAGACCGGAAAAGAGAGACCCAAGTATAAGATCTACGTCCACGGACAAATCGAGGAGGTCAGACGACAGACGAGTAACAGATGGATCGTAAGTGGGAGTCTTTTGAGACTCAACAACCACCAAGACCAGTGGCAGTAGAAGGAAAGATGGGGACGGAAACCTCACCCATCACAAAGTGAAGTCTTTAAGACTCTTAAAACGAGAATCCAACTCGTCGAGTGTCCACCATCTGAACTCTTTCGATTTGACGGAGGGACAAAACCAATGGGTAGGCCCGGACTGAGGGGAAGACCGGACACTTGAGCGACCTTAGTACCTGACAAGCGATGAGTAGATAGTCAGTGGAGTGTCTCAATGGGATATTAACAAACTCATTTACTGATCTTAGAATACTCTTGTCTTACAGAAACGTTTATTTGACATGGACAGAAGGTCTTGTATTCATATATGATTGATGTTGGACATTTCTATAATCCATTCATCGTATATGTGTCCCTATAACAAGAATAGGTCTTACTGTCCATGTTTGATCCTCCTTTTCCCAACCCTCGGTTCACTTACGTCCCACCCCCGTTTTAACGTAATTCAAAGAACAAACAAAATAATTTATAATTTATCCATATTTAAAAAATTACTAATTCCATATTTTGTATGTTTACCAATTCCATATCTTTTGTTAAAAGATAGAATTTTTTATCTCGAAATTGTATTATCTCGGGTTGGGCTTCGATGGGATGAAAGAGAGAAGAGAGGTTCTCAATTTATAATAAGATTTGAAGACAATATTAAAAGAACAAAAAGAAACAACAGAAAGATATTTACAAAGATAGATATATATTACAAAAAACAACAAAAAGTTTATCTTAGAAAAAAATATACATATCTACAAGATGTAAACGGAAAAAGTGAGTTGTAATACAAGGGTTCTAAATTGACACAACTATGTACATTTACATCAATTAAAAGGATGAAATCCTATAAAGTCATATATAGACACAATTAAAAAAATTTTGGGTAAGACGACAATTACTTCTAAACCTAACAAAGGAGAACGACTATAATGTCTTCGCCGAGGATACTTGTATGGACATAGTCGGAAAAGACAAAAAAGACATAAAGTAAGACAACTCAAATTTGAGAGTAATCGGTAGAGAACAGTAGGGACGACACTCCTCAAACTCTCTGGAAAGGTTTCTGGAAAGGAGATAACCTAAAAGGGTGAAGACGGGATGATCATTAATTGGAATTGTCGTATTACTCAATTATTTTAATATAAAAAAGGAGAGAATTAACATCTAGTTCTTCGATGAGATCTTCAGCCTCATCTCCTACCATATCGTCTCCGGCGTGTTCCTCGGCCTCGTCAAGGATGGCGTCAATGTTTTCAGTATCCACTCGAGCACTTAGGGTAGGATATTACACCAAAGGGTAGACAGAGGGACGTGTCCGTCTCACCTCATCGACAACTTTTCCCAGAACAGTAACGAGTTATGGTTTGGTCACAGGGTGGACACAGAAGGGGAAGGGGTGGGTCAAGAAGGGGTAACTGAAAGAAATACACGTGGAGTATCTTCTTAACATATTTTGAATTTTGGAAAGGACACTTTGGGTTGTCCGAATTTTTTTTTTTTTTAGGTCATACGAAAATTATGCTTTTTACTTTATTCATATCGACGACCTAAAGTAACACAAAAGAGGAATTACCCATTTATTTACGGATCTAAAAGATACATCGGACAGGAATAGGTGTTTAACTACCAGGGAGTACACCAATGAGAATCCTGCAGGTCGTCCTCGTCTAGGTCCTCGTCGAGGATACTAGGGGTGTCAGCCAGGTCCATACCTGTCCCTGACCCTTTGATGGGGAATGAAGGGAAAAATTTCCACAACATAAAGTACCCTTTTAAGGCTCCAGGTCGGGGGTGTCCCAGGTCCCCATGGGAGTCCTACTTGTCACAACCGTTTACTTACTTACTTACTCTCTCCTTTCTTATCTTCGACTATAAGGAACCAAATGTGTCTTTCGGTTATTTCGGGGTCTGTTCCCTGAACAAGACAAGTGCCTCCGGAGTCCGCGGGAGAGCGGCCTCACTTCTGTGTCTCGCGGAAGATCGGTCTTACTTCTGTGTCTCGCGGAAAAGCTAGCCCAGAATCTTCGGGTCCGTCCTTTCACTTACGTCTCTCGGAGACACGAGGTTCCCGAGTCGGACTTTTTTCTCTCCCTCCCTCTCCCTCTTTCCCTCTCTCTCTCTCTCTCTTTTTTTCTTCTTACTAACTGTGCCCCACTGGTTCGAAGCCACTCGCTTCGGGGGTTGAATTAAAAGTTTTCCTTGAAAATATGGAACTGAACATGTATCTCCCTTTACTTTCTACGTTCCAGTATATCTCAGTCCGGTTTGTAATGTAGACAAAACAGAAATAGCTTTGGTCCTAAAAAAGACGTATGGAAAGGGTATTTGTTACAACACATGTAATAGAAGACCGGAACCTCCGGACACCTGTAAAATACTGGGAGAAAACTATTTCCGACGAGTTGGTCTTTTGAATAAAAAGGAACTTCACAAAAAAGAAATATAAAGATTAGATACAGTCGGAGTCTTTCACGATTTGTCCCAATGTAAGAGTACCTCGTTTCCACGTCACTCAACGTTGTTTCTTTCTTGGTTAATCGAGTTTCCAGACTACACCAATTTAAGTTCCGATGATAAACAAAAAGAATGTAAGGTGGATACAATTGATTACGTGAGGGTCCACGTGTTACCTATTCCCTATACCCTTGAACCGTCGTTCGTAACCGAGTTGTTACTTTAGGATGTGGTCGTGATGAGATTATCAAAAATTGAGAAGCTTTCCCGGATATAAAAATCTTACAAAATCCGAAGGGCACGGAGAGTGTCAACCCTCCGACATTTTAGTGTACGCATCGACGTTCTCAGACCTATTTGAACAGTCCGTTCGATCTTACGATTGCCCCCCAACTTAACTTTATGAGGAAAGCACAGGTTCTCTGAATAATCGATCTCGGGATTCAACTAAAAGAGGTCTCTTTCCACCGGTCCCTATCGGGGGACAATTACAGTCTTCTCAACCACTTTCCGTGTTTTATCATTCTGTCTGTCTAAGACCAAAACCCCATCTACGAGCTCGTCCAGGTTCCCCAGGGAGCTCAGGATTAGACGGAACGAGCAGTCCAGAGAAGGTGCACTGGAACAGTACCCACCCTAGAGGGCACGACCGAGGGCCGTCCTTTTGTGTAGAAACTGAAAAATTTGTCAAAAATAAACAACTGGGTAAAACGAGATCACAGTTTTCACTACCACAGTTTAACATTACCGTCCCTAAATAACTGAGATTAACGGATATTCTACGTGGTCTAAGTCAACTTGATTGAGTCCCAGTTGAAACACTATAAAAAGTTACGTCTTTTCTTTAATTGCAAAAAGACAAATTATACCATTCAGACTAAACCTCGTCAATAATTTACAAAGGTCATGCACAATACGTGTATACAGAAGTAAGACAGTATATCACGGGTACAAGATACTCCTGTGAATTCTTGGATTTTTCTTTACCCTTATATACTTATAAACTTACCCTTTTAAGTCACAAACAATAACGACAATTTCGTCCAGGATGTGAATACTATCGATGATATCGTCCTCAGCCTGGGCTTCATCTTCGGGTTCCTCACTGTCAATGGTGGCTCCGTCTTCGATGTTATCCGCTAGGTCCACCCAGAGACAAGAAGTTCAGTGACACCCGTAAACCCCATACCCCGCTATCTGACGATGTCGTCTCTTTCGTAGTAGAAGATTCCTGTCTTTACGAAGAAAGAGAACAACTTAAAGAAGTCAGGTTTCCGTCAATGACTTTCATCCGAAACATAATTCTCAACGACCCATTTCAAATAACCAACACAAATTTGTAATTTGTAAATTTGTACAAATTTAGATTTCACCCAAGAATTTATAAGTGTATAGGAACCTGTTTGTAAAGAAAACCTTCCTTATTTCTCTCTCCTGGTGAGTTTGACACCTGGTAAGAAATCTCAATGAACGATCTTTATTGTCGGTTAAACAGTCAAAATTTAAAAAATTTCCATCATAAAAAAAATTATACATTATTTTACAGCGTCAGTGAACGAAGTCATCGTCCTAAACACCAAATTACCAATTTTTACAGAAAATATACAATTATACATAAGTATCTATACAAAATACATTGTATATCAATAACGTCTTCAGAAAAACCAATGAAAAACACACATAGAAAGGACCACCGAAGACCAGAATGGGAGGGAGTGGTGGTGACGTGATGGGGGTACGGAACGTCAATGTCAGTAACCACGAATATCTTAAAGTCACACTATGTCTGTGAGGGAATAAACTTTGAGAAATTCATGTGGGGTCACTGGAATCCCCGTCCAGGTGGTCCGAGGACTCATAACGTACCTCCGGAGAGGTGGATGGTGGAGGTCGAACCCGAAAAGACACAAGGGACGTGATTGTAAGACCTTGGAAATAAAAGACGGATCTCTAAGTGTACGGGTAAAGTGACAGAGGGTAGGGCGGAGAACTTTATTGGGTAAGTGACAGGGACCCTTCGGGAAGGACTGACGAGTGGGACTCTATACCAGGGACGATACACAAAATAAATAGAATGGGGGATAAGGTCTGATGGGAACTCGGGTCCCTTGAGATCAGACGACACACACACGGGAATCGTAGATCGTCTCACTGACCGAAAGACACCTATAAAAAGGGTTTTATTGACTTGCCACTGGTATTGGTTTCAGAAGAACTGAGTGATAGGGTCGCCAGGGTAGGGACGGGGTGGAGTGGGAGTGGGGAGTAACCCGAGTGTAAAACTAAACTAAAACTAAAGGAAAAAAAAAAAGGGGAACAGAAAATTACTTTGAGAACAACCGGAAAAAGGGGGAATGAAGAAGTCAGATTAATTTATAACTACAAGTAAAACCCATTGTACCTTTTAATAAGAGTAAAGGGACTCACCTAAAGTTCATTAAAGTTCATTCTTTCTTCACGACAAAGAAATAAATGTGGAGCTGTAATGGTGGTAGACAGTGATTGTAGAAACTTTTCAGGTGTCACGACGGTACCAGTCATGACATGAAAAGATGCGTGATACGACACGGAGGAGCTCAGTGAACGAAAGTTCAGGGAATATAGTTTTTTCTTCGAAGTCGTCCTTAAGTGTCCCAACTCTCAATTTTCCATAAACAAATAAACAAAACAGAACAATATGTCCTCAACATCTAGAATACCGAGACTGTCACTTTCACTGGCTTCAATGAGAGTAGTGGCTTCAGGGTCACTTTCGTCGTCTATGTCAACTTTCACAGGGGGAAAAAATATACTTAATATAGAATGCACATTTATAGACCATTGAATTTTTAAATTCTTTGAATTACCGTCAGACAACAAGACAAAGCCATAATCTCTACTTAAACTTTTTATCTGTGAAGGATTAACAATAAACAAATAAATGTACACGTATCTTAAATTTTATGTCTATACAGAGGAATTTTATAAACATACGGTGTAAAATGTCATCGGTTGATACCTTTAATTAAAGAAAAAGAACTTAGTTCTTTAGTACTTTAAATTCATATTAAACGTTATAATAAAATCTATCTAATAAACAGAGTACATAAAGAATCTTATGTCTAAGAAAAACGGGTAAAAATTCCAAAATCGTAGATACGACGGGTTCGTATCTTGACTTCCTCTTGACACTTTCCACCGGTTTATGAAGGTATGGTTAATGTGTCAGGATAAGTACACACGAGAATTTTTGTTTGGTGGGTCTTAACTATGACTATCATTGGTCCTCATATCCCGTCACCGAGGAAAGAAGAAACAACAAAGTCTCCTAGTTCTTGCACCAGTATTATGTCGGGTGACAGAATAAAGTCCGACCGCCCACTCCAATTTTTCTTATCTAGTCGGAATTGACATTTATAGACGTGACAGAGACATCGGGATTGCAAAGTACACGAAAAAATTATTTATGATAATCTTCAAGTCAAACAAATTTTTTTTTCAAGATAAGGTCAAATACGAGACCACGAACCATTGAAAACCACGTAATAAGAATGTACGATATATAATCTTAAGGTAGTCTCTCTCTTTATTTAAAAATTTTTCAAGTAACCGTGGTTCATCCCAAGTAACATTCGACATAAGTGAAAATTGATAAACCTCTCGAAGAGAGTTCGTGTCCACACCCGACCCCCGGTACCTCGTCCGTCCTAACCGTGTCCCGACACACTGGTGAACCCATACGACGGGTCTTGACTACGGACCTTCTCCACTTACCTCTCACCTGACGTTTTCATTGTGATTCTAGATGGACGGTGGTAAAACCTGTGTAGAAAGTCCCGAAATGAAATTTCGGAAAGTTCATTCTCTACATTCTCGTCAACTTGACAAGAATCGTGGGCGGTCGAACAAGGGCAAAGTCACCGGACGTCACTATGTCACTTTGGAACACACTCTAACCATTTGGATACTGTTGTCTGTCCTTTAGTCCCACACGTCATGACGTATCTAATGTGTATAAGTCACAGAACCCACCAAGGACATTTTTACTAAACTGGATATTTTTGACCACTCTAAAACCCAAAAAAATAGAAATCAAACTCGAAAAAGGGGTTCACATGAATTAGTGGAATCACGGTCAAAATAGGTCAATACGTCTTCTTTAAGTATAACCTATAAACTACGTCTTGAAACACGGTAGGATGGGGAACGGACGATATGAACCCTTCACCCTTTCTTGGGAGTCAACTTCCCTAGACTGGTGGGGACTACCTACCTCCCCACTGGAACCTACATAATGTTGGTAGTGGATATTTTCCAAGTATTTGTCCCAATTCACCGGTTAACAAACGGTTCAACTATCTACTCTCATGTAATCTTTCATCCTGGACTGAGTTGGTTTGTGAACTACCACTTATATTTTGTTAGACACTAAGTATGCTCGTAAGAGTTTTCAACGGACGTCTCCTCTTATAACGAAATTATTAGTCACCTTTTTTGACGTAAATCTTGTGTTTGGTTTTGACGGTTTAGATTAATGCAATTCTTTTCAATGGAAATCCGTCACATAATCAAAAGATAACGACACATTGTTTAATAGGGTTTGAATCGTCGAATTTCGTTATGAGTAAAGAATTGAATGTCAAGACATCGAGTACTCAGGTCGCACTATACCGACCTAAGAGACGAGTCCCAGAGTGTTCCGACTTTAGTTCCCAGTCGTCCCGCCGTAAGGAAACACCTCCGAGACCCCTTCTTAGACGAAGGTCCAATTAAGTCCAACAACCGTCATAAGTCAAAGAACGACCGACAGTCGACCCCAGGAGAGAGAACCGAAGAATTCCGACGAGCGTAAGGAGGAACACGCGAAAGGAGGTAGAGGTTTGGTCGTTACCGGGTAGCCCCAGAAGAGTACGAAGTCTAGAGAGACGGAAGGAGGAGACAAAATTCCAAGTACACTAATCTAGTGCCAAGTACACACTCTGTCACAGGGATAAATTCCAGTCGACACGGTATCTTACATTAGTGTCTTCACTATATAAATGTCCAAAGACCCTAACCCTGTACTTCTCTCCCTTCCCGCAAAATCTTAAGATGGAGGGTGTCCGTTATTGAAACGTCCAACACGATACCCATCTTAAAATAGGACTTTTCCACTCGGGATCTTCGGAGTAAACAAAAGAGGTACCTTTTCTTGTCGGGAGTCGACGTGGTAAGTTGAACACACAAATGACTTACCTGATGTCTTTATCGAAAAGAAGGATTTCCCCTAACAAGACATAAAATTCAATAAAAAATTATTTTAACTTAATATAGCACATAACACGAAGAATTATCTTTTACGTAATAACCTGACAAAAACATTACAGGAGAAATAACGTTTATTTTGTATTATATCGACCATAACAAGTTTTTGTCATCTTTTATGAAGACATATATAACCGTTACAGATTAAACATATATGAAGTAAATTTAAGGGATTTTGAATTTTCCCTCCGGAACATCTTTAATTTGATATATGAATCAGATTCAAACTCAGACTCGTACAAAGTAGGAAGAAATAAGTGGTTCTGAAGTTTATCAGAAAGACTTTACCTTTTCCTTCGTAACTCAGAGAAACGACTGGGTCGCTCCCTGCTCTAAAGTAGAAAGAGACACCGAGTAAAAGGAGAAGACCGGCTCATAGGCACCACCCCGTGACGACCCCAGGTCGGAGTCGTCTCAGGTCCCTATGGGAGTCCTCCTTGCCGCAACCTCTTTCTTACTGTGTCCCTCTGGTTCGAATCCACTTCGCTCCGGGCATTGAAATAAAAGTTTTCCTCGAAAATATGGGACTGGACATGTATCTCCCTTTACTTTCTACGTTCCAGTACGTCTCAGTCGGGTTTGTGAAGTCGTCAAAACGGGAATAGCTTTGGTCCTAAAAAAAGAGATACCGAAAGGAATTTGTTCCCAGAATACATGTAATAGAAGACCGGACCTCCGGACAACTGTAAAATACTGGGAAAAAACTATTTCCAACTAGTTGGTCTTTTGAACAAAAGGGAACTTCACAAAAAAAAAAAAGAAATATAAAGATTAGACACAGTCGGAGTCTTTCATGATTTGTCTCAATGTAAGAGTGGTTCGTTTCAACGTCACCCAATATTGTTTCTTTCTTGAATAATCGAGTCTCCAGACTACACCAATTAAGGTTCCGACGATGATCAAAAAGAATATAAGGTTGATACAATTGATTACGTGAGGGTCCATGTGTTACCTATTCCCTATACCTTTGAACCGTGGTTCGTAACCAGGTTATTACTTCGGGAAATGGTCATGATAAGATTATTAAAAAGTGGGGAATTTCCCGAGATACGGGTAATCCTGAAAATCTTACAAATCCGAAGGGTACGGTAAGTACCAACCCTTCAACACTTGTTAGTTAGTACACGCAATCAACGTTCTCATACCTATTTGGACGGTTCGTTTGATCTTACGGTTGTCTCCCCAAACTTAACTTTATAAGGAAAGTACAGGTCCTCTGAATAGTTGAATCTCGGGATTCAACTAAAAGAGGTCTCTTTCCACCGGTCCCTATCGGGGGACGATTATAGTCTTCTCACCAACTTTCCGTATTATGTCATTTGTCATCTGTCTAAAACCAAAACCCCATCTACGAGCTCGTCCAGGTCCCTTAGGGAGCTCAGGACTAGGCGGAAACGGACAGTCCAGAAGAGACGTACTGGAATCAGTACCCACCCTAGAGGGCACCACCGAGGGCCGTCCCGTGCTCCACCACGATCTCTGTTGAACTCCGTCTTTACAAATGGATCCGTCTCTTGGTAACTACCACGAACCAGTACGAAGGGGATGGTTGAGGTCTAAAGAAAGTCCAGGTCAACAGTAGGTCGACTCCACCGGACGTATGTCTGTAGGAACGTCTCTTCCCTGACACAGGGTGGGGTAGACACTCTACGACGGGTCCCTGTCGTACAAATGGACGATTCGGTGGATGTCGGAGGCGGAAGGAAGGGATTGTCACCAAGTGGTTCGTTCGTGTATCGTGAATTGAGGTCCTCTTTTATAAGGAACACTATAAAAATCGTAGGTGTACTCTTAAACGTCCCGTTCATGTTAATTGAAAAAAGAGGAGTCTTGAGTTTCCCTAAACATGAAACAATCACTTATGTTGTATTGGAGTGTGTCATTCCAACCGTCTCTAAGTCAAAGGTTTCAACTCAATTGTCATTTGGTGGTTCAGTCCATCAAGGACTTTTGTCAGTTTAGACCTACACAACGGAATTTTAAATTTCTTTTAACATCTCAGTCAAACGACATCCCTTTAGGGGTTTACTCCAAGGAAATCCCAGCAAATAAAAAATCTTTCGTGGTACTAGAAATGACTACAAGACTATCGTAGAACTAGCCGACCCGTCATAACCCTCCTTTACACAGTTCCTGAAAACTGACAAGACTTAATCGATCGTTCTCCTAAGTTCCCTTTATTTACACGGAGTGTTGACTGGTACTTATGACCGGTCCGTAATGACCTTCTCTTTCCTCCAAGGGGCTCACGTCTTACTCACTGTGTTTGACACATCGGTCCACTCCCCCTTCTCTGACCCGAGTCTACCGACCAGAAATCCTCTCCCTTAGGTGAGACGGTGACGAGTCTCTCCACTCGCGGATTTAGGGTACTCCCTGAACACTTCTTACTCGACCCGTCTTACGGTTCTCCTGAGGACGTGTCGTCAGGAAACTACGACATTGCCAACTCCCCTCCTCGACCAAGGGACCTTCTACCGTCGAGCATCTGTCTGGGACCCGTCGAAGTCGGTCATGGACTCCTTGTACTCTGTTCCTCCCGGATGGACCCGTTGTACGTTTCCTCGTCCTCCGAGATTGCCTGACAAAAGAACTTACTAAAGTCATCTTCCATTCCCGTCTCATGAGGTAACGCGGACGGAGGAAATGAGGGATACTTAGTCTTCCTGACGTCACCCAGATACGGTTCGAACCCCAGTTCGTGAAGACGGAGAACCTCTGGGGTCCGGGGTTGTAAGTGGAAGATATCGATAACTTGAGTTCGAGATGCCTGACTCGACTCAAAGTGTCAGACGTCCTGGGTCTGATCGACCCCCTCCCAACACAGAGAAGTCGGTCGGACCTCTAGACTCCTGTGACCCCAATTTTTTTTTTCACTGGACTTGTGAGTCGTGTTTGCGAACGTAAGACGTAGACCTCCGGACTGTGAGTAGACATTACACTTCGATTATCAGGAATCTGACGACCAGAGAGTCGAGTGTGGGTCTTTCTCCCACGTTGGTCTGCACTTTTGGTCCTCACGCGTGGGGAAAGGTCTGGTAGGACCTCTACTTAGTCGGAGGGTCTCTCGGGTGTCCCCTATCCTGAGACCCGACCGTACAGGGGTCAGAGGCCAGTGGTCCCGGAGGACGTTGACTTTAGAGACGGTGGTCCGATCTAAGGGTCTCTTCCTAGGGTGGTCAGAGTTACAGAGACCGGGTTAACCTGAAATAAAACTTCCTCATTTCCTAGAGACACTCGTTGATAAGACACCGTGTCGGGAATTCCCAAACCCCAGACTCGGTCTGACGAACCCAAGTTCAAAGTGAGACTATGAAGAACCACCCATTGACCCATTTAACAAACTGGAAATATCAATAATTATATTGAAGAGGTAAAATCCTCACCACTCCTAATTTACGAATCTTCATTCGTGTGCAACTTCACCAAGTCCCTGTGATCAAGGATACGAACGGAGGTCCACCTCTCATACTCCTGCCGGTCCGAGTCAGTGATCACTCTCCGGGTCCCGGGGAACTTGGTCGTCCCACCTCTCCTAGGACCTTCGACGATCCCTCCGGAATTTACGGATCCGGTACTGCAAATACGACGACCTCCCTTGACCCGTTGGACGACCAAACTTAATCCGGGATGGTGGATGTCGACATCGGATAATCACGACTCGAGACTTGTCCTCGCTAGGTGAGGGGAGGTTGGGGAGTGGGTCCCTAGAGACGAGGGAGTTGGATGTCTCGGGACCCAGGTGTGGATCACCCATTCAACTTGAAGGGACGGTGGGGAGGTCGGGACACGACGTTGTAGGGAAAGACAAAAGACCGCGACGGGTGAGATGAGGGGGTAACGTCAATTGCGTCGAGGTGCGGGGCGGATCCCTCCGATTTGGGACAACACACGTCTGCGTGCGTTCACGACGGGGTCGTGTAAAACCCAGACAAGGAGGAGGTTGTACCCTCTCTTCAAACCCCGATCTTCGAATCCCTTCAACACCCCCCTTTTTTTCGTCTTTTGTGGCTCGACCGGAGATCTTCGTCCCCACACCGAAACGACTGGAACGGTCGTGGGTCAGGGTTCACAGACTCCTAGTAGGTCGGGACGGGACCAGAGGTGTTTGAGGACTGAACGAGGGCACCGTACACTAAGACCGGACCCTAGGGGGAGTGTTATTGAGCAGGGTGGAACCTGGGAGATCTTTCGGACGGAACTGGTTGGGACTCCCCTTCTAGGACACCGTACCGGGAAAAGTTCCGGTTCCCTTGTTAAGACGGATAGAGGTAGACCGATGAGGATGTCCTGTTCTTAGACCTAAGACGATGTAGTTTAGTGGAGACCAAGGGACTTCTACGAATTGACATAGGAGGGAACCCCGTACACGTCCCCTCATGGGAGGGAGAGGAAAACGAGATCACAATGAGTTGAAAGTCAGGAGTCGAGACTCCGTCGGGGTGTACTCGGGTGGTCTGTCGAGAAGCCTATCACGGAAGGACGGTACAGAGTACACTGCGTTCACGGTCATCGGAGAGGGTCTTGACCGAACAGGACCCCAAGGGGGTCATCTACCCGACATCCGGTCTCTTCTTTCCCCTTGTCGACTCCAGAAGTCCTTCTGACTCGGGGGATAAGGAAGGAAAGAGTGGGTTGGAGGTCGGGGAAGAAACCGAACTGATAACGTTGGTTCCGGTTAAGGTTTTCCCGGTCGTCGGGATGGAACCAGTGCGACCGGTGTTGGGGACGGTTTGGAACCGACCCTTTACCCGGGTTCTCACAGGGAACGTCGGTAGACGGTCCGAGGAGGGTCAAACACCCCGTCCGACGAGGTCGGAGTAGAAAGGAACCGAGGAGTGCGACCATAGACTGACACCTTAGACAGGACGAGACGGAAGTGACAGGAATCGGTTGGTTACCCATGTGTCAAGGAGAGAATGATGGAGAGTCCGGGCACGTTCCCTCGGTGTCTCAGTCTACTCCTTCACCCAACCCTACCACCTTCTTCGTTTTCCGTCGGGACTCCACTACCCGACCAGTCTGTACGTCCAACGAGACCGGACCGGAGTCGAACTCCGGAAACCCTCGACTCAGTTGAGTGGGTGGTGTCGGTGTCTCTACGTCTCATAGACGACACACCAGTAGTGACCCCCGTACTCGGGGGTAGACACGGGGAAGAAGAGAACGGTAGAGAAAACAGGTGGTTCCAGAGTAGAGTGGGAGGTAGGTCGATACACCAAAGAAGGAGAAAGAGAACCGTGAGAAACCAGTGGGGGCAAAAACGGGTACTCTACAAAAGAGGGACTGGGACCTTACCGGAACAGAATTCCCGGATTTAGGACCGGAGTGTCCTCCGGTAACGTCAAAGTGTCCTGTCTGTAGTCTGATGCCCTACCGCGGACGGACCCTAGAACCGAAGATGAGGTAAAGGAAAAGACCGTGGGTCTTGGTTCAATGAGACTTGACCGGGGTCTCCGGGACGGGGGAGTACTCGTTCCACCGTATGAGTCCCCTGTGACGATGTCGGTCCGTACCCGCCCACACATTCGTGTTCACGTACACACTCACTTCTCCCACCCCCTATGTCACACCATGACGGGTCTACACCCGTTACGCTTTCACTGGTTTGTACCCCGTCGGTAGTCGAGCCTCATCCCCTTGTCTTCGTAGACTTACTACTGTGTCTCCGGGTGTCTGCGGGGGAGAGGTGTTATTACCGGGTTGATGGTGGATCTGAGACGCTCCGGGTGGCGGGACACCAGGGGTGAGACGACGGACGAACCGGATCGTCACAAAGAAACGTCGGAGAACGGTCGTGTTGGCGGGGGTCGGGGGTGACGGTAGGGACGGTCTCGTCGTAAGGCGTCCGGACCGACGTAGAGGGGTCGTCTTTGTCGTCCTTCCGGAGAGTCGTCGGTAGTTCGATGTACCGACCCCCTGTGTCACCTTGGACCCGGAGACCGGGAGTGAGAAGATCAGAACTGAAGAGGGTCGGGACCCAGACAGTGTACTTTCCTAAACTAGTTACGGGGACACCAAGAGCAAGAGGGTAGAGGACGGGACCCGCAGGGACACGTCGGTCTCCGTCGGTGGTCTAGTCATACCTAACTGTTCTTCGTTCAAGACCTCTGCTTATTGTATTTGGGACTCGACGGGACCCTAGCCCCACCCCCCCAGTCGAGTCAACTCTAGGGTCTGAGTGAGAGTCCAGTCTCGTCGGGTCCAGTCTCCCACCCCTACCACTGGGTCTCTCCTATGCGTCCCAAGTCAGGGAGTCACACTCCAGCGAGTCCCCTCGTCCACATTCGGAAAAGACATTGACCAACCACCCGCGCCCTCGCGGGTCGAAGGGGTAAAGCCACGGAGGAGGAGGATACTGGGGTGGAGCCACCGCGTCGACCTCCCGAGGGTCCAATCTGAGGCCCTACTTGAAGGGCCGCCTTCCCCCCGAGCCACGCTCTCTCACTCAGGTCCCTGGAAGAAGATCCTACCCTCGCCGCCCCGGACCGGCCTCAGGCGCCGCCGGGCTCCGCCCCGACCGACGTGGGCCTGCCGCTCATGGTGCGCACAGGCGCGGGGGCGGCCGCGCGTCCCGCCGGACCGGGAAATTCGCAGGTCTGCCGCCGGGGTCGACTGCGCGCCCGAGGTTAGCCGCGGGGCGCGGGGGGCGGGCGGCGCGGACTCCGAGACCCCGGCGTCGACGAGCCGCCGACGTGAGCGGCGCCGGGACGCGGAGGCGGGCGGGCCGGCGCGGGGGCCCCCGGTACCAGCGCCCCGGGACGCGCCCCCGCCGGGGGTCGCGCCGCGATGTACCTCGCCGGGCCCGGACCGGCGGCCCCCGTCGCGCTAGGGCGCCCCGGGACACTCGGGGGTCGCGGTGCCGTGGTACCATGCGTTCCGGGACGGACAGGGGGGTGAATAGGCGGGTGGACGGGCGAGACGGGAGAGCTCGCTTGTCGGCCAGCAGAGCCGCACCTCCCCACACTCCCTAGAATCGGGAGCGGCCGAGAGGGGATGGGGAAGAGACCCAGGGACGGCCGACCCTTACGCCTCGAGACTGCGCCGGGACCCGACCCTTCCCCAATTTAAGGACCCCAACCCCGGCCCCGCGCTCTCCGACTCCAGGACGATCCGTGCCCGCCTCCCCCCGCGAAGAGACCCGGCCCCTGCCGCGGCGGGAGCCTGGCCCACTACCCCCCTCCCTCCTCCAGCCTAAGGGCGGACCCGGAACCCGGTGCACCCGCGACCTCGGCGGGACGGTCCCCTAAGCCCCGAGGACCCGGTTCGCCCTACCCCCCTCCTGCTGACGTCGAGACCAGGTTTGAGGACACACTGGAACCTGGGCAGGGGGCGGGAGAGACCCGGACAAAGAACCCTTCCTGCTCACCGGACTCAACTCTCCTCCGACCGTGTCTATGAGAGAGGGATTTTCCTCCTCCGACATCCAGTACTCGGACACGGGGGACACGAGTAAGACCCAGGTGGGTGACGAAAGACCCCTGCCTTCTTAACTGCACCCTCATCCCCGACGTCTACCTGTGGGTCCAAAGTAGGACCCCGGAGGTCCCTCTACGACCCCGTCCCATCCCTCGATCGACCACCAAGACACTATCACTCCGTCCCATGGAGAGTCCTCATCTTCCGAGACGGCCACCACTCGTCGGAGGCGTCCACAGGGACCGTGGACCGGACGGGGGTGGTCGGACCGAACACCCCCTCCCAAACTCCCGTACTTTACGGGACCGTTGTGTTCAGGGACTGGTGAGGAGACCAGAACACAGAATCGGGTCGACCGGACCTGAACCCAACCCCACACACTGACGTCGGTCGTGTCGGTCTACCCCTCCCCGTAGATGTCGAAGTCCTTTGACCGTGTAGACCGACCTCTCCGTCTGTGTCGACCACCCGGGACACACCCTCCATGGTCCGGTGCCCCCACCCCATCGGTATGGGGTGACTCCCCGACGGTGTATTCCTGAGTCCGTCGTAGACACACGGACCAGTTCCTTCAGGTAAGTCCCGAGGACCAACATTCTAGGAACCCGGGGAGTTCCCGGTCCCTACCACGTCGGAACAGACCCCCATAACGGAGTCTTTACCTCAGAGACCCCGTTGTGATGGGGGGTCCGATTGGAAAGGAGGGGACGACTCCGGTCTCCTCAGAAGTGACCTAGGACCCTGGTCTACACGTGTGTCCTTTACAATCCGTGACGGGAACTGGGTACCGTCTATCCGTGACCTCCCGTAAGACACTTCCTCGTCACCTGGACCCTACCCATGGGGTGTTGTCCAGACTGTAACTGTTCAGGAATAGGTTCGATGAAGGGGTGGTGAGAGACCGGGGACCTCCGGGACTCCTTGAAGACAATGTTGGTTTAACGTAGGACTGGGGAGTGACTGAACGTCCACCGTCGGCGAGATCCCTCCTCCCATGTCCAACGGCCTCCACGACCACCCCAGACCCCTTCGTGTCGACCAGGGCTCTGCGGAGCAGGACGAAAAACTCAGTAATTTCCGGTTCTTTATGAAGGTGCACCTGATCATAGGTCAGGTTGTGTCTAACCCACCGGAGTCGTCCCGACTCTCAGGTCCCCGAGACGAAGACAACTGACGCTCTGGGAGGGTGAGACTCGGGTAGACACATTATTTCAAACCAGGGTCTTCTACTTAATCTTACTCAGTCTCCTACCTCTACTTTCCCCCAACCGTGGAATAAGGACAATCTAACCGATCTGGATCTACCCGATCCTCGGGACTCTGTCTCCTTGTTTGTTCACCGAAGAACCGACCTCATTTCCTCCACAACCCCTCCTTGAGTTCTCTCTACCACCACCTGAAGGGACGACCAGGTCACCAACCCTTAGACGAACGGTTATGTCCCTTGTACCCAAGTCAGGGACCAGGTCCTTCTAGGATGCACGACGCCCCATCGGCCCGGACACACGGTGTTGACGATCTCGGACGTTCGACGTCGACGACTTTTTTTTTCTCTCGTACTCCACCCACGACGGGACCCGATGACCCACACTTCCCACTTCGGGTCCCGTCCAGGAGAGTAAGTTCACTGACTTTCCTGACTGTATTTCCCCTCCCCATCCGACACCTGCTTACCCTGACCCCAAAGTAGGGTTCCGAAGGTCTCTCTACGTATCCCATCCTCTCGACTACCAAAACGTCACGTTGTTCCATGGGAGTTTACATCCTCCGAGACTGAATCACCTGTCCCGGACTCCTCCCGGTCTTGGTCCGTCCAGCGACTATCTACAATTGACTTATAGACGACACGCGACCTAGGTACGTTCCTTGACCCGTCGGACGGACAGACACGACGAGTGGAAAACCCCTTCGGCGACACTACCCTCGTTCTTAATTCGGTCGGGAACGAGGTCCGTTAAGTGTCTATGACTTTCACCGGGTTCCTAGATTATTAGACTGGTTAGTCTAAGTTTCCGGAGGAAGTCCGAGGTGGTTCTACTGTAGTAGACCCTTGGAGACCCGGACCTGGTGTGGACTGGACCCCAGACCCCCCGGATCTCCCTTTCCCAAACCATGTCCGGAACCCTACGTCCTGAAAACTACGATTTTGGTCCCGGTAGGGGTCGTTTGGTCACGGCCCCAGGTCGGGGGTGTCCTAGGTCCCCTTGTGAATCCTCTTTACCGTAACCGTTTACTTACTTACTTACTTACTCTCTCCTTATCTCCTCTCTTTCTTTCTTTCTGTTCCCCTCTGGTTCGAAGAAACCACTCGCTCCGGGCATTGAAATAAAAGTTTTCCCTGAAAATATGGAATTGAACATGTATCTCCCTTTACTTTCTATGTTCCAGTACGTCTTAGTCGGGTTTGTGAGGTCGTCAAAACGGGAATAACTTCGGTCGTAAAAAAGACGTATGGAAAGGGTGTTTACTACAACACATGTAATAGAAGACCGGAACCTCCGGACACCTGTAAAATACTGGGAGAAAACTATTTCCGAAGAGTTGGTCTTTTGAATAAAAGGGAGTTTCACAAAAAAGAAATATAAAGATTAGATATAGTCGGAGTCTTTTACGATTTGTCTCAATGTAAAGAGTACCTCGTTTCCACGTCACTCAATGTTCTTTTTTGGTTAATCGAGTTTTCAGACTACACCAATTAAGTTCCGATGTGAACAAAAAGAATGTAAGGTTGATACAATTGATTACGTGAGGGTCCACGTGTCACCTATTCTCTATACCCTTGAATCGTTGTTCGTAACCGGGTTATTACTTTAGGATGTGGTCGTGATGAGATTATCAAAAATTGAGAAACTTTCCGAGATACAAAATCCGAAGGGCACGGAGAGTGTCAACCCTCCGACACTTATTAGTGTACGCATCGACGTCCTCAGACCTATTTGGACGGTTCGTTCGATCTTACGATTGTATCCCCCAAACTAAACTTTATAAGGAGAGTACAGGTCCTCTCAATAATCGATCTCGGGATTCAACTAAAAGAGGTCTCTTTCCACCAGTCCTTATCGGGGGACAAGTACAGTCCTCTCCACCACTTTCCGTGTTTTATCATTCTGTCTGTCTAAGACCAAACCCCCATCTACGAGCTCGACCAGGCCCCCGCCACCAGGGAGCTCCGGACTTCGGAACGAATAGTCTAGAGAAGGTGTACTGGAACATTACCCACCCTAGAGGCCACGACCGAGGACCGTTTGGTCCTGACCCAGCAGAGTCCGTAGGAAAGTCATAAAGGTCCGGGGCACCTAAGAGAGGGACTGTGAGTGAATGTCTATTTTGGTTAGGACGGGTTGGGGTTTGTGGAGTCCTTGTCTTCAGTGGATCGAGTGACGAGAGAGAGACCGGTGACACGGAGGTCCTCTCACTGACACTGAAAACAAGGATTTCGCAGACCCCGACCCGTCCTAACCAAAATAGACACTCACTCACAGTCCCTCTCTTAGGTACCCCTGGTCTTTATGACTTTACTACGGAGACCCCTCTGTTGGGTCAGGAACAAAAACGACCCCTGCCGGGACCAAAATCGTAGTCTTCAGGACGTAGGGTCCTTTGGGGATCCAAGGACCGGGTGGGCGTACCAACCAGGGGGAGCTTGGAAAAGGAAGGGGAAAGGAGGAAAAGGCGAAGGGAAGGGCCCTACCGACGAGGGTAAAGTGTCACCTTGTCGACCTCCGGGTCTTTTCAGTCGGTGACTGGGTCCTCGACTATGCGTCGGAGTCCTCAAATTCGAGACTCCCTGTCGACTGAGCCGGAACTTAGGACCAAGGGGTAGCAGAAACGAACTCAAAGTCGTGGAAGAGACAGTGCACCTTGGTTCTCACTATCCCCCACCCCCCGTGGAGGACCGACCGGAGCTGGACTGGACACGGGAGCCGGGGCGTCAACGACCAACTCTTCTGTTGCCTGAGTGGTCGCCGGCTCAAGAGCGACCACCTCCTGCACCGTGACGTGAAGCGAACGAACTACCCGGCGGACTTGCTCGTCGCGGAGAAGGTCGGACTGGACACGCTGCACCTGAACCACGACCACGGGGTCGCATCGCAGAAGGGCCGGGTGTTCCCGCACGACCGGCGGATGTCGGTCAAGAAGGTGAGCGAGAAGTGGGTCTTGTTCGTCGACGTCGCGCACCTCGACAGGGACCTCCGTGACCGTGGACCGCCGGACGTCGTCTAGGAGTTGAAGTAGATGTGCAGGTTCGACGACCAGTTGCGTCGGTTGCAGGTGCTTCACGACTCACGACGGAGTGACGACGTCTACCGGCTGTAGCGGCGCAGGACGGTCCTCGACGATCTACGGGCGAGGGAGCCGGGCGGCCCGGGGCCGCGGCACCGGGAGCGGGTCGGCCGACGACCGACGTGGGGCCGACGCGGTTGGATGATGACACTGTAGTTCGTCCTCCGACTGCGGGGTCCGGACGGGTTCTAGATACGGGCTCTCCCGGGGCTGGGGATGAGGCACGCGCAGCTCCTGCCCCGACCCCGGTGTCCACCGTGCCACGGACGGCGGGAACCCGGCCGAGTCGGGAAGAAGTTCCTCCTCTTTCTCCCACCGCAACTTCTCCGACCACCCGGGGGCCGGTCGAACACGTTCGACCTCCCACCCCTCCTCGACCTCCTTCTCGAGCCCCCAAGACCGTGGATATCGGCCGCCCTCGTCAGGGTCTAGTAGCACCTCCACTTGGAGTTGTTGGTCTGTGACGTGCACAGGTGTCCCGGGCTCCCGTTCGGTCCGTGACGGTGGCCGGGCCGGTGGTACCACGACCCGGCCCTCCTACCCGACGTCTCTGTGAGCCTTCTCCTCCTCCTCCTCCTCCTCCTCCTTCTCCTCCTCCTCCTCCTTCTCCTCCCTCCTCCGTCACCTCGTCTCCTCCTCCTCCTCCTCCCACCGTCAGTCCCCCTCCTACTCCTCCTACTCCTCCTCCTTCCCGTGTCGCTCGTTGTCCTCCTTCTCCTCCTCCTTCTCCTCCCCGTGTCGCTCGTCCTAGTCCTCTCGAGTCTCCTCCTCCTTCTACTCCTCCTGCCCCTCCGTCCCCCGTCCGTCCCCCCCAACCCCGCGGCGTCGCCGGCCCGTCTCGGGGGACGGGTGTCAGCGTACCGGTGCTCCAGGCGGGCCGCGGCACCGGGGGGACTCGGTCTCCTCCGGCCCGCCGCCCCGCCCTTCGCCGGTTTCGGTGGACGTCCTCACCGAGGGCGAGGACCGAGGGCTCCCGGTGTCCGCCGGCTACCCGACCCCCGGTTCCACTTCGACCTCCTTTTTGTCGTGGTAGGCACGGTCTTCACGGGCGCGCAAAAGTTGTTGGCAACCATGTACCTCTTCGTGTACTTGCACTGGGTGTCGGCGTACGTCTAGACGCTGGTCACGCCGTTCGCGAAGGACGATCTCTCACTCGACGACGACGTGGCCGTCTGTCTGACGCTTGCGTTGTAGGTCCACCCGGAGGTTCCCCGGACGTCCCCCGTCCGTAGGTCCGACTCGGTCCGGCCTTGACCCGGGACCCAAGGACGCCGGGCGCAACAGGTGTGACAGACGTCTCCCGTCCGAGTCGGCGGTGAGGGGTTGGGGTGGGGTCCTTGTCACCCTGGTCGGTGCCGGGTTCCCACTCGGGTCCCACCACTCTCGAGTCCCGCACTGTAGTCCCTCTCGAAGGACCTCCTCCGTCTATCTCGACCCGAAGGCGTTCTCGTCTCTACACGTCTTTCCCAACCTTGTTTGTCATGGGAACGGTCTCTCCGTCTCCCCTCGTCCCTGAGTCTTCTCTCAACAGACTCGTACACTCCGACCCCCTGTCGGTCGAGACTCCTCCCTACTCAGTCACAAAAACATTTAGAAACCTGACGACGTTCCGGTCGTCCCGGGGGTCCATATATCAAACCATCTAACTCGACACGTCCTTTCGTGTCTCCCCTCCTCCCCAAACGGGCCTTCCCCCGCGGTAAAAGGTGAATGACGTTCCCGACTCACCTCGTTCCCCGTCGGTCCGCCCTCCTTTGGGGAAGTAAATCGAGAAACCTCCATGGTCGACCGGACCCGTACCCCTTCTCCCTGACCTACTCGTCAAGCCCTTCACGTCCCCCGGGTTGTCCTTCCGACGGCCCCGGTTTGTCCCCTCGACCCGACTGACGGTTCGGAACTCGGTCGGACGTAGACCCGGTCGGACCGGAAAGTCCCACTTCTGTCGTGTTCCGGTCGGTTCACTAAAAAACGGAAAAGACCGACTCTCACTCCAACTCCCCGTCATCCATCCGCTACGATTAACGGGCTTGATTAACGATTAACCTCTTTCACAATGGACTCCCAATGGACCTAAGGACGGGGTGGGAGTCCGTGTACGAGGGTGAACGGACGGACGACCCGACGGGACACTGAGAGGTGTACGTGTGGGGACTCGAAGAAAGGACTTTCCCTCTCTGCGAACATGAAGACGGGACCCATGGGACTGGGTTAAAGACGGATTCGGGACCGGATGACGTCCCAATTCCCGGGTCCTCTGCTCCTCCTCCCCTCACACCAGGGGTCCCAAGGGTGATGGTAGAGCACAGGTTCTCCGGGAACGTAGAGGACGTCAGGGGGTCGGGAAACCTTGGACAAGGGAACCCCGAGAGGCACCACAGTTCCATACCCAGGGTCATCCCTTCCGTCGTTTCTATCACAGAGTCGAAACGGTCCTGGACAATAGGCTCCCCGAGGGGGAACTTGACATTGGAGGAGTGGGTGACACCGGGAAGTCGGTCAATACACAGAGGGGAGACATCTTTCTACAAAACAACTTTACTCGTCTCCTCCCTGAAGTACCTTCTCCACCGGGTACTGGGTTCACTCAAGTCCTACTCCTCCCTCCCGGGGTCCGACGTCGGGACCCGCCCACCTGTCCACCCATTTTTATAAATCCCTAAATGGTGGGGACTGAGAGTCTTATAGTTTGCATCGACCAGGAACCGGTAGTTCTGGAGAGAGAGCTCGTGTCAAGTCCACTCCTTTGACTCCGGATCTCTCTCCGTCACTGAACAGGATCCAGTGTACCAGGACTGGGTCCCGGATTTCAGAAGAGTAAGGTGTCACACACTGTACACCGTTTCGAAAATTCTTCGAGACCAGGGAGGTGCTCGTGTTATTTTAACACGTACCGATACGTCTTTTCTTCAAGAGGACACTTTAAACACTCTTCTTCAAGATGTGGTACCGAGTGCACGCGTTCGTATACCAACCATTCAGATCCGGACACCGTCTTGCTCGGGTTCCAGGTTCGACCCGGTCGACGACCCACACGATCCTTCAGAAAGTGTAGGTCCCTGTTATATTTCCCTACTCTTCCGCGGTTCATCGACCCTCCACCCCGCCCCTGTCACCTACCCCGTCACCCTGGCCCCTCCCCCCTCCCGATCAGACCCCGGTCCCGACGGTACATGCCAACCCGTCCAACGTGTGCCGTGTTCCCGAGTACTGTCCTCCCGTCCACCTCTGGTCTTAGGTCGATCGGGTGACGATCGGTCCGACGGTAGGGTTGTGCCCCGACCCAGGTGGTCTCGTGGAAGACGATTTAATGTGTCTCACGAACGACACACCCGACTGTGTCGGGGACAGAGTCAGACTCCTGTCGACACGGGGACTGTCCCGAAGTCTGAAGAGACTTACGTTGGGAGGAGGGTCCCCAGTATGGACCTGTGTTCACACAGAACCCGGTGAAGCGATGGAACCCGTACCGACAGGGAGGGGAGATCCACCCGGACCGACTCAGACCACAGACCCAACGGGAGGAAAGAAACGGGTGAACCCCCGACCCCGAGAGGAGTGACAGATCGGTCCCTCTCTCACTCGGGACCGGTTCGGGCTACGAGAAAGAGATGGTCTGTCAAGACCTCCGAAGGTCATACTTGACTGACCCTCGACCCTTGGACCCCACATCCATAGTTGGTCCTCGTTCGATCCATTGGGTCCTGACCACCAGGAAGGACCCGAACCTAAGGGGTCGAGACTTGACACTCCCCCCGAGAGGGACAGAGGTTAACGAAGGAGGGTGTAGAAGGAACCTCAAACAAAACCGCCCCTCACGTCTATTGAGGAAGACCTACCGTCCCCCGGGTTCCGACTCCGGAAATGTCCACGGTAGGAGACATTTCGGGTCGGTGGAACCTCTCGGTCCTGGTGAGAAGGACAAAAATATCTTCTCCTACGACTCTGAGTGACTCCGAGTGTCGTCGGTACGTCCCTTGGTCGTCGACCCGGTCCTAAACTCGGCTCCGATTTCTTGGTACTTCCGGAGACACGAACAGACTCGTCTCTGGATCGTCCCCCACACCCACCCTCCCTGTCCCTCCCTACCCCTTCCTGGAACGGACCCCCTGTCTCCGGTGCCCCGTCCAGGGTCCCATCTACCACGGGGTCTTCCACCCAAGTTCCGAGTCGTACCGCCCACCAGGTCGTCCCCAGGGGACCCTCTTCGGTCTACCCAGGGGGGGTTCTACAGTACCGGTACCACGGACGGGGCATCGGGTGTGGTTCCTGTACGGGAAGTGGACGCTCTGGACACCCTTCAGGAAGTTTGCGTCGTACAGAGAGTTCCACGTGAGGGACGTCGTGAGGCCCCTCTTCGGCAAGTCTACGCTCCACTCAGGTGAAGGCGGGGTCCCTGGTGGGACTTGTCCCGTCCCTAGTCCCCGTTGTCGTCGAATTTTTGGTCCCCCACCCCCCTGACCTCATATCCCACGTCTTTCTCTCCCCCGGGAGGACAACAAACGTAGGAAGGGACCAACGGGTGGATGTTGGGGGGATGGTGTATGGGGACGAAGGAGAGGGATAGAGTTACGACGTACAAGTCCCACCCTTCAGACGCACCCAACCTTGGCATCCTGTCCGAAAGACCTCTCCACCTCTTTCTATGTAGAATCCGTCTCTAGTCTCTATCTCAACGTCCACCGCGACTCCCTCCGGAAACCTGTTCCTCCTTCCTACCTCTCAGAATTCGTGTTCCCGAGGGAGGTGAGACCCCGGAAAAGGGTGAACGACTCGGGGTAAGGACGGACCCGGAGAGATGGACACGGGCACGCGACGGGGTGGGGTCTTCGTGGAGTCGGCCGGAACCGTAGGTGGGGAGGAACGGGTCCTCAGGGAGGGCGACACTCAGGAAGGTGCCTGGACACTCGACCTCTGGTCGTGAAGGGAGGGACTTCCAATAAGGGGACGAGACGGGACCCAGAACGGGGGTGGGGTGGGACGGGAGTCTTGACGTTACTCGCGAAGGTCATGTTCATGGTCGACGCCAGTGTGTACTCGTAGGTGTAGCCGGTGTTCGTCAAGTACACGGTCACCACACCGTTTCTGAAGTTGTACTTCGTCATGAAACTACTCGTGTACTTCTGGGTGTGTCCATGGGTACAGGTTGCCACTACCGGAGGCGCGGCATCGCCCATAGGAAGAGACGGGAAAAGACTGCGATTCGGGACCGGAGGGACTGAGTTCCAGCCCACTCCCTCCGACCGAGTGTCCAACCCCCACCTCCCGCACCACAGGGGGGTCGTTGAGAGGATCCGGGTAGGGGTGGGTGGGACGTCCTCTCTTCGGCATGTAGACGCTTTAGACGCCGTTCTCGAAGTGGTCGGCCGGGTTGTACTTCGCCGTGGCCGCGTGCGTGTGGCCGCTCTTCGGGATGGGGACACTGCACACGCCGGTCGCGAAGGCAAAGAGGTTGTACGAGTTCCGCGTGTTCCTCTTCACGAAGGCACAGTCGGTGGGGTACCGGTCGCTGCCGCGGGGGCGCCGGGGCCCGGACAGGGGGCGGGGCGGGGTCCGCGACGGGGACGACGGGCCCGACGGTGTCTGGGACGGTGGGGGCGGCGTGGACGGCGGGGGCGGCGGTGAGAAGGGGTGTCGGAGGTCGGGCCCGTCGCCCTCCGACTCGTGGTTGTTGATTGACGGACGGACGACGTTCCCCGGGTCCTGGGAGGGGAGAAGGAACCCCCGTCACTGTGGAGGCCTCAACCGGCCTGTGGCCGGAGCGGGACTCCGGGGACTGGGACCCCCCACACGTCCGACCGTCGGGGGTCTCGACCGGCTCCTGTGGAGCGATGGTTCACGGGGGAAAGTCACTGAAGAACTTCGGAAATGAAAAAAACAACAAACAAAAAACCCTTCACTTCCTATTTCTTTTCTCTCCTTTGGTAACCGTCATAGGGGGAGGTCCACTCCCCCCGCGACCTCCGCCGTCCATCCCCCCTGTCCCCGGGTCCCTCGTCCACACTGACCAGTGAGACGACTCCGGATACGGTCTCCCTCCCCCCACCGGGTCGGGTCTAGTGGAAGTCGGTGAATAGGCGCGGAGAGGACCCGGGGGATTGAACGCGGAGTATAGGACCTCCCAAACCCCTCTTCAACCCCACGGTAGGGGGAAACCTCCTCCGCACCTGGGTCACACTCCCGACGTCTATAGGTCCGTCCCCGAACTCGGACCTACGGGACCCTCGCACGGCCCTCCGACACCGCTCCGCGCTTCTGACGTCGAGACGTATCCCTCCCAGTCCCCCCACACCCCGCCCGTCCCCGACCTGGGGTCTGTAAACGAAAGGGGTAAGTGTTGGGACGCCGTCCGTGTCCCTAGGGGCTGGACGTGATCCGACGTGGCTCCCGGGACCCAGGACCTCTTCTACAGGGGTCTTCGGCGACCCGGAGTCCGACAACACCCGGTCCGGGACCCACCTGTCTGCCCGACCGAGGGTGTCGTGGTCGAGGGTCCCGGACGACGGGTCCTCGGGGACGTCTACCCACCTGGGGTCCCCGTCCGGGGATTCCTCCTCCGAACCCGGTTACAAGACTCCAAAGTTCCACGATAGTCACCCCGCCTCCGGTCCCGTCGACAAGTGTCTCGTGGGGTAGGGAGTGGTCGACGGGGTCGACGTAGAGGGTGTGATCTCTACACACACAGACACAGGCAGGCGAGGGACTTCCGTCTCGTTCGGCGGAGGTGAGGGATCCGGACCAGTGTTGGGCGGGGACCGACCGTAGGTCGTGGGAACAGGGAGGACCCGGAGACACGAGTACCTACCGTGTTCCTCGGACGTACTAGTCCGGGCCCCCCAGTCCCAGCGCCCGCGACCCCCTCGGGGTCGGATACGGGTTACGAACGGGAGTGCTCCGTCCGTGATTATCCTGTGGGAAAAAAACAACAGTAAATTGCAGAACTAAGGACGGAAATTTTCCCCCTCCTTCCAAGGTATTCGATGTATAAAGGATCAATTCGAGAAAGGATAACACAAATATGTCAAAACAAACAATATGAGAAACGTGGAATTTGGGGGTACTGATGGGGGTGTGGTGGTGGAAGGGTCGTACCGACCTCACCCTTCTCCGGACTCGGGTCACCCACCACCTCCCCCGTGACCGGGGTAGTCGGGTTCCCGACTCCCCCAGCCCTGGGGAGTCTGGAGGAACATTCCAGGTACCGCGACCCCGTCCCCCGACCCCTGTAAAATTAGTAGTTATTTGCTTCGTGAAATAAGACATGTCTACACCCATTCGGGTTCCTCGGGCTTACTAAACTCCTAAATCTTAGGTTCGGTGTGTCGGGTCTAACAAGAGACCCGAATCTCCCAAACTCAAACCCCGACATCGTCCTTGTCACGTTCGGTCTCGGATGCATGCATGGGAGTCTACGGGGACGACAGGAGACCCGTGGGGGAGTTCTCTCCTTTCGAGCGACAGACCAAGGGTCGTGACGTCGAGGGGGTGGGGTTGCGACTCCCAAGATCGGAGAATGCCCCAGTCCCAGCGTGGAGAGTCCGAGGACGAGATGACATCGAGAAAAGAAGAGGACGTGGGGAACTAGAGACCCGAAGGTACTGCAGGAGTCCCAGGGGGGGGGGTTGAAGGGGGAGAGGAAACGATAAAGGTTGGAGGTCAGGGTCACGGACCGTCGAGAAGTCTCGACCGGGTGTAAAAGGATTCTTTTCAGACTAAAGGGGTTTACCCGACATCCGACCCTGAGGGAACTCGAAGAGTGGGGGACACCGACTGTAGTCCTAGAGGGCAATCTCGACCACCGGGACAGTGGACGATGGCAGTGACGTCGGAATCTCTCGGATCCCCCGGGACCGGTCCGACCGGGAGACTAGGTACTTCAGTCTGAAAGTGTTCGTTTCCGACCTCTACCCACATCCCTCGACGACCGCTCTGGAACAGGGTCCTGAGCCCCGAGGATGAGAACATACGAAGGGAAGAGTCCCGTGCTCTCCCCAGGTCTGTCGTCCGACCCGTGACCAGTCTACCAGTACCATAATTATCGAATCTACCCGTGCCGGTTGGGGAGAGGACCCTCCGGGGGCAGGATCGCCCCTGTCCTCGGGACACAGGGACCACGATTTACGAGAGAAGGGGAAACCGGTCACAACCACCCTCGAGGAAAGACCGGTCTGGTGTTCCCAGACTTCGTTATTACCTTGGAGTCGGCACGGTCATACCTATCCCCAAGAACAAAATGGTCGAAAATGTAAAGGAAAAATTAAAAATTTTGTTTAATTGTTCGTGGACCTATAATCTCCCTCCCCGAACCTGGTAGTGTGGGTGAAGGGTCCCGACCACTACCCCTTCCCCGAACCCTACTAATGGAGGGTGACGTCTAGACGGTTCCTCCCGGCGAGACAGGTCGACCTGAAGTGTCGGGTGAACCGGTTCGGAGCTCAGGCCTTGGACCGGACGGGGAGGGGTCGAGGGGAACATCAGGGACCCGAACCCGGTCGACCCCTACTCACCGGTCTCTCTACTGGTAAGTTCGGGGTACTGGTGTCAAGATCCTTAGGTCCGAGCCCCACCCCCCGTCACCCCCGTTTCGGACTCGGAGACTAGGACTGCGAACGACGGTACCGGGTGTACCGTGGGGAGCCGTCAGCTCCCCCACCGTGAGTCACCGCTTTGCCGACACGGGTCCATGCACCTGGGAACTACAGACGTGACACACCAGTAGGGTGTCGGGGTCTCACACACCCCCTGACGTCCTCCCACTCCTCTTCTCACCTCCCCTTATTTCCGTCATGTTGACAGGGAACCGGGTCGGAGAAGAAATGTGTACGGCGGGACTGGCACCCGACTTTCCTGCCCCTGGCGTCTCTCTGTCTCCTGTCGCGTCGGCGGTTGCTGGTGTACCTGTGGACACGGGCCGCGTAGGGGTCCAGGGCAGAGGGAGAGGACTCCTACCGGACCCGAAGACCCCTTGGAGGTCTCGGTCCCCGACTCCAGACTTCCTCGAACCACAGAAGCGGACCCTCTTGTTGAGTCTACCTTCTGGTACCGGAGGCTCCTCCCTCGTTCGTTGAGAGGGGCACCTGGAGTCGTAATAAAACGACCCCGCGGCCCGAGGTACGTCCTATCTTGAGATCCGACACCCCTGTGCACCACTTACTTACTTACGGGGAGTGGTACATACATCGTGAACCAGAGTCTACGGGTCTCTCCCCAGAGTCTACTCTATGGTCCCATAGACTCCCCAGAGTCTGTGACCCTCCCTGATCCTCTCTCCGACGACCCACCGAGTGATTGACCGGTCCCTACCCCAAGTCCAGGGGTCCTACTCCTGCAACGGAAGGTGTGTGGGGGTGAAGAGACTCCCCTTGCCCGAACGAGTTCAGTGGGACTTTCACGGTGAACGACGATCCGGACGTCCGGACCGACGAGGGACGAGTCACAGAACACCCCTAAACCGGAGGGACAAAGGGGACACGATGGACAGGTAGTCACACAACGGAGGTATGGTGGAGAAGGACCGTCGGGGTGACACGACACTCGTTGTCAGGCTACAGTCGTACCAAAAGATCTCTTGGAGATTCCTTTTATAGATAAAAAAATTAATTTCAAAATAAACCTGTATCGACTTCTTCGGTTTATAAAGATCTTGAAAAAAAAAAAAAAAAAAAAAATGTTTTTGGACGTCAAGGGACGTAGAGGAGGAAAGGTTGAGGGTTATTCACTCGTCAAGGTTAAGTCAACCATAAAAACCACAAAAGGACGGGTACCTTTCGTGTGGAGGTTGTGACGAAAGGAGGAGAAAAGTCAAAATCCGTAACCGATAACTACATAAAGAAGTTGTGAGGGTAGTGTGTGTGTTTGTTATATATGTGTTAAGGGGAGGGAGGGTTGTACCAATACAATGATAAACTCCAATCTAATTATGAATCATAGATGTAATAATACTGATACATCTGTGACTAGAGTTGGTTCGGTATATTATGCTATACTAAGGTAAAGGAAAGAGTATTGAAAAATGAAAACCGAGAAAATTTGTATTAAATGAAACCAAAGATCCACAAAATAGTGACGATGTAAGGGTTTGGGGAACAGTATTTACGTCGAAAGGAAGGTCATACACGTTTGTCGCTCACAAGGTAGGTAACGTAGTAAGAGTATTGGTTCCTCGCCATGTCCTTCTATTGGGATCCTTGTGTGTCACGTTGGTCGAAGGGTGTTCCTCTGAACTCTTTGGCGGATTGTCGGAGGGGGTCGGACAGTAGGGGACAGGGAGAAACGACTCTGATACAGGAAAACTCAAGTGACGTCTCTAGAAATTGAAGATTTTCCAAATACAGAATCACCTGAGGAAAAAGGATTGGGATTGTAAATGGAAGAGGAGGTCTGGTGAAGGTCCTTACTGTAAGACTTCTCGAACTGACATAGAGGGACCCACATTTTAAGTCCGACCTTTACTGAAGGGAGTCTTAAAATCTGCGACCGTAAAGACAACTCCTCGGGTTACGACAAATCTTCCTACTTTACTTCACTGTCAAGGGAGACTAGTTGTAGTTCGGGACCTCAGTACGAAAGAGGGAGGGTGTACACTAGGGACCCGTACAGGAACCCACTTTGGTCTTACTCTCCCCGTCCCTACTATGTCCTGACCGGTACTGAAGTACTGAACTATCCACAACTTTCTCCCACGAGTCATGTACTCTCTAGTCATATAATGAGAGAGCGACCTTTACAAACGTAAGGGGTATTAATATTAAATTTTTATTTGTCACCAAGGGGTAAAGTGTCTCCCGTTTTTATGGGTAGACATGTGACCAGTATGTACTATGGTAGGGGAGAATGGAGAGACGGGAATAGAGGATGAGTGGAGGAGCAAGTAACGAGTAACCGAAGGAACGACAAGAACCTTGTCCTGTCCACACCAGGACGGAGTCCCGGAATCGAGTTCGACAAGGGGACGAACCTTAGGAGGAGGAGGTACCAAATTTGGACGAGTTCGTATCAGGTGAGTCACTCAGGTAGGACTGATAAGGTAAATTTTCACACTGGAGACGGTGGGTAGTGAAGGGTACGGGGGAAGGGTCGATGGACAATGGTGTCGTCAATAGTAGACTGTGGGACATATTGATAATGAACAACGACAAAGGGAAGGGAGTCGACTTTAATTCGAGGTTTTTCTGTCCTTAAGAATGAGCTACACAAGTGACGACTTAGGAGTTGTAAATCTTATCACGTGTCATCCAAGAGCTACTTACCTACTCGGTGTATATTTGTAAGATCATCTTACGGACCATCCTTCACTCGTGGTACCCTGAGTAGTATTAGATTTTTATACGGTAACTTAGTAGACTATTTATATTCAATTAACAAGTCGGTCATGGAAGACAGGACCAGAAACCTTTCACTCTGCTGTTAATTGTCTGTAAAAGAAACCTTAGTCGTTCCGTCCCTCCCTAAGGGTGTCAGAAACCTCCACCCGTCTAGACGAAACTTAGGACCTAGTCGGTGAACGGTCGACACACTGAACGGTCGACACACTGTACCGACTCGGAGAGTCTTGGACCAGAGGAGTGACTGCCACGACTTACCTTTACAAGACGTCATATCCCGACCCGACCTCCGGGGACCCACTCGGAAACGGGAAGGGCCTTCTGTCTGTCCTAATAAAGATCCACTAGGATGGATCCACGACACAGAGAGACTCTGGACGATCTCCCCAGTCGTTCGTTACCAACTTTCGTGACGAGTCCTCCCTGTCCGTGACTGTAGTTACCCTAGTGTTTTGCCCCACCACTGAGTCAGGACCGGGTCTGATTCGGGGGGACCGATTAGGGGGGCGGGGAGTTCGGACTCCAATATTTGTTCACTGAGTCCTTACTATCCTCTTACGGGGTATTGTCAAGTGTGGTCACAGGACCCCCGATTTAAATTGGGTGTCGACGTCGGAGACCGTGAACCCCTTGTTCAATTAGAACCACCGACTCCGACTACACACACACGTACAACACCTCGCCCCCCTCCGTCAGTCCTCAGGTCTCGTCCCACCCGTAACCCTGACCGACGGGGTCTGGAGATGGGCCTAAGGAGTCTACGATCTGTCCACATCCCCGGGGTTCCGACCCGTCCGAGTCCAGTTCGAATCCTGCCTGCTTCTTGACTCGTATCTGTCGAAAAGACCTTATAAGTTGAGACTCACATTGAAAAACAACCAAATCAAACAATCAAAAAACTAGGGACCCCAAAAATTGTGGATTTTATCAACTTGGAGGTTTAACTTAGATCGTGCAGACTGTCGAATGTTACACTTTGCGACACGGACACATAAGCGTCCCTGTGTCTTGGTGTCACTCACCATGACACACTAAGACGGGATTGTGGTTTGGTGTCTTAGTGTGTCGTCACCCTAAGACGAAAGCTTGGTGTCGTCTTGACTTGACTTCGGGAATTTTTAGCTTGAGTGGGTAGAGAAGTGACACGTCCTTCCCTTTGACTCCACGTTGTCTCACTAGACCGGAAGAGTCCGGGGTGTCCTTTCACCGCTGGAACAAATAAGTTCGTAGAAGAACGAAAGAACGTGTCAGGTTCCTTCCAGAGGCTCGACCCCCTCTTTTCAGAAGGGTAAAATTTCGACTCCGTTGTCCAAGGGGTCCGGGTTTAAGTGACTCACCCTTTGGATTCGTGTGGCACAGGTCCCACCTCCCTCTATGTGACGTTCCTCCTAGCCCCGTCGACCCGTCCTTCCGGGTGTTCCGGTCCTCCTTCCCTCCGGGAACGTCCCCCTAAACTTCCGAAGAGGGACGAACCTGACTCTCCGTCTTGAACCCAGTAGGGGAAGGGACTCCGCGTAGTGGATCTACTTCCTTTCGTCACTTCCGGAGTGACACGAGCACATGTCTCCTCCGTCCCTCCGGGAGTTGAAAGTCCCTCCTGACTCTGTGGGATGGGGTCAGGGTACTTGGGGTCCCCGACTCAGTTCCAACGAGACCCTCCCCCGGAGTCGGGTCGACAGGGGAGACGCAGTACACGTCCTCCGGTCCGTCGAGCGGAATGGGCCGGCCCAGGTCGAGATATATATCGGGCCGAACCTGTCGACGCATCTGACTCACGCTGGGTCGTCCTTCCGTCCCTCCCGCCTCTCCTCCGGTGGGTGGTACCGCGACCCGAACCTCGTCCGGCTCCTCGTCGCCGACATGGTCGTCTGCGAGGACGTCCTGCCCGACTTCCTGTACGACCTGGTGCCGTTCAAGGAGCTGACACACCACGCCCACCCGCTCGCGCTCAAGGGCACGGTGGCGGACCATGACCGACGGACGTCGGGGATGAAGGCCCGCGCGAAGGACCGGCTCGGACTCTCGCGTCCGCTCGACGCGGATCTCCTCCACAGGGGACTGCACCACCGGGTCCACGAGGTGATAGACATGTGAAGTCTCTAGCGCGACCTGCTCCCCTCACACGTCCTGGACAAGCGACGCCGCGTGGCGAAGGTCTAGGGAAGATAGAAGTGGTAGACGCACAGGAAGAACGTCTTCGCGGACACGGACCGGTTGACGGACCGCCAGAAGGCGGAGCCGGAGGACGAACTGACGCGCGCGGAGCGGCACAGGCGGGCGCTGAAGTAGACGCGCGCGAAGAGAGACCACCGGGCGCTGCGGCTGAAGGATCCCGAGAGCCGGCTGCTCGAGTAACGGTAGTAGAGGTCGCTACCGGAGTTGCATCTCTTCCTCCTTCGGCACAAGCTTCGCCACTACGCTACCCGTTCGTCGCCACTGCGGCTCCGTGTTCGGCTCGCGGTCGCGCGTGACGGGTGCCAGAAGCTCTCGCACGCGAAGGCGAACGACGGTGCGCGGAAGGATCTCTCGGCGCACCTCGCGGTGGGAGAGCACGCACGGGTCGGCCTCGACGACGCGTTCCACGTCTACCACTTTCTACGGGTGCTCCCGGCGTAGTGACACGACGCGTTCTTCTTCTTCCTCTTCCCCTTCCTCAGCCGACCCCGGTTCCGGTGACTGTTCCCGTGTTGGCTTCGGTTCCGCCTCCTCCTTCTCCTCCGTCTCGCGCAGGATGGGCCTTAGGAGTTACTGTGGGACGCGAAACCGTACAAGGACGTCCTGGAGTAGAAGTACTAGTCACTCCTCCCTCGGCACCGAATACTGGGTCGTCGGTTGCTCACGATGACACGGAGGGAGAGCTGGGTCTAGGGGTTCTTGGTACAGTCGGATCACTGGTTTCTCTTGGTCTAGAAGCACCGACCTCCGGAAAAGATGTTACTCCTGTTGTTTCTCCTGGGGTACTCGCGAATGAAGAACGTCCACGGACCGGTCGGAACCCTCCCCTCCGGTCATGACTAAAGACCCGTGACCCCCCGCGGAACCCCGGGTCGTCTCCGGACACAGATGAACAACCCCTTACAGTAACCTAGATCCGACTCTACATCTGGCCCCTCCTACTCACTGTCGGTAAACGGACTTCCGACTTCTAGCAATATCCGTCAACTGTTATTCTGCATATTGAAACCACAGAGTCAAAGTCCCTCTAAAGTCGAAAGTCTATCAGTCATACAACCTCCGGGATCCAGACACGTCCCTAACTTCAGTCCCTGTCACTCTTCCTCGTTCCAGTCACACTCCCAAGACCGATTCTGGAGACGTACTTCGACCCTGACCTTACACCTTATCACACAGAGTTTGTTTCCCTGGTAGGAGGGAAGGAAGGGTAACGTGTCTATTCCTTTGACTCTGGGTTCCTCGTCCTCTCACCCCACGGACCAGGTTCAATATCACACTGTCACCCTAGAGTCTCCCGTTTGCACCAAAGGAACACTGACCGGTACATTCAAATTCGGAACGGTCAACCCACTTAAACCTCTGCACCTCCCCTCCCACGTCACGAAGACCCACCCTTGGTCACTCGTACCTTGTCTCTACCCTTCCTCGGATCACTTATCGTACGAATGACTCCGGATTGGTCCGACCTCTCCCCACCCCCCGTCTTACCACGGTCACAATTCGACTCCCCAGCCCTCTCGTAGAGGTGGTCGGTTCCGTGTTCCACCCGTGTGACACATAAGAGAGATCCGGAGACAAACATTTACCCCTACAATATGAAGGAACGAACTATTCTAACAGACTTCCAATTAACTACCAATATTTCACAAGTAGTCGTGTCACGAGTCGGGAGTCTTTTGAGGTGGTTTTCTACTCGGTGATCATATCAATAATTGTCTGACAACCCTTAAGGGAGATCCAGGTCACCAATCCCGAGGTGACAGTGACGGCCCCCAACCTCCCCACCCCCATCCACCCTGCCACACACACATCTCCCCCCACCTCCCGACCCCAAGTTAGAGACTAATCACTTGATTCTAGGGTGTTCGGTATGCTTACACCGGTCTTTTTTGCTGACAACCTCACGTGTCCCGGTATCTGAATAATGTGACATTCAAACTTCCTCACCCACCGACATAAACCTGGAAAGGACACGTCACCCTACCCTACCTTTTGTCCCCAGTCCGTCCGGAGTTAAGTCCTTAACATGACCCCTTCCCGGTCCCGCCGTTGACCCGGAGGGAGAGTCTCTGAGGAAGAGTCGAGACGTTCCCTACGGGGTAGTGCCACGATATTTCCACTAGAGGCCCGGGGACCCCCAACCCTGGGAGTCCGACAAGAGTCGGGCTATCCTCCTCCCCGTGACAGAGGCCCGTGGCGGAGGCCCGACGCGACCGGGATGGACGTCCGGGCCTGTGGAGTACTGGGTCCCGCCCCCCACCGGTCTTCCACGACCCGACCCCGACCCTCTCCTCAACTACTCTCCCGCACTCCTCCCAGCGACTGACCGGCGGGCCGGGCGTCAAACTGGTGGACCTGAGTCTTACCGACCCCTACGGCGGCGACGGGAGCGGCGCGACGGAGAAGCCGAACCCTCTCCGAGAATTGAGGTAGATGCACCAGCCGCCGTCTCTCGAGTTCCTGCTACTCGTTTCGGACCTGAGCCAGTACACGATGCTGTCTGACACTCACGCCCGGTGCCTAGTCCCCCGACCCGCCCCGCCCCACTCGCTCTCGGATCCCGAGCCCCGACCCGCCCCGACCCGCCCGACCCGCCCCGACCCGCCCCACTCGCTCTCGGGTCCCGAGCCCCGCCCCGCTCCGACCCGCCTCGCCCCGACCCGCCCCGACCCGCCCACTCGCTCTCAGGTCCCGCCCCCCGCCCCGCCCCGACCGTCCACTTCACCCTCGCCCCTCGACTCGCCAGACCCCTCAAGGTCAATTGTTCGGCCCACGTAGGGTTGTGCACAACCCACCACCCGCCTACGTCTCTGCCTGTCTCTCGCGGAATGAGAGGAGGGGAGATCCAGCAAGTTTACCCCGCTTAGCCTGGGCGACGGGATACGGCACATGCCTGTGAGACACGAGAGAGTATACCTGGATCAGATGCAGTAACCGCCCTTTCCGTCGTTATCCACTCCGGGCCCGGACCTCCCCTCTCACGTCGTCGGCCCAGCCGCCCGCCTTGGCTTCGTCTCAGAGGGGCTCCGAGTCCCCAGACAGGACGGATGGAACCTTCCGTCGACCTCCCTGACCCGGTTCCCTCTCTCCACCGAGACGGGTGAGGGCGGAAGAGGAAAGAGTGAGTGACGGGGAGGTGGGGCTAGGGTATCCTTCACGGACTTGTTCTACAGCCAGATGCTGGGATTCTTCAAGCTCACCTCCCTCGACCGCGGGTACTTCTGAGGGGCGAGTGAGAAGCCCCGGTGGTAGGTACTGCCGGCGTAAAAACATCGACGACCCCAGTGTCTGTGTCCCGACTGGTCGAGTCGGCTCCACATGTCGTAACGTCTGTTGTTCATACCGACGAAGGGCGGAGGGGTGGGGGAAGGTGTCTTGTCGGTCCCTGCTTCCAGAGTGACATTGGGAGACCGGGGTGCCGAAACCCGGATACAGTCGGGAGAGACACAGACGAGACCGTCCTTAGTATCGTGGATTAAACCCAGAGGTGGCAAGGCGAACCTGTAGTCGTGTCTACATCGGGGAAATGAGACCAGTCGTTACTCCACCCGAAGGGGATGTTCTTCTCCGTTCACAATACCGGTCGGACCAAACGTCCGCTCTAGAGGGTCCTCTACGGTCCAAGGAGTAAGTCTCTGAGTATGACCAGTGACCGAACTACCGATCTCTATTCCCGTCATTGGTTCTATCTTCGACGGGACGGGTCCCTCCAGTCCTTCTTTTGACGACCGTCTGGTCAACCTGAGACGTCGATTTCCCCACCACCCTCCTACGGGGTTCCGTTTCCTTCCGATCACGGTTCCGTCAATCCTCCCTTTTTTTTCCGTTCGGGTAACCTATTTTCCCAAAACCGTCCGACCTATCTCACACCACCCACTTCCCTCCACCCCTACCACCTATGACCCCGACCTCTCTACCGGTCACCCGACTCCGTGAAATAGGGGTCTCATTACTTTACGGAGACTACCCAAAATTCGAGGGTAGACACAAAATGGTTCTACGAAGTGCCGTCTGGTACATCTCTTCTCTAATCCCTAAAGGGTCCTCCGCCCCCATGTCGACACATCGTTCATGACTACCACCGGACCTCGGTACCCATGTCGTCACTACCCCGTCTTTCCTACGTGGTCTCTTTCCAGATCCGGTCACAAAGAGTGTACGTGTGCTTAGAGGACCCCCAGTACGACCTTACGTCTAAGACTTAGAGTCCAGACCCCTCCCTAGAGTGTCACATAAAGATTGTTGGGGGGCCCACTACGACGACGACGACCAGGTATCCGGTTTGAGTCATCGTTCTCAAGTCCTCTGTCTTCTTCGTCCTGAATCGTTAACTATCCTACCACCCCCACTCTCCCTCTCCACCTACGAAAACTCACTCCGACCCTCCAGTAAATAGCTCCTTGATAACTTCAATCCATCCTTTTTACTCCCAGGCAAATCTTGTACATCTGTACTCCACGAACCCCCACAGGTCCTCCTCGGAAGACCCCGTCTCTCTCCCGACTCGACCTCCCACTCTAGATCCCCAGTTGTCATGAGGTACCTCTGTTCGAGGAAGTCCTCTCTCCCACACTGACCCTCTTCAACTCCGGGTCCGGGACTCCCTGTCGTCCCCGTCCACGAAATAAGTCGTTCCTTCGGAACAGTACAGTTGTCTCCACACATGACACCCGGGACCTAAGACCACCAACCCTCTCGTCAAAACCTCCCTACCTCCAGGTTGGAGTCCTCAATCCCTCTCACTTCCGTCGAACTCTCCGAGACCCGACACTTCCCCTCTTCTCCCTTCCCCGTCCTCACGTGTCCTACCAGAATCACCACTGACTTCACTGGTCATCCTCAACCAAATCTTCGTTTCCACCCTGGAACCCCTCCAGGGACCACCCAAAGTGGCTCCCATCCAACCTACCTTACTATCCCCGTGTTACTTCCCTTTGTACTCCCCGTTCTCTTACCCCTCCTTCTCTTCTGGTCTCCCACAAGGATTCGTCAGTCCCTTCTCCTCCAACACAAACGTCTTACCCACGGACCCTCAGCCTAAAACTTCCAACGTCGACTTCGATACCTACGACCGTCCCCTGTCAGTGACCCGAACGGCTCCGGGTACCCCCGTGGGGGAGTACGGGGGAAAAAGGGTAGTCCACCCGTGGGAAACTCCGGAAGGGTGTCCTCGCGTCGAGTGAGTCGGACCAGTCGGACCGCCCATGGGAGATACGGTAGCCACCGAAACGGTGAGACCTCTGACTCAGGCCTCTCGACCAAGGGTGTCTCGAGTTACTGTAGACCTCCACTCGGACCGGGGTCCCTCCATTCTCCTTAACACTCGTTCCGACCCACCCGTGGCTCCGTCGCGGACCGTCCGAGTACCCGCCCCGTCTCGACTGGGGGAAGGTCCCTTGGGACACCCCTGCTCTGTCGTCCGTACGGAACGAATCGGGTCCCAGAGAGGTAAACCAACCCTTCAGACCCATCCGTGTGTGCCGTGACGTGGGGTGACACCTCATAGATGTCACAGTGTCAGTCTTCGGTTACGGTTCCAATCCTGGGTCTGGGTGTCTTTAGCCGGGGTCCCTCGTCTCACCCGAAAAGGAGAGAGGAGGGAGGACTCCCCCTCTCGACCTGACCCTCACTCTTCAGCGACCTAGGATCGAAGAGTCGCGGAACGAAGAAACCGACTAGGATGGACCCCCACCAGCCCTCTCCAAAGTCGGTAACCCCCGTCGAAAACTTTGAAGTCACTACGGTCACGACGTCCGCCGGAGACCCCTCGTCGTGACGACCCTCTTGTCCTGGGTCCTGTACCTCCCACGACCCCCAATGAAGAAGTTCCCAAGTCAACTCTTTAAGAGTTCTCCTCCCCTAACTCCTCCACATCTGGAAGGACCTTCCTCCACCTGAAGTTCCTCATACCCTAAGAACCTTGAAGGGACCACCAGGTCACCAATTCTGAGGTAGGAGGGTTACGTCCCGCGTACCAAAGGTAGGGACCAGTTCCTTGATTCTGGGGTATACGATACACCAATGTTTTTTTTTTTTTTTTTTCTCACACCTTAAGAACTCTCCCTCGGGAAGGATCTTACATCCACAAGAAATCCATCCACGGGTAGGGAAAGGGTCTCGTACCTTTCCTTCCTCCACCCGGACCCCGACCCTCCGTCGTGGAGGGTCCCCACCGGACGACGGGAGAAGGACGACCCGGGGTGGGACCTGAACCGACTGACTCGAGACGTAGGAACAGGGGTGAGGAGGGTGGGGTCTATGTTACTCCTTCTCTTCTTCACCCTTCCCCAGGAGGCCCTCTAGCGGATGCGACGACCGCGGTGGAAGGATGGACACGCTGAGTTGCACAATGCGGACTGGTTCGACACTGGTCGGGTCTCCCGGACTTACACGGGACAGGGGGTACGACGTCTGGTGTCTCCGGACCGGAAGACCCACCCCTGAGGTCCCTCCTCAGGGACCGTCTCCTCAAACCGTCTCCGTCTCGGGTGGACCTAGGGTTGGACAGTACCACGGGGTCTCTGACGAAGTAGACCCTTTCCCTTTAACGACGGGTCACGACCCCGAAGCCCGTCCCTATTCTTTGAAAGCCGGAGAGGTCACAGAGTATAGGGGGTTACAAGAACCAGGTGCTCCGTCTTCGAGTGCCTCACAGTCCGACGCGGGACCAAGTCGGGGTCAGACCGACACACGACCATTTACGGGGTGTCCTGAGTCGGAGGAACGGACAGTCCACCCCTCGCTGGGGTAGCTCACGGAACGTCGGACTCATTGAGAGGAAGACACTCTTCTTATTTCACGGAAGGCTCGTTCGTCGAATCACAGACCCTACTCTACGAGGTTCGTCGTCACTGGTCCACCAAACTTCTGAACCCCGAAGAACACAAGTCGACGACCCGACGGATCCAGCCACCGGAGTCGGGAGGTACTTACAGAGGATATGTGAGACACACACGTCTCTCAAACTCGGGGGAGGGACCTGGAGATCGAGGAGTAGACCGGACCTGTCCCTCGGCCCTCTGGTGCCCTCCTTCCCCTTCCCTTACCGACTTGGTACCATCTTTTCAGAAAATAAGATAGTCAGTCCGGGGTAGACCGGACCGGACCTGGTCCCGGGTCCTTCTCGACTCGTCCTGGGTAGGGAGAAGGGGAGGCGGGGATGAGGTCGAAGAGAAACAGGACGAAGACAAGGAGGAGGTCTCGGTCCCAAGCGAGAGCGAGGAAGTGGTCAACCTGTGGTGTCATCCACTGTTTGTCCTACCGGTCGCACCAGACCCCCTTGGGACCCACCCCTTGTCCAGTACCCAGGATCCTCGTCTCGGGGGGAGGGGGGGCACTGAGAAGAGTCAACTGACAGGGGAGGGACAACCCAGGAACTCCTTAATGCCACCCCACCCCTGTAAAGTCCTCCAGTGCTAAGAGCTTCACCTGCGTCCCGTGTGAGACCTAGGTGACAGGAGTGGACTCTCGTCGTCTGCGACCCGCTGGTCGAGACTCTTGAGCCCCGACAAGTCCGAATGTTCCAACATGTACTACTACCGGGTCTTCAAGTACCGGGGTTTCTGCCGCGCCTGGGACGCCCTGTAGACGAGACTGTCTCTCCAGACGAACCAGGTCCTTTTGCAACCGTCACTCCGTTCTCCGGGTCCCCTTTTCTCCTATGTTACTCAGTCTCCGGAACGGGTGTACCGGTGTCCTAGGATCCTATACGGGCACAGAGACTCTGAGTGTCCAGTCGAGAGGGAGAAACAATTTGTACCCTTTGACGTGGGACCTCTCTCCTGTGTCGGACTAGTTGTGTCGCTCCCGGTCCACGGGGATGGGACGTCTTCCATTCCCTCCCGGTCTGTGGGTGTCCTCCTCAGTATCGGGACTACTGTTCCTCCCTCCGCCACTCTTTCAAGACTTGACTCTCAGTTCACACCGACCTTCTGAGGTCTCCAGTCATCACGGTGGGTAAGGTCCCGTGGTCGGTTGGGGTCGGGGTCTGGAAGGGACGAGTGGAGTTAAACGCGATCCCCGAGGTTGAGACGGTCGAAGACATGGGTCTCGAGTTTTAACTCCGGCTTCGTCAATTCCGTACTGGTGTCCATCTGTTGTAGTGTTCCGGGTTCGGTGTCTCACCACTACCGTTTACACCGATACCACCGGGGGTCGAGACCCTAGTGGCGGCTCACGAGGGGTGGTTACATCAGTATGTGCATGGACGTCCTTTCCACCTTTTTCCCCGGCCACCCTTACACCCTTTTCCGTCCACCCTCCACCCGTTTCCTATGTGTTTCACCCCGTCGAAGGAGTTGTGATAGTAGGCCCCGTATAAGTTGTAGGACCCGGAGTCCACCGACGAGGTGAAGATAGGTTGAAGTTTTATACCTCCCGAGTCGGACCTTGAAGGGCAGGAGAGGTCGATGGGAGGAAGAAGTTCACTAGAGTAGGTGTGGGTCTGAGACTTACGGTAGAGATACGACTACTCGGGGTTTACATAGAGGACTGAGTATTTAGGTTGACAATGGTCTGTGGAGTATACTTACTGACTGAGGGAGTAGGGACGGGTTTGGACGAAGTAAGGGCAGAGTCGGTGGTAGGCAAGCCAACGACGGTCTTGAGAACCACGGTAGAACCTAAGAGTTAAGGGGAGAGGTGAGTGTAGGTTCACTCGTTTAACATGTCGGAGGTGAGTCAGGACTCGTGACGAGTACGGAGGTCACTGTGGTGAGCTCAGACCCGCTAGTAGAGGAGAATGTCTCCAATAACGTTCCTGGATTCGACAGAGGGACGAAGACGGAGACGGGAGATGGCAGGTAGCAGGTGTGTCGTCGAAAACAACGAGTCAGCGGAGGCTGAGAAACACTGGGGTACTTGAAGTCGTACGGTCCGAAGGGACAGTTCCGTAGAAAATTCTCACATTGGGTCTAATGGAGTGAAGGTGTTAATATGGGAGGGAGTCGTCGAGAAGTAATGTCAATGTGAGTTGGTGGAAGGATGCCGATCTTCTACGGTGCAACAGACCAAAGACGGAGGGAGGGACTGGAGTAGTGGGTGGTAAGAGGTGGAGTAAGGGACACGAAAGGGAATGGTCAGAAAGACTGTGAGTCTCTGTGTGTCGACCAAGGACAGAACTTCGGAAACATGGATAAAAAGAGAGACGGACCTTTAGACAGGAGGTTTAAAGGATAGTAAGTTCAGAGTCCAGTAGCGTGTCTCCGGACGGACTTGGGGTTGATTTCTTGTAAGATAGGGTAATGTAAGAAAATAAAAGAAGTATTGTGAAAGGTGAGAGACTTTAATAGAAAGAGAGAGAGAGAGAGAGAGAAAAAAAAAAAATGGACCAAATACCAGACAAAGAGGGATGATCTGACATTCAAGGTACTCAAGTCCCAGAAACGGTACAAGTGATGACATAGGGGTCTCGGATGTTGTCACTCACGGACCGTGTGTCATCTATCTATGAGTTATTTATAAACAACTTATTTAAACCAACTTCTGGACAACGTATCGGTCACAGAGACAATGAACTGAAGGAGTAAAGGTCACTGAAGAAGAGGTGAGGTGAGGTCAGTGGGTGAGGGTGTGGGGTTGAAAAAGTGGTGAAGAAGATGAAGAGGGACTAAGGGTAGGAAGTGGGTCGGGGTAGACTAGACTGAGGGATCGAGGTGAAGAAGTTAGAGTAACTGAGGGGGATGTCAGGAGTAGAAGACTACGGGAAGATAAAAATGGTGGGAAGAATTGTCCGTATATAAGTTATTCAGTAGTAGTGTTTATTGGATTTTTGACAAGAGGGAGTGAAGAAGGAAGAGTGGGTAGACCCTTTCGGGTTTAGTGGGTGAAGGAGGATTGGACGTGGGATCTTTGATTTGGGATTACCCCTCTTAGGGTGTAGAACTGTATAATCTTAGGTATTTAGGTGGTGGAGGGTGTGATAGACCCGACAGTTACAGTTTCAAAGAGATCGGTCGAAGAAGAAGTGGGTCCGAGGTGTCACCGATGAGGTGGAAGTAGAGAGGACGTCCATACTCACCCACACACCACTAGATTCGTTCCCTCCGAGTATCTACGACGGAGGGAGGTAGGGGTTTGTCTGTCGAGAGTCGACTACTGGAACGGAAAATAAAGTGTCTCTTTTAGTTTCCGAAGCCCTCCTTAGGGAGTGGAACGGTGTGAGTGGGTGGTAAGAAGACGTAGGTGTGACCGAAAAGAAGGAGGAGGGACAGGACTTCGGTCTGGAGACGGAGCGTGACCAAGGTAACGGAGAAGGGAAGAATCCCTGGTGGGAGGTAGTTAGTGGGGAGATAGGATGTGACAGTTGAAGAAAGGGAGATGACTTATTTAAGGGGAGTCATGGGTTCCTACAGAGTAGTAAAGAACAGATATTTTGTGGATGAAGAGGGAAGTCGGTAAGGATACACAGGGGGAAGTCACGGTGTGAAGAAGGTCCCCAACAGGTGTAGGCCTGAAGGGACGTCAAGGAGTCACGGGCGGGGGGTCCAAAGGGAGACGAGGGGGCGGGGACACAGAGACCCCTTTGTGACTTTTGGACGTCCGTTGGTTGTGAGTACGAGTGAGAGACCGAAGTCGTCGTAGGTTGGACGAGTGGAGGTGGTACGGTCCTACCCGAAGGGAATCGAAGGCCCACGGGGTACTAGGACTGAAAAGAGGACGAGGAGACTGTGAGGAAAATCCGGGAAGACGGTCGAGGTGGAAGAGGGAAGTTGATCTCAGGAAGAATCGTGTGCTGAAGGACCCTCAGTAGCGGGCGAGGAAGGACTACGGGAGTTAGGTCCCGGTCCAGGACAGGTCCGACGGACGACACACAGAGGTGAGGTGGTAAGAGAGTGGAGGTCCCGGGGATGGGTGCAGGTTTGGGGTAGAAAGTGAATTTGGAGATGGTACTGGAGGAGTGAGGGTGGAACGAAGGAGACCGGGTCCCCCACTGGAAACTTTAGCACCTGGGTAGACCTGGGACGGAACGAGTCTATGAACCCTCTACCGACACTGTAGGGGGCTGGGGTGGGGTTGAGTGAACGTTTCGGTCAGTAACTACGGTGCCAGTTTCACAGACACCCTCCTCTCCTCTCTTCTGTCCAAATTTAGCCTGTCCGCGGGTCGAGACCTCGTACCCCCTTCTCCGATTCCCTTCCCCCCCTATAGCCGCCCCACAGGGACCTGGAGTGTGAGTGCAGAGACGCTTCTGTATCTCGCGACACTACGTGAACCCTCCGACCCCGCCCAGGTCTACCAGCTCCGCGCGTTGTCACAACTGCTGAGGCTTCTCCTGTCGACGGAAGTGGGTCAGCATGTGGTCCAAACTCATCCGATCTGGTCGACGCCTGTCTCCCAGCAATGACGGACCCCCGGCAGTGTAACCATAGGGGAGGAAGGGGGATGGGACGGGGCCCGGAAGGGTTTAGGTCGTCCCACCATTGACTCGGGTCGGAAGGGGATGCCTTTTAATGATCGAGGACCCCGCCAGGAACGCGGGCCTGGCGGGGCTGACTCCAGGGCGGGGGTGCCTCCAGGGCGGGGGTGCCTCCAGGGCGGGGTGAGGCTCCTGCCCCGACCGGGGCCCCTCTACGACAGCCCGACACCTTTAGCAGGGATCCGGGGTCCACCTCACCCCGCGGGAGACATCCTATGGGGAGGCCCGGAGTGTTCCGTTCGGATGGAGGTTCAGGGTGCGTAAAGTTTCTCTTTTCGGGGCGAGGGGGTGGGAAGGTATCTGCGACGGGGCCGACGTTGAGGCGGCGACACCCCCGCGTCTCCAGCCAAGACTCCACCGACGGGTCGGGAGCAGGGCCACGACCCGGGCCGCGCGTGGGTGGCTCCCGCGACAGGCCCTCTGCCAACTGCTTGAACTCCAGTGACCCCTACCACTCCTACATCTTCTTCACCTTCTTCTGCAGGTGCCGGTCCTACCGATGGTGCGACTCAGGACGAACCCGGGCCTACGCGGTGTCGAGCGGGAGACCGGCGTGGCCGAGGTGGACCGAGTGGACTCCCCTACGGGTTCACAGACTCGCCCCTCCGGTCGGGACGGACGCCCTCCTCGGGACAGACTTACCACTCAGTGGTTGACAGACCCCTGGACTTCCACTCCCCTCTGCGGCGAAGTAGGGCCGACGGGGCTCACACCTCTGGTCCGGGGAGACCGAGGACGCTCCCCAAGTGACGGTCAGTACCACGCCCCCTCCCCGAGTCAGGACAGAACCCTCGGGTGTCCTACAGACAGGGGAGTGGACTCGCACCTTCGCTAGTTTCCAGTACTACCCAGGCTTCTTCTTCTTTCCGTCCATCTTTAACATGAACTCGTCCAGCCGATCCCTCATCGCCACCAGTCCCACCCGTGTCGAGAGGTCGCGTTTTGACCACGTTGCGTCGTGGCACTTTGGCGTCGGGGGCACTTTGTCGTGGAGAACTTCTAGTTTTCAGGGACAATGTTTGGGCGAGACCTACCCTCTCTTGTCCGGTGGCCGAGTGGTCCCACGGGGAACAGAGACCCTTCGGGTAGGGCGAAGGTCGTCCCCGGGTCGGACCAGGACGGGAGAGGGAGACGACCGCGGTCAGTCGTGACCGGCGGGTCACGGTCAATTCACGACCCCATCTCGACCTGTAAAAACGACTCCACCTCCACTAACGGAGTACCCGGTCCGTACGAGACATTAGTTTCCCAACTTCTGTCCACCCTTTCACTTCCTTAACGAACCCCTCTGAGACCTCCGGTTCCCAAACCTACCTCACTTTATAAACCCTAGGACAGGGACATGGGAGGTGGGGACGGGATAGGGTCGTGTGTGGACGGTCCTTTACTCCCCAAGGTCGAACTTTCTCCGTTCCGACCGGTCTGGCTGCGGTTCTGTCTCGGTCCCGACCGGTTCCTCACTCTGTTGTATCTCCGGGTGTGTCACCGGTTCGTCGTCGTCGTCCATGGTTCCCGGGTACCACGGGCGGTGCCGGTCCCGGGGTATGTGTCGTATGTAGGTCCTCGCCTCGACACCTGTCCCTTTCACACTTTCACTTTCACAATCAACGAAGTCAACACAGACTGAGAAACGGTGGGGTACCTGACATCGGGTGGTCCGAGGAGACAGGCACCTTAAGAGACCCGTTCTTATAACCTCACCCAACGATAACCTCTTCCGAAGTCAATGGAGAAGTTCATTTACCTTCACCCTGAAGAATGAGCCCCTTTCCCTCCCCCGCCGACCCCACCGAGTCCAGGTTGAGTGGACTCCCCGTTGGTAACACGTCTCAAATCGTTTATCGTGCACAGGCCTCTCCCGCTTCTACTACTGTAACGCCTTCCTCCACTTGGTGTACTGGGTGAGCTTTAGTCGGTGTAGGACCCCGTCCAGGGCCGTCCAATTCCACCCCACCCCCGTCTCACCCGACCAGTCCCAGGGTCGTGGAAGGGGCGGGGGTCTCAGAAGAATATGTAATCTCCTCTCGTCACCGCCTTCCAGGGACGGAAGGGGAGAACTCTGTTCATGGTCCTTCTATCCAGCTCTCCTTACTCCCCGGGGTATACCCGACGGACGAGGAACCTTGAGGGGGAGACGGGTCGGGGAACGGGCTGTAAGACGGTAATAACGTCACAAGACCCCTCCTACCACGACCTCCAGGACGACTTCGTACGGAGCTCAACAAAGAATTTACTCGTCCCACACCAGTCTGAACTATACTGGGGTCCTCCTGTCTCCTCCCCGGTGACCTCCTTGACTCCGACGATTTTAAGTTCGGTCCCTGGGAGGGGTGACTCTCGGGAGAACAATCCACCCTGGTAACCCTTGTCCCCTCTCAGTTCTTTCCAAACCCTGCCTTTTCCACACGGTCCCTAGTCCCTGGGGTCAGTCCATGGGGCTCCACACCCCTTGGATGGTAGAAGGCTGGTTACATGAGGGTCGGCCCAGCGTGTCTGAGGGACTTCCGGAAGGACACCCGGGGTAGACTCTTGTCTCACACCGGAGTCCCCCTCCCCGGGGAAGTGTGGGTATGGACGAAGATATCGTTCCGACTGCGGTGGGACCCCTCTCCACTCTCCCAGACCCAGAAAGAGACGGAAACTAAGAGAGATCCAGAGCGACACACAGACCCCGGTCCAGAGACTTAAGGACTCACAGACTCGGAGAGACAAATACAGCGAGACCGAGACCGAGACAGGTCCAGAGACAACTAAGAAGACGTAAACTTAGAGGGACACTAACGTAAACCGAGTTGTGACGGGGTGGGGAAGGGACGAGTCCCGGATCCCTGATGGAAACTCAGACCCCGGAGAATTCAAAGACTGGAACGACCCGTCTCTTTGAAGGACTCTTGGGGTCCCCTTCTTCCCAGGGTGGGGAGACGGGGACCCGGGTCGACAATGGAACACTTCGGAGTTCCTCCGGGGCCGGTCGTATCCGATCCCGGGGTGAGTCGTGGTCCCTCATGTCCGGGTCGAGACGGCGCCCGTTGCGACAGAACTACGGGTATCGGACCTACCCCGACTCCCTCTTTCTAGCCCACTCCCGGGACTTCGGGGGGTCGGGATGGATCGCGTCAAGAACCAGGGAGCGACTCCACCATCCCTGGGGTGAGACTTCTCTTTGACGGAAAGGACGGGGAACCCCTGGAGTATCGTAGGAAGGGGGGGTGGATAGAGGGTGAGGAGGGTCCGGGGGATGGTAGACCACGGGGTAGGATCGACGGTGAGATCGAGGACGGGAAGGGTGGTTTCGGAGCACTTTCGTAAGAGAAGTGAGAGTCGGACGGAAGAAGTGGAAGTAAGTGAGACGGTATGGAAAGTCCACCTGGCCAGGGGTGGGAGACGAGTTTGACGAGGAGGTTCCAGAGTCTACTGAAACTACACCTCTTTAAGGGAGACGTAGTGGAGTCAACATAAAGACCGGGGGTCCAGGGGTGAGGGGAGTCATTTAGAGGGTGTCAAAGACTGCTTTGGGGTGGGGGAGCCCCGTGGGAAGGCACTAGGGGTGGACGAGGACTCGACGGAAATGAAGAGTCCTGAAAGGGTCCAGGACGGGATCGTGGTTCGGGGGTAGGGAGAGTAAGTCGCGGATCGAAGAGTGGCTGGGGGTAATGGGGTGGGTCGGGGACTCGGGGTCGGACGGTGCAGGGACCAAGGACGGACACAGGCACCGGTGTGGCCGGGTGAGAGAGTCACGAGGCATAAGTCCGGGACCTTCGACCGACCTCCTCACGACAACTTCTCCACGGGACCTCATCACCCACACCCCGATCCGACCCGGTCCGTCTGTGGTCCCTCACACGACCGGTGACGGGTTCCACGACGGGGCACAACCCGAGTCCCCCTCGAACCGGTGAGGGAGGACGGTCCGGGATCGAGTAGGGGTCCTCAGGAAGACCCAGTAGAGACCCTGGAGTCAATCTTGGACACGGGAGACATAGGACGAGTTTGATTTGGTCCTGAAAGAGTCCCCGAGGTACCCGTGTTTAATTTCCCTTCTTGCATAGATCCGTAGGAAAGACAGACCCGACTCGTTCTCCACCGACCGTCTCGGGACAGAGGACGGGGTCTAGGAGGGGGTTTGGAGGGAGTGGTAAAGACTTTGGTCGAGGAGACCCGGCGATTTCAGTCGTAAGAGGGACAACGTCACTACCTCCCCAGTACCTGGACAGTTCCAGTGGGTCACCTGGTCCCTGCCCTAACTCCAAAGAGTCACTCGGGGGACCTCAGAGATTAACTTGTTCGGTCAGGCGACGAGGACGGTGATGGCCCCCCGACGGGCTGGACTGAAGAGGTGACGGCCAGACTCCTGACTCCGTGGAAGAGTACCCGGCCCACCCCCATCCCTCCGGGACTCCTAGTCCAATTACCTCGTCTTCGAACTTTGGCCTCGTGCCACTTCTCGGACACTTTATCGAAACAGTCGACGGAGGGTGAGCGGTGAAAGGTTAAAATCGAGGGGTACCGGCCACGGCCCACAGGGGTCACTCCGGACACACTCGTGCCGGTCACGACCGGGGGTCGGACCCTGGAGAGGACTATCTGGGGGCCTGGACCCGGGCGGACACCTGTTTCCTCACGGGGGACGGATGGCTGGACGGACGGAGTCCATGTGGACCTCATTTCGACCGAAACCTCGGACTCCAAACCCTACTCCTTGGACCCCACCCAAGGAACCCAGAGTTCTTGGGACATCACCGACGTAGGGATCGACCGTGACTGGAACTCCGTCGACACTCCCTGGGACCGTGTGACGGGTGGAGCCCCGAGGCCCCAGGACGCAGGCTGGCACGCTGGCAGGCTAGTCGACCTGAGACCCCGGTGCCACCCCACACAGGTCGGGACCCCAGGGGTGGGGGAGCTCCGACACTAGCCACTCACCACTGTCGCCCTCCTCCCCCTTCCTCCTCCCGTCCCTCCTCCACCGGAAGGACCTCGCCTCGACTCGCTTCACCTCGTCTCGGCTCACGACGTCTCGACGACCGGTGTCCCTCGACGTCCCTCCTACCACCCCCGCGTCTTCTCCACCGGTGACCGTAGTCGAGAGTGGCCCCGTGGACGTAGAGAGAAGTTGGACGGAAGGGACCAGGTGTCTCGGACACAGAGGGAGAGTCACGAGCGGCCCTGAGGGGAGAAGGTCCTTCGGAAGGTCCACCGGGGGCGACTGGAGCCGTCCGAACACTCGAGACGGGACGGAACGGTGTGAGTGTGATACGTGTGTGAAACTACCAGTCGAGGTACTTAAAGCCATGTGTGGAAATGCACACTTAAGAGTCCCGTGGGGGTGGATCGGGGGACGTGACCAGGTAAAATCGTCCGTCTCAGGACGGACCGGTCCGTAGTCACTTCCGCCCCTCACCTTGACCTTGACTGTTCTCTCTTACACTTGGGGTATGGGGCTGGGACAGGGTGTCCCTCGACGGGTCCACCTCCCCACGATCGTCCCAGTGAACTCACCCAGGAGTTCCCATCCGTGGGAGAGGTACGTCCTACCTCCGCCTGTTGTCACGAGGGTTGGTTGACTCTGAGGAGACCCCCTCTGTCCTGGGAGTAAGACCCTTCCCCATCGGTTCCGGAGTATGGTCGGTTGGACTATGTCTCCCCATAGGACTCCCGGTGAGGTGGGGCCGAGGTCTCGGGTCACCCAGTCTGTCTACGTATCCACCTACGGTCTGGGGTCTCAAGGGACGACCCCTCACACGGTCCCGGGGAGTGTCGGAGGAATTCCGGTCACGGTGGGTCACTAGGTCGGTGAGACCCCAGGAGACCCCGTTCCTATAGTCAGACACTCCCAGACAGACGTACACGGTCCCCAGTCTTAGACCCCCGTCTTCCTCGACACACTATCATTAGGTAGTTCCCACCCAGGACCTCGGGTACGACTAGGGGTTGGGGTCAGTATCCGAGTCGACTTTGATCTCCTCCTTCCCCACGAGAGGAGGGAGATGGGGGTCGTCCCCGTGAAGGTCCCGGACTCGTTCCGGACCCGTCCTCTCAGGGATGGAAAGGTATTATGGAATTTCGCTGTTCGAGGGAGGGTCGTGCGTGAGGGGTCTCACTGTGCCTCGGACCGTACCGACCAGGGATCGAGCCTCTTCGTACTCGTCACTAAGGACGGGACATCCCCGAGTCACCCCCGAGGTCAGTACCTAGTGTTCACGATCTCCTCCGGGCGTAGTCCGTTCCTACGGATTCGGTCTGATCCCGTCCGAAGGACCTCCTCCACCCTGTGGACTCGTCTCAGGACTCCGTCTCCGTTACCACCAATCTCCTCTTTACTCAATTAGTGCCATCGGTCCGTACCAACATTCTGGCATGTTCCTAATTGAGAAAAATTACAGTGGTGTTAAGGATCCCTTCCCCACCAATGGTAAAAAGGATCAACTGTCTTTTCCTTTGACTGCATGCTCCTCCAATCTTAGTCGACAACCCAGTTGACGTATTCGAAGACTTTGACCAACGGGACGTCCCCGTCCTTAGGTCGTGTGGGTGTGGGCACGACCGACTCTGGTCGGACCCGGTCGGTAGGTCGACCACGGGAACACTCCGAGTTTCTCTTACTGAGACCCTTCGTCTACCCCACCAGACCAAAGTGATAAGTCTTCGGTCCACGTCGGTCGGGTTGAACTCGGACTCGAGGAGGAACGACCGCTAGGTGAAGAGACTCGGAGTCTGCGAGGAGACATTTACCTGTGGGACGGCCCGGACTGGAGTGACCCAAGATCCCCCGTAAGCTACTGAGGGAGGTACCGGTCCGGGACCGAATGACCTGACGAGTATCTCTCTTCGACAATTCTCTCCACCTCTGGGGAGCGAGTGAGGTCTCCGGTCCTGTCCGTCGTGAGTGTGTGTCGTCCTCCAGGTGGTCCGCTCGGGGTGTGTCACCCCAGACAGCCCTCGAACCTACCCCACCTGCCGTCCACCCACCTCCCGATCCCTCCGAAGAACCTGGAGTCCAATCTGTCGGACTCCGGTCGAGGAGGGACGTACTCCCCACGGTTCTCCTCCCGTGGACCGTGGGTGTTTTGCTCCCCGTCCTTCACTGACCGGGTTCTAGTCGTTCCCGGTGACCCTTTCTACCCGTCCCCCGGTTAAAAGAGTTCACAGTCTCAGGAAAAATAAACAAAGACCAACGACGAGTATCATTTTTAAACCCCTTTCACACACACAGACCTTACAACAAATACCGCACACACCTACACACATTCCGAGTCCCCGACATCCTCTATCCCACATACACGTCCGTGGCGGACACTTCTACCTCGCCCACCCGTTTGCGAAGAAACCCCAAACCCCCGGACCTCCTCAGGAGGCCTCCCGGTCCCTGTCACCCTACACAAACCCCGAACTTAGTCGGACTCGGTCTGACGTTGGAATAAGTCGAGTCGGGACCACGGGGTCCCCGGGGGTGTCCCTGTCACCGGTTCGGTATGGGTACTGAGTCGGTCCAGAGTGGACAGTCACAACCTTGGACTCGTGGGTCCGGGTGTCGGGTGCCACACCGGTCCCTGTCAGGAGTGTACTCCGGAGAGGTAGGAGCCGGAGAAACAAACAACGTGAGAGGCCCGTGGACAGACGATAAGGGTAGTGGCACACCGAGACCCGTCCCTGGAGTCACAAGGGTAGACACCCTCTTTTCAGGTCGGGTGGCCGATGGGTGGACGGACTCCCCTCCCCTCCAGGAGGAGTCCCTGTCCGCGACGACGAGTCCTCCCCGGTTCCCGTGAGTGGACCTGTCTGGTCCAACAGGGAGAGGGGTAGGCCGGGTGGACCCAATCTAGGAAGTCCCGGGGCAGGAACAGGGGAAACTGTTGTGAAAGAAGAGGACCCGGAAGGGGAGGGTGGGAGAGGGTAGGTATGGAGTCCCTCTCATCTTCCTACCGGGGACGGGGTGAGTCTGGACCCGTTACTCGGACCTTCGGTCTCCCTACCACCCTCCGAGACTCCACGCCGAAAGACAGAGACAGAGGGGGGTTGGGGTGGGGTGGAGAAGGACGAGGTAGTCCCGGGAGGTAAAGGGTACGGAGAAACTGGTCTGGTCGTCGAGAGATTTCCGTCGTCGTCGTTCAGTCCAAGTGGAGACCCAGGGATTGTCCGGACCTCTCCGACCGTACGACAACCGTACGCCATTGATGAACTGCCCGTCGACCGACCCATGTACCACCGGACCCTTAGATAGAGGGGTCGACCAGGCCCCGAAGATCCTAGAGTCCCCGGCTCAGACGGAACGGGCCGCGGGGGAATGGACCCCGTCTCCTCGACGAGCTGTTCATAAACACCTTGATTATCTCCTCTATGACTCCCGACTGTAAATAACTCACGAATGACACACGGTCGGTGACGCGGTCGTGAACCGTGGAAAATTAAGTCACTCAGGACTTCTCCCTAAGACGACCCCCTCACCTCGTCTGGAGATTCGACCGGGGACACACACACACATGCACGCACACACCGTCTACATGGAAGGACGATCTCTTCTGGTCAGTGAACACAATGAACACGTCACTGAGTGTATCCGCCGTATGTATGACACGTTTGCGGGAGGAGTCCCTTTCGGTAGGTGTCGAAGGACCTGGGACAGACAACCTCGAGAAGAAGTCCCTACCCCGACTCCTCTCCCGGGTCCGACCGAGGGGAGGAACCTCGGGGCTGGGACGTGCCCCACTGTCCAGATCTCTGGAGTCGTTCACATCACTTCCGTTAGTCCTACTTCCCGGTGAGTCCAAAGGACCCTTCCTTCAAAAAGAGACTACGGTGAACTTTCCTTTACCGGTCCGTCCTGGACACTCACACCTCAGTCGTGGTAGAAAACCGTGTACACATATGCATACTAAGTACGAGGGTTCAGACACAGACACACCCGGGCACACTCGTCTCTACACCGATGGGAGGTACCTCGGTGGGGAGGGGTACTGTCATTGACGTCACCCCCCCCTCCCCACCGGGACACCGTCAATGTCTCCCCGGACCTCGAGAGGACGTCGTCGAGGGGGTCGAGTCGGGACACGGCATCCCTCCCTCCATGTGAAAAGGAAACGGACCTGGGTGACGGAGTTTTAGGAGAACGATCGGAGCGGAGACGGGAGACGGTAGTCACGGGTGGTCGACGTCGGAAAATCTTCGTTTTTCTCCACGGAGAACCTCGTCGACCGCCCCCATTAGACCTAATGGTGGGACCCATTAGACGAGTTGAGCTCCGGGGTCGAAAACCTCCGTACGTCCGGTCCCAATTTATAATCGAGACACAGAAAGGTACTCGGAGTCAAAGAGGTAGACATTTTATCCCACTGTTGGGGGACTCAATAACCTCTAGAACTACCCCCAGTCCAAATGTGTCATCTACGGGTGAGTGACCCTAGAGGTTACTAGTACTTTTATTAGTAATAATAATATTTGGACTCCCAGACTTAGATTCCTTCTTGGGATTCCACACCCAGTTGTTCTACCGATCCTCGTATCACGGGGGACTCAGACGTCTCCCTCCCTACGGGTGTCTACCCCGGTACCGTATCCTAACCGCACCCCGATACTCCTACGAGACCACTCCCCTTACCTCACACCGACCCACCGACCCCCTACGAAGGTCGGGTCTCGGGAGACGTAGGCGGACGCGTGTACCTCGGGACACCCGGACGTCCCAGGGGACGTCCCCTGTCCCCGTCACTCGTGGACGGGTTCCCTGACGTAGACAAGCAGGTGTCGACCGCAGAGTTGGGTCTCGAGAACGACTACGACTGTTCCACAGTCAGAGGAAGGGACGACACCGATTCGTACGGGCCCCTATAACGGGAGGACGGTACCATATAACCGAGACCAGCGGAAACTTCGTGGAGAAGACCTTCGTCCCCGGGTCGACCGACAAAGTCCAACCGAAGGTCCTCGTCTACCTCAGGAGTCTACCTCGGAACAGGAGAGTTCCGGATTCCGACGGGACGGACCGGTCCGACTGTGCCCCGACGGTAGGATCACGAACAGACGAAAGACGACGGCGTCCCGGACGTCCTTTTGGGGAAAGTGGACCAGGTCCCGGAGTACCATGTAAGCCTTCAGGAGGAGGAAAGGGACGTCCCGTAGCGGATCCCGTCGGAAGTCGTAAAGTAAGAGGAGGTGGACCTACCGGTCGGACCTGGTGTGTCTCTCTCCCGAGTCGTACCGATTCGACCGTGCACACTCGTACACACGTACAAACGCTTCTCGGGACCCCGACGGTCGTGTCGACGAGAAGTGTGAGTCCCATGAGAGACTGGTCAGCGAAGGAGAGTCCCTGGGAGCCCCTCGTTATGGTATACCCTAAGGAGAGACCCGGGTGAGTGTCGACAACCCGGATCATAGACAGACCATCAAGGGGTTTTACAACTGACGGAGTTCCGTACTCATGATTAAATATCTCCAAGGGGAAAGAAGGAAAGGGTGGTGACGTAAACTGGAATTTTTCAAATCCACTTACTCTTTTCACCCAAGTCATTGGGTGTGTACTATTTCGAAAAGAACCCTGGCACTCTAGAAATCAGTACCAACCCAGAGAGACGGAGGACTACCGGTCGGTGACTTAACGTCCGAATCCTGGGTCCTGGGACGTCCTGGTCGGAAGACCCGTTTATCTTCAGACCGCCCCCCTCGCTACACTAGGGAGACGGACAGTCTCGTGGAGGTGGGTACGTTGTAGTGCGAAACGTCTTCTTCCCCGTCCCTCGTGGACCACCGGTCGAGGAGGTAGACCCTAAGGTACCCGTGTGACCTCTCGACCCGTCTTCAACCCAGGAAGGAGAGTGAAAGCGAACCAACCACGGACCACAATCTCCGTCCGTCTGGACACCCCGTCGTCACCGGTGAAAAACACTAGTCCGGTACCGAGACACAATCGTGACGGGGGACGGGTTGGGGGTTGACAGGTGAAGGATGAAAAGGTGAAAAACTTTGTAATATGGAGGAAGTCCCATATCCGACGGAGGGAGGTCCGGGACGAAACATGACTCCACCGAGGAGAACAATTACAAAGGTATAAACGTAAAATGTTCAAAGACCTTCAGTCGACCCGGACTCCAGACCGGACGTCCAACCCAGACTCAGATCGCCAGTACCCTGGACTACGAGAGAATGGTAACCCGGGGAGTGGAGGTCGAGATAGGTATGTATATCCCCTAGGTCCCACCGACCCAGGTCCCCTGTTTCTCACGAGTCTTTTTCTTTAGTCGGGTGGACCACCCCTTGAGGTCATGATAGTGTCGTAGTCTTTCGGAGACACGACTTATTCTGGAGTCCCCGCCGTACACGTCCCATTTAGTGGACTGTAGTCGTCGGGGCCGAAAATGGAGGACGACACACCGGGGTCCATTTGGCAGTTGGCGAGACTCGACCAAAGGAGTGGACAAAGTACTCCTCTTATCAAGAACGGAGGTCTCGAGACACTCCGGTGTCACTTACGTGCAGACCGGGAGTTCCGGACACACTACCTTGGTGGAGGAGCCGTGAAGTACTGAAGGGATGGAGGGAAGTATAAGGGGAGGGGTACGAGGTCAGAGTGACGGAGGTTCGGAGGTCGGTACATGGGTGGAGTCCCGGAAACGTGAACAAGAAGGGTGACCATAGGTACGGTGTAGGGGTGGGGGAAGACGACAGTAACGAGTCTACAGTCGAGTAGTAAATCCCACTGACGAGGTGTCTTTAGTCGACGAGAGGCATGGAGGACAGGGGAAGGAGACGAGACTCGGTGTCGTGGACGGAGATAGACTGGGTGGTAGGAAACGACGAAACAAATACCAAGAGAAGGGGTGACCGTACCGTGACGGTGTTCCCTGGTGTAAAGTGTTAGTCCGAAGGATAACATATCCACTCCCCCACACGACACGGGGGGTGTCCCCACCACGTAAAGGGTCCAGTGTTCGTCGCAGGTGTCTTCGGTGTACCAGTGAAAGAGAGGTCCGTCAACGGGGAAGTAACAGGTCCGTCACGGTTTCATCAAAAAGAATGACACCGAATCGGGAGGGATCAGCCCTCGAGTCGACGCACCGTCCTCCATTCACGTTCCAGACCTCTGTGATGTAGGGATTCCCTGGACAAGACTCTCGAGTCGTCTCGATTCGGGACATCAGGAAGGGTCGGGCATGAGAGTCGTCGAGGACCTTCTGGGGACCTCAGAACCGAGACGACCACCCTTTTCCCGAAATGAGGAGGAGGCACGGGATGAAGACTGTGCAGGATGTCACAAGACTAGAGTGGACGGGACCCTCTTTTCTAGATTCACAGGAACCGACCCCGTCCCCATGACCCCACAACTCTCCGTCCCTTCACCCCTGTTGTCAGGTGCGGTCTTGGGCCTCCCCGACCCTATCTCTATAGTCTCTCTCCGTCTGGGTAGTAGAGTGTCACTTCTAAGAGGGAGGGGTCTTTACCGAAGACCGAGACCGTAGAGCGTGGGGGCGACGGGGTGGTCTCCGACGGTGAACACCAGGTCTCTGACATGGAATTCTTGGTGACACAATCTCGGTATCTTGACTTCAAAATCAAATCCTGTGGATTTGACGGGAGACACCGCCCACACCAGTACACTGATCCTAGACCGGTTACCCTACTTTCGTCTTCACTGAACGCCTTGGAATCCCAGGACGGGAACCTTCGTTTCCCCGAGCCCTGTCTCCCGTCTCGGTCAGTCGGGGAGGTGGTCCCACCTCGAGTCGGACGGAGACGACGACGCACACGAGAGGGCGACCGGGGGGTCAGTCTTGGTCTTCGGGGTCTCGTGGCAGTCGGGTACACCGGGACCCGGCCGGGGTGGGGTCGGGATGGACAAAACGAGGACCCCCGACGAGAGACTCTCCGACTGTAGGACGGACCGAGGTCCGCGTAGAAGAGGTCCACGACGAGGTCGTGGTGCCGCGCCACGGCGAGAAGGACGTCGGAGGAGAGACTGAGGTCTTCGAACGACAAGGAGAGGAGGTGGGACCACTACTCTCTTGTCCCCGGAGGTATGAGGGACCGTGGGTGGACGAGTCTGAGAGTCTCTCGACCCGTGTAGAATGTGACCACCCGTACCCGAGGCAAGAAGGAATAAAAATAACGTCATTGTATCTATACACGTAATTTTTGGTATATCAAGAGAGATTCGGAATTTTACTTTTTTTTTTTTACGTCGGAGAAGGGTGGGGAGGAGTAAGGGTTAAGGACGAGAGGTCTTCGTTGGTGAATATGGTGAAAATCGACAAGGAAAGTGATGACGGTATAAAGATGTCTACGAATACGACGATAAAAAATTCCGAATTTATATTAGAATACTCATATAGAATACGTTGTACTCTAAAATCAAAATAAAATCATGAAAGAGGAGTGGTTTGTCTTAGTGGAGTGGTGGAGGGTTACATCAATATAATGGTAATGACCCCCGACTTACTTACAATCCATCGTATAAACAAAAGATAACGACGACATTGTTTAATGGTGTCTGAATCGAATTTTGTTACGTCTAAATAGTGGGACACCAAGACATTCAGTCCTCAAATCGTCCAGGACAACCAAAGAGACGAGGACCAAAATATTCGGTTTTAGTTCCACAACCGACAGGACCCGAGAATGGACCTCAAAGATCCTCTCTTAGACGAAGATCCGAACAGGTGTAACAACCTTCCGAAGTCAAGGTCAACTTCCTGACTTTAGGGACGAAGGACAACTAAACGACCGACCCACTGAAAGTCGAAAATCTTTGATGACCCGGGAGAGGTAGACGTTTCGGTCGACCCATGGGAAAAGTACGACAGAGACTGAAAAAGACATCGTGGAGAGACTGACTGGGGTCTACCTCTTTAAAGAGACGAAAATTCCCAAGTTCACTAATCTAACCTATTAGGCCCTATTAGAAGGACAAAGTCCCAGGTACTACTAATAATGTAGACGTTTCAGAGAAAACGGTATATTGTATTTCATAAGTGTCCGTGTTCTCACCCCCACTTCCTGTGTCCCTTGTTTTAGGACAGATAGTGTCCCCCAATGTAATCCTGTGAGTTCTCCGTCATATTAGTACTAATGAAAAAAAAAAAGCCGGTACAGTGTGTCGTACACCCTAGAATCAAGGGGTCGGTGTCTAACTTGGCCCCGGGAGACGTCACCTTCGCGAGGTTCAGGACTGGTGATCTGATGTTTTCTTAAGACCTGTAAAAGAAAGAATAAACGAAGAAAACGAATCTCAATCACTAACGAAAGACAAGTAATAATACTAATGAATAATAAAAGATCTATGAACAGTAATTAAATACCCGGAAGTTCAGGAACAATAAACCAATAAAGTGGCTTCCTAGACTAATAAAAGAGTGACTTAAACTCCGACACCAGGAAGAATACCACTCAATACCGTAAAGTCTGAAGACACTATGGTTTCCAAGTCGATCTTCCGGTCCTGAGAAACTCCAAAGTGAGTTCGTTTCCTAGTGTATGTGTGTATCTGGGTACGTTTAGTCTCACCCTTGGACCTTCACATTCTTGTCACAACCTCCTTCGTAAGAAGGGTGGAAGGATCGCAGGAAGAAGGGAAGGAAGTTCTTCCTCGTCTTACCGTTGTTAAAACTCGTCTTATATTGATGGTTGTGTCTTGACATACGGTTGTGTCATATGTCGATGATTGTGTTGGACAATCACAACGGAATCAAGAAACTTTGACTGTTACAATCAAAGTTACAAGGAACAATAAAACTTACAAGGAACTTTGATATAAACGATTTCGTTTACTGATTTTGGTGGATTTCCACGTAGTTGTCCCCTTTCTGGTTTCCATTGTATAAGTGTGGTCCCTTGCACCATCTTACACTACCTCAACACGACGAGTTGTGTCACCGACGTCGGAGCACAGGTGTAGATCGGTAAGTTTATTTTTCAGTACTTTTATTTTACATTTTAGGTCAAGGGTCTTCCAGACCCATAGTCGACTCTTAGTATGTGCACACTGAGACTCTCACAGAGAACTGACAGCATGGGATCCAGAGGGTGGGAGTGGGGCCGGGACGTACCTCTCCGGGACCTTCTACCCCGTGGTGTACCTCTCTCTCCGCTTCGTGTCCTCTCTCCTCCACGGGGATGGCTCGATCGACTTGCCTCGTACACTCACTAGGGCGACCGTAGTACACTGCGTCTTAATGGATCCGACGGGTGTCTTGCCATTCTTCCTTATTTAGTACAAACTCCGGTGATCCAGACCCTACCAAACAATCCGTCGTTATCTATTGGCTCAGTGGAACGAAGTACGGGTGTGACGGGATCTGAGTCCACGTCGAGTTTCTTTTACCCTTTCTTTCGGCACTCACTCATACAAAGAAGGTAACCTATCCGACCTCCGAACACGATCGGCAATGTAAAGTTACTGTCTCTTTCTTAATTACAATGAAAAAGAGTAAACGAACTCGTACATACTTTAAGTATGGGAGACACATGTATGATGACTTTTCTTTTGTTTCGACTAATAGGGAGTGACGAATCCGTCAACGGTAGGGTCGTGGAGTCGAGGAAACCACTGAATGAGGTAGAAAAGGAAACCGTTAAACGGGGAGGAGGCAAATTAAAAAAACAAAAAAACCGACGTCACACACCGTACGTCCTAGAATCAAGGGAGTAGTCCCTAGTTTGGGTACGGGGGACGTCACCTTTGTACCTCGAAATTGGCGACCCGGTGCTCCCTTCAGGGTCGGAAGGAGGTAATACACTCGTGGACCTCCAGGAAGGTCATTCCCACAGACCGGAAACAGGTCCCAACTGGACACTCGGTGGGTCCGGTCGATCTGGAAGAGAGGGTCCTGGGTGACCGTGTTCTTGACTTTAGGGGACCCGGTTGTAGTAAGAGCACCGGGTCCTCTCTGATGAGGTCCCAAGGACGATGGTTATAGGGACCTGGAAGAGCCCGAGAAGAAGACGGGACGTGGAACCTCTGCCGGTCGTGAAAGGGTGTGAGAGGAAAGGGAACTGAATCTGTCTTAACCAAAGATAACAGTGGTTTCTCGGGATTGACTGTACACTGTACCGGACAAGTCCCTCTATGAGTCGCCATAGGAAATATAAAAAGTCACACCTTCAGTGCACCAACCCGGCACACAACCGGACCCGTCGGTGTCAAGAACGGTTTTCATAGTGAACTCGCTCCTTGCGACCAAATAGACTTATCTTTAGACAGTTGTTGGGGAATCTCCTTTGGTTTGGGGGCCAGGCGATGGAGTCCGGTGTGTGAAGGGAGAGGGTTGGTCCTTTCGGAGTCGAGGGGAGAGAGTCACTGGGAAAAGGAGAAACAGTAAAGTCCGGACTCAGAGCGGACCTTGAAGAAGGGTGGCGTCGGACGTCTCTGTACCTCTTGTCACGGCACGAGTAGGATGTAGAAAGAATGACCACTCAACTGAACTGACTAATGGTTGAAGTCTCAGGGAAGGAACTCTGAGGGTGGAGTGCCGGTGTACACAGGTCGTCAGGATGACCCCCGTGTCCTGTCCCGTCTTGTGTTCACACTACTGCCCCGGGGCTCTGACTCCCCGTGAGTCCCCCGTGTACTCTACTCCGACCCTTCCGGGCCCTGGTTGTGACACCCTTGGTTCGAGTGGTTACTCCACCTGGGTCCGTGCCTGTGCCGGACCGGAGACAGGTTCTCCCTACGGGGACCCAGTCCGACGGGTGGTGGTCGGGCGGACCCGGTTGCTTCCACACAGGGACCGAGGTCCGTAATGGCAAAGACGTCCTGCCATTGTTTGAGGCACTCGGCCAGTGCGAGGTGGAGCCGTCGGACGGTCTCCCGGAACTTGAGGCAGTGGACACAGACGGTCGGAAAAACAAGTCCCCTCAGGTTCTTGGACCCCTGGTCCCATCCCCGTCTCTAGTCAATTCCCAATGGACTTCTCTACGAATAGGGACATTCCCACCCTCCCTGATCTTCCTGTAAGTGCCCAGGAGTTTCCCTTGGTCTCTCTTCCTTCTGTCGGGTCAGGGAAGACCGGAGAAGGCGACCGAAGAAGAGTCCGGAGGTAAGGACCAAGACGACTTCAGAGAGCTGGAGTGAATCGACCGAGGTTTCGATCTGGGGTGTTTCTGATCTCAAAGTAGTCGTGGAGACAGGTGGGTCAGGGACATCCCCGGACCTTAGTCAGACCAACGGAACCTTCGACTGAGAACCCCTGGACCACCATGGGACCCTTAGACACACCATACCCTGGACCGTAGGGAAGAGTCACGGTCGACCCGGGTCGAGGACAGAGGGACAGTCGGACAGGACCGGGAGGACATAGAGGACCGTGCTGGGAGTCGAGTCAGGAGAAAGGACCCGGGACCTGAGGACGAAACATTTAATCAGTCAAAAGAGGTCGGGAGTAGGTCGGGTAGAGACCAAGGGGGAATGGCGACCTGGAATGGACGACCGACCCCAACCCTGGTTTTCCCTCGAGACGTGGTGGGGGGGTGGGGGTCTCGTGAACATGTCACGGTTCGAAGAGAGAGGAAACGGGAGTGGGAAGGATCCCTCTGGGACCACTCCGACTGAACGAGAAGGTCTTGGTGTCCTGTACCCCTCCCGACCCGACTCCGGCCCTCGGGTCTTCGACTGACCGAGGGGAGAGACCCGGGGTCAGGACGGCTACTTGTCCCCAACCAACTCCACCCGAGACTCCTGACGTCCGAGGAGGGGCAAGACCAAGGATTCATATGAGATTCCGAAACGGCGAGTCACACCAGAGACTTAGTCGCTCGAACGACCTTTACGTCCTAGGGTAAAGGACGTCCTAGGATGGACGCCTCAGTCTTGGACGAGATTGGACCGTCTAGAAGTCGACTAAACACACGTCACTCAATCCTTTTGGATGAGATCAGTGGAGACACCAGAGTGTACGACCCCCTTCCGTAATGGGGGAGAGAGGTAGACGGAGGGTCCGTGGCGTAGACTCGGTCGTGTGATCGGGACTGTCTGTGTGAGAGACCCCAGTGAGGATGAGCGACTTGTAGACAGGACAGGGACTACCCTCCCTTGACACTTGAGGTACTCCCGTCCCGAGTGTACACCAACCGGAGTCATTTATACACAGAACACCTTCTGTGTTCGAATTCTTGGTCGTCAGACCGGTCGGGCCCCGTGTAACCGAGGCCGTCGGGAACCCCACGTCTCCAGTACCGGCGTATTCGGACTTTCCCTGGAGCCCCAGCAGAACAGATGGGAGACGAGAGTGATGACACTACTGACGGAGTCTCGGAGACAGGAGGGACACGACACTCCTCCCACACTGAACCCGGGACCTCCGAGACTCAGTCTGGGGAGAGGGGGCACGGGAACACCGGGGTCCGACTACCTCCCCCGTAGACGTCCCGACCGAAGTCGGGTGCCACGGACACGGCGGTCTACAGTCCGGTCTCCGTGGTGGGGGTCTGTGAAGGACCCCGGGTCGGGGGTCCTAAACGGTTCTCGGTGTGTCGTTCCACTTGCACTTTGTCTCCGGGAACTCTCCGGAGTTGGTCTTGGACTCGACTGGACGGGTTCCTCACCCCCGTCCTCGACTGTCGCGCTCGTGCCGAGGTCACCTGCCCTGTGTCCTGTGTCACTCCGTCCTGTTGCGTTGGGAAACAGACACTCGACCGTCCTTCCTGTTTCCCGGGTAACCTCACGGTGTCGAACTAAGATAGTTGTTTCTCGCCCGGTCTCTCGACTCCCCTATAGTCACCGAATTTCACCCTTGACACACTGCACTTTAAGAGGGGGGATCTCTGTCTGAGAGTTACCCGTTCTCCTCCGTTCCCTTCGAAGACCCGGGATCCGGGACCTTCCAAGGACCACGCTTAAGACCATCGTCTTCCTTGTGATCCGGTCCTGAGGATAACACTTCGGTGAACGGGAAAGTTTGAATCTATTCCGGGACCTGGAGGGACTGGGAGGTACAGGGATACCTTGGACCCTTCTCAGGGGTCTGAACCGGACCGGAGTCAAAGGGGAGGAACATTACCCTACCATTGTGACCAACTCACTAGTTCCTACCCTTCAGGACACTTCCGTACCACGACTCTCCCGACCCAAGGATGGACCCACTCCGGGGTACTCCCGACCCGTCCCTTCCGGTACACTCTCTTCTAAGGTGGTCACACACCGGGTCCGACCAGTGCCTCGACACGTTTCTGTCTTACCCGAGTAGTGGTGCCCGTCCGTCCGACCCGGGCCGACACTCCCCTCGTCCCCGGTCGTCCCTGGACCCTCACCTCCTCCCCCGTCACGACCGGAAATGTCGGAGGGACACCTAAACGGCGGGAGGAAAGGTCTTGAGATCGAGCGAATTTTTGTTCTGTCTTGGTCACCTGTCGCCTCGGAGCTTCCCAGGTTGTGCCCAGAAAAACTCTTAGGATCTTCGTCCACTCTTAACTCCGGTCGACCCTTGGTTAAAATGTCTGTCGACGTCGGTTTACGAGAACTTCATTACCATAGACCTTGAGTGACCGGGGAAGTATGTCTGAGCTCCCACTGCCTTCCCCTCCGGGTGCATAGTCTTTCTGTTATGGTGTCTGTAGCATTTTAACGTAGGCACCGAAGGACGGGAAAGAAGACTTATTACTTCTACGTGAAAGGTTGGGTGGGGGGTGGGGTAAAAAAGAATGGCTCTTCTAGGTTCGGACGGTCGTACTAGCGGGCGACTCCGACCCCCGAACCAGTCCGGTCCCAGGAGCCCCTCGAACCACCTCCGGGCCGACTGGAGCCCGGGTGACCTCGGAAGCAGATGAGGAAATAAGGCTTCTATGACGTCCCTTGTCTGCATCCAAGGTAGTAGTCCCGGAACCGAGTCTGGAACCGAGTCTCCGGACCTCTTCCGTCCTCCCCCGGAACCGAACTAAAGCCCCGAAAGTCCCCTATACTTTCTCCGAAGAAAAGTCCTCACGTTTCGCTCCGGACAACCCACTTCGGTGACGAACGTACTATTATTGTCGAGTATTACGGAGAGAAGTCTTTCCCTCGAAGCATCGGTCTCCTCCCACTGGGTCCGGTCCTTCGACAAGACGTAAGTCCAGGGTTCCCCTTCACTCCCCCGTCCAGGTGGAGAGACCCATCGGGGTGGGTGTACCCCCACTTGTGGTCCACACCGAAGTCCGGAAAAAGTCGACCTCCATGCTTCTGGAAGGGTTGTGGACTTCGGTTCTCGTTCCGGCCGTCGGACCGGGTCTCCGGCCCGATGAGTCCGGGGGTGGAAGGGGGTAGGGAGGGAGAAGGTCTACCAACCACCGCGGTCACCTTCCTCCTTGCAAGTTCTTGGGGGTTGCCCTCCAGACCGGTGGCAGTTGTCGCCCTGTCAACCACACTCGGGGCTTGTCGGACCGTGCAGGGGATTCGGGGCCGGTGAGACTCCTTTGAGCGGCACACACGGGTAAACAGACCACCCATCACGAACCGGGGATTGACGAGCCACACTGGAGACTCCACTTCCAGTCAGGAGAAAAGACACGGACCTCGGTCCTGTCGTCACTCCACCTCTATGACACTGGAGGTCCGGAGACGATTCCGTTTTGAAGGAGTCCTCGAGTGCACAATCTGTCCGTAAATGACTCGTTGATGACACACGGAACCGGTCCGTGACTCCGTGGTGCCAACCACGGGGGAGTTCCTCTTAAACCCTCTCTTTTGGCCTTTTACTAGTGTAACCCACTGTTTTCAAACCGAACCCCTACGTATCCTCAATCCTCTCATGGGTCCTCCCCGAACATTATGTCTGACCCTCGGGGCCTCGAAGGACCTCCTCGAGACCTGATCCTTCTACAGTTTCGACTCCCCCTCCCACCCCTTCTGTACACGAAACCCATACACGTGTCCGGGTCTCACCCCTCTTTCGTCCCGGTACCCCTTCGAGTCACCGTAGGTGCACCAGTCTCACCACCTGCCGCCCGTCACTTCTCTTCTACGTCCTCCCCACCGTCGTCCTCGGTCAGTAGACCACGGGACGTCTGACCTGTTTCCTCACACAAAGGGAAGACGGTGGGGCGACGGACCTTACACCTATTTTCACGACCGTGACACCGGTGGTGGAACCCAGTACTCCTACTTCCGGTGTCGACCCCTCCCTCTCCCATTCGAACGTCCTCGGACCTGGGAACTCCCGGTCCACTCGGTGTCTGTCCAAAATGTTCCTCGTCCCTCTGTTAGTCTAGACATGAAGTCTCTCCTTTCCACACACGTCGTACCCGGTCCCTCGGTCTACCTTCGTCCCTCGGTTTCACCCCGGTCCATCCTCTACCACGCCGGGCTCCCTTGTGTCCACCTCTCTTCTCCTTCACCGACTCCGAAGAGACTCATTACCCACCTGGACGGGGCTGAACCCTCGGTCGTCCGACTCGGTCGTGGGGCGAGTGGACGTGTGACTCGACGGGTTAGAGGTCGAGGTCGACGGCGTGGAACCGGAGCGCGAGCCGGTGGTACCGGGAGTTAACCCGGTGGTCCGACGACGAGGCGACTCGGAGCGACAACTCGACGACCAGATCCGCCACGACTCTGTGAGCTCAGAAGAGGAGGACGTCTGAGTCCGACGAGTCTTAGAGGACCTCGACGAAGTCGACCAGGACACCCCGGCCCACCCTCCCACCCGCTCCCCTCAGTACTGAGAGCTATCTCTTCCTGTTCTCTTCTGGTCGTTGGGTGGGGAAGGAACGAGGAGCCCTTGGATTGTCACCCTGCGACCACAAGGGAACTCTTCCTTCTTATGAAACGGACGGGAGTTTTGAACAAACGTAAGTTTGTTCAAAAGGACAGGAGTCGAAGGAAGAGGAACTCTAGTGCAATTCTTCCTGTAGGTTCCCCGAAGGCCCTCGGGGTAGGTTCCTCTAAAATACTAGTCTATACAGACCAAACTTAAGTCAACACACCGGAACCTACTGAATGGATCGACACTTTAACCTAATACACAAGGATTCCCAATAGAAGGGACCTTCTCCTTCACCGTTGGGTAAGGTCATGAGAACGGACCCTTTAGGGTACCTGTTTCCTCGGACCGTCCACTGAGTGGTAGTATTTGGTGTGGGGTTCTGGGGTCTTCCCACACGACAACGATGGTGTGTCTGTCCCTATAGGTGACCGAGGGGAGTCAGTAGGAAAGGTAAGGAGGTACTTTTTATTGGGTCCCACATTGGCGTAGACCGGCCGAGGGGGTAGGAGAAGAAGAAGGAAACCCCAGGTGTCCGAGTCACCGAGTACCGACCGTAGTCGGAGAGTGTCGTCCAGGCGACGACCGGGAGGCCGTCGAAGATACGACGAGGACACGGGTCGCGGTCCGAAACCCCGACCCGGGTCGTCTCGTTGCTCGAGGGCCCAATACACCCACCGTACAACCCCGTGTACTCCTGAGGTCCCCGACCCTGACCCAGTGTCCAGAGACCAACCGTGCCCCCGGGGTCTCCACTGACATGGTACTCCCGCAGCTAGTCGAGTAGCAGTACGGCCGGGAAGAGGTGTTCCCAGGGGTAGACTGAGGACTCCCAGAAGTGAAGCGAGCTGTCGTGGAACAAGGCCCTGGAGTACGGGAGTTTGAAGAAAAAGTCGAGAAGCTCGAGAGAGACCTCCCGTAGGGCGAGACGGCGTTCAAAGACATTAGTCTCCCCCGTCAGTGTCCGACGTCCCGACTCACCCTGGGACCCAGTGCGGACTCGGAAGTGACGGTGAGTGACTACTCCGGTCTCGTCTCTCCCAAACCCTGGGGTACCTGACGTTGGGTGATCCGAGGAGACAGGTACTGTAAGAGGTCCGTTCTTACGATCTCACCCAACGGCAGAGGAGGAAGTCTCCTAGAAGGACTGGGTCCCTAGCTTGGGTGTAGAGACCGTAGAGGACTAAACCGTCCGCACAAGAAATGGTGACTCAGTGGACCCTTCGGGGTCACACAGAAGACTCCTGGGAGTTAGGGACGGACCCGCCGTTTTTCTCTTTTCGATACGAAGTCACCTGTTGTGATTCGGATTGCAAGTTTGACTTCACAGAGTGGGGTAGTTCTCGATCAAAGTCCGGGTCGTAGAGGTGTTGTCGGTATCACCCCGGTGAGACTATAAGTACTTCACCCGAACCCCACTCCTTGGTCAGTCCGGTGAGTCCCACCTGGTCGTCCCGCACTCCTTGTACGGGTCTCCACTGGGGCTTGGCGTCTCGGAGACTCAGAAGTGTCTGTACCAGTACCAGAGGGCCGAGGTGCACGGGGACTGGAGGACGGCCCGTGTGGATGGAGGGTAGGAAGGACAAAAAGGGAGAGGTCCAACGCCTAGGCGTCGTCTAAAAAGAGGACCCGGCTGTCGAAGGAACCCAGTCCTATCTGTCTGTCGAGTGACCGACAAAGAAGCCTGGCCGAGGCCCAGACAGGGTCGACAAAGAGTTCGAGAGCTTGGACTTCCACCAAGGTGTTGTCCAGACGTCAGTCTGAGCTGGGGAGTCTCCCCGGCGGGACACTGCGCTACCTACGTACTGGGGGGGTCTGTCTGCTGTGGCGTCAAGGTCTACCCACACCTCCGGGGATCCTCTCCCTGACAACCCCCCCTCCCAACCTTCCCCAGACACCGTCGTAGGACTCGTCTCGTTCCCTTCTGTGGTCTCTCCGTAACGAACCGTTTGTCTTTGAAGTTTCATTTACTCTTTTTAGTGGGATAGAGACTCCGGCTCTTCGTCTACACCTCGGGACCCTTGAACCCTCCCTTTCCTGTCGTCCAGAGTCCTGGTCTTTATCGATTGTCTGTCCGGTGGACTCGGACCCCTGTGAGGAGTCCTCCGGTGCCCAAGGACGTCCTCTACGACGCTCCCTCCTGTCCCACACCTTCGACCCTCTGGCCGAGCCTCGGAGCGACCGACACTGAGACGTGTCTAATGAAGAGACTTAGAGTCCAGGGAGCAGACAATTCCCACCCCCAGATACTCATGTGGGACATATTACAATGCTCTTAAGTCATAGGGTTGAACAGACTCGGACCCTTAGGGGTTCTGCAAAGAACCCCACTGTTTAGAACCCCGGGTGAGGTCCTCTTCTTGGGACCCTAAACGTAAAATTTGTCCACGATATCTACTAAAAATCAAATCCGTCGAAACTCTTTGGGGTTTTACCGGACCCCCTTCGGGAGTCGTGTCCCGTCCACCTTCAGTAGGATGTCTTGTTACTTACCGAAATAGTGAACCTCGAATACACCTATTGGGGATCCCGGGAAGATTGGGACTAAAGACACAGTTGTGTTGTATTTACCACACTGGGACTTTCACAATCAGTGAGTCAGTACAGGCTGGGAAACGGTGGCACAGCTGGTATCCGGTCGATCCGAGGACACAGGTACCGGTCCTCTTTTTAAGTGACCCTAGGAACCATTTCCCGACGTCCTAGTCGCGGGAGCACACCGTGACACACCATTAAGGTAAATTCGCGATTTCTTGTGCGAAAATTGGTAAATAAATGTGTCGAAATGTTGTGATTGTTATTATTGATTTCACGACTCACGAATAATACCGGTCGGTGACGCGACCCACGAAGGGTTTGTAATAAAACAGATTGGGTATTGTTAGGATGTTTCTTCCATAATAATAGAGGTAAAATGTCCACGCCTCTGACTCTGTGTCTCTACTTCTCAAAACAAGTTTCTGTGGTTTGTACATCTGGTTACTGACTCCGGTCTGAGTTTGAGTCCAGAGACCTTCGAGTTCCGGTGTGTGACCAACAATTAATGTCAAAAAACCTCTGGAGAAGTAAACCGAAGTTCCTAGGGTGTCCTCTGGGACTCCCATTTTCGGTGACCTCTTCGACCCCACTTCCGCTTGGACGTGCACCGTTTATCACCTTCACCGGGTGGATTGACACGCAGACAATCAACAACCGGGTCGATAGGAGTCTGTCGCAAAGGAGGTACGGTCCGTGACACCATTCGTTAAATGTGTACACGTACGTTAGTCAAGGGGGTGTTGGACTTCCCATCTACGACAGTAATAGGTGTCATGTTTCTCTTCCTTTGACTCTGTGTCTCTACTTCGTCGAACGGACTCCGGTGTGTCAATCACTCACCTCTCGACTATAAACGACAAAAATTTTTATATATATAAATACATAAACCGGCGTGATCCAGAGTCAACCCCGTGTACAATCAACGCCCTACACCCTAGGTCAAGGGGCTAGTTCCTAGCTTGGGTCCCGGGGACGTAACCCTCGTACTTCAGAATCAGTGACCTGGTGGTCCCTTCAGGGTCTCTCGATTCTAAACTTAGGTTCGTCAGACCGACGCCTCGGGGATGAGCGTCGGAGAAACAACGACGAGTCAGTGAGTCAGCACAGGTTAAGAAACGCTGGGGTACCTGACGTCATACGGTCCGAAGAGGCAGAAAGTGGTAGAGGGTCTTTACGAGGTTTTATAAATCTTGTATTTTTGCCTCTGTCCGATTCAAAAAAAAAAACCACCTCCCACCCCACCCATTAACTTTGAAAGTTTTCGGACGTTCGTAAACCTGTTTTGACCTTTTTCGGATGTTATCAGTACGTTTAAATGTACTTGATCCCCCTTTTTTAGACGGACCTCACTTTATTTAGTTTCCGAGACCGTAAACAACTCGCGGTCACGGACCGTACATCACAAGGTATTTACGAACAAGCAATTTGTTGCTTACTTTTAGTCCGACGAACCCCCCTTACACTTTGTTGTCGGGACACTCACGCGAGGCGTCTTGGATTTCCGGAAAAAACCCAAGACACAGAGAACTACACCCGGTAGTACCCAGAAAGATCCCGTAGAGTTCGGAATGCAAGTCCCGGTCCTCCTCAGACTACTGAGTGAGTGGAACGAGACGTCCTGCTCCTAGACAACTCGGGCTGGGGAGGTCCAGGGTCCACTCCTGTCCTCGACGACCTACAAGTGTAGAAGGGGTTGGAGTGATCAGTTTTGGACTTTTTCCACCCCGGAAGTCATACTGGGTTTGGTGTCATACACGTCTTTATCACGACGCACGGACCGTAAGGGTCTTCTGGGCCGGAGGTGGACGTGTTGGTGGGGGCAGAGGGGGGAGGGGTGGAGTTTCCGGTCAACTGGTGCGACATCTCGTCGAGAGGGACCCTTTCGTCATTTGGGTGGAAGGGGTCGTGAAGGGTCACCACGAGTCTCGTCTGTTCCTTGACCACTGTCACGGGTCCGCCCCGGCGGACGAGGATTGTATAAGACCCTACTCACTTAGTGTTTCAACTGGTTCTGGACGAAGGGTTTAGACAAGTGGACAGTGGGACTTGACTCTAACAAAACCTCCAATGTCCCTGCCGGAGTGGTGTCCCGGAACGGGATACACGTCTCGGTGTCTGTTCCCCGGTACAGACTCACGTCGTTCCGTCCCCGGATGGTTTACAGTGAACCCCTATAAACGAAGGTCTTCCCGGGTCTAAACACCAACAATGTCCCTCTACAAGTCCGAGCTGGAGTTCCGAAACTCCATCTTTGTCATGTGGGGTCGAACACGGGACCTGGGGAGACATCGGACAGTGCCTTTGACTAGATCGCATGGTTCAGAGACCACGAACAAAGGTGTTATCTCGAGACAAAACCTTTAGAACCGACCAGACTCACCAAGGTCGTCCCTTCTGTTTACGGTCTCTTAAGTGATACATTTATTTTTATTTATTACTTGGTCGACCCGGACGGAGGGTTCAGACTCGTAAAAGGAAACTTTCCCCGGAAATTAGGTGTTTGTTGGAAAGAAAGGCAAAAGATTATAATCTCTGTCGTCTCCTGTCCTCCACCTAGAACCATCCGAAGGTTCAGGTTCCACCGAATAATTCCTCTGTGAGTCCCAGACAACCCCCTGTGTATCGTGTCCCTTCCAAATTCCCTGAAAGATCCCACCTGTCGTGACAGAAGGCAGGTCCCAACCCACCCGTGGTGTTCCCGGAGACACGTCCCTGGACGTCCGTCGGTCGTTAGGGGGAATGGTCTACCCAGACAAATTTCTCGACCACCTTCCTTCAATGACCTAGACCTCGGACTGGGTCTTGTTCGTTGTACTACGAGTGTCCTGGTTCGAGGACTTGCCTTCCGTAACAGGTCGGCACGGGAAGGGTCGGGATCAGGGTCGGTATGTTCTGCTGGACTTGAAACTGGGCCTTCATGGAAGACCCGGTAAGCCTCGAGGACGAAGTGTCGGACCTAGACCAACGCCTCCAGTGAGTAGAAGTTCAAACACCGGCGGTCGGACAGGACGTTCTGAAAGTGGAGACCCAAGAGGCCGACCAACCCTTTCTGTCCTCCCTCTCTCCAGTGAACTTCGGATTTATCATTATTATGAGTGTCGGGGGCAAAGAGGTCCACACACGTCCATGGCACGATTCCGAGTTGTTCTCCTTGGGTAGAGTAGTAGTATGGGCGACACTCCATCCAGGACAACAGTCTGGTAACACCTACGTCTCGTCTCCGACCACCTTCCACTCGGGGAACCGAACTCCCTGGACCATTTCCCCTCGTCCCTACACCTAGGACCGTCGGGTTGAGACCCCGGACTCGGGACACGAGTTCACACCGGGTGTGTGCACACCTGTGGACACCAACTGGTGTCTGGCCCTCGTAGACCTCCTCCGAGTGTCCAAACTTACCCGACTGGGACCTCAGGGAAATTACGGTTTCAAGACACTCGGAGTCCTTGAAGATGACTTCAGTCTTTACCCCTCGTGTAATCGAGGGGTAAAACTCTTTTTAAAGTAGGTTTATCAAATGTACTTTATAATAATAAATTTTTTTTTTGACTCTCTGACCGTAGTGTCGTTTAGGCGAGAGTGAGTCCTACTTCTCCCTTGCCCAAATAAATATCTTCGGACGGGATCGAACCGTCTCCCCGGTGTTGGTAAGATTGAGTCTCGGAGGGAGAGGATCTTAGCAGTCTGACCCGGAACCCGAGGGAAAGGACCGTCATTCAAGTGATTTATCTTTATTCCTGGGTCCCGAAGGGACCGCCGAGTGACCATTTCTTAAACGGACGGTTACGTCCTCTGTGCCCAAGCTAGGAAATAGACCCTTCTAGGGTGTACGCCGCCTCGTTGACGCGGGTACACGATGTCCATGACTCGGACACGAAATCTCGGGTTCTCCACGTCGAGGACTTCGGGCACGCGGGATCACGAGACGTTGTTCTTTTCGGTGGGTCACTCTTCGGACGTGTAGCGTTGATCTCTTTTCGGGACGTCGTCACTTCTGTCGTGTCGGTTTTTATTTATTTATTTACTTATTGTAGTAAAAAACTTTTTTCTTTATTCCTGGTCAAATTAGGGGGTCACGAGGTAAAGACACAATATTTCTTAACGTCCTTGATACTTTTGAGACGGACAATCTCAAGAATCGTCACAAAAAAAAAAATTATTATTATAAAGTACATTTGATAAACCTACTTTAAAAAGAGTTTTACCCCTCGATTACACGAGGGGTAAAGACTGAAGTTATCTTCAAGGACTCCGAGTGTCTTGAAACCGTAATTTCCCTGAGGTCCCAGTCGGGTAAGTTTGGAAAAGGTATCCACCACTTTTATTCAAGGACTTTTCCCTTTAGGTACGGGAAAGTCCGTGTGTCGACCGACTCCACTGTCGTCATCCCAATCTTCGGACCAGGAAGGGAACGTGGTTGACTAAGAGGTTTAAATTCGACGACGACTACGGGACCGTACCACCGTTGTCCATGCGACCAACCACCCGACTCCCAGGGTGACCGTCACTGCGGCTCTGGTAGACGAGGACAGGGTTCTGTAGTCCACCCCATTTGAAGACCCTTTGTCCCACCTATGGCGTCGTCGAAAGACTTAAAAAGAATCATCCGTGTCTAATTTTGGAGGCCCCTTACGATCACTTTCTATCTCGGTCCTCGGACCCCCACCCCTCGAGGTACCTGGGGTCTCCAAGACCCTTCGGGGACACTTTTGGTGATTAGTTTCGTTGCTCTGGACGTGTGTCTCGGTCCTTTCGGACCTGAGTGACCCAGAGGAGTAGATCCTTTACGAACGCAGGAGTGTCGCGGTGGTACTCCGACTTATCTCATTCGTCACACTCGTCTTAAACGTTGGACTCTTAAATCCGTTTTGTGTTCCCACAGAAAAAAAATTAGATTAAAAAACAGACAGGAAGGGGGCAGACCGACAGACGGTAGGGAAGGGTGACAACAACCCCCGGACAGACGGGGGACGATTCCACGACGAAACTTAGAAGGGACCCAATCCTTCGTCGTTGGGGACGGACTGTTGGGGGAGGGCGGGATAGGGGGTCCGAGACCACCCACCACCACGTCCTCGACTCTCTCGTGAACTCTCGTACTCCCGTGTCTTTCCCGTGAGTCTAACGTAGAGCTAGACCTCGGGCCCGTTGGAGAGGTTCCGAGTAAAAGAGTAGACACTTTACCCCCGTAGAATATGGTCGGAGACCCCATGGACACTCACAACTACCCTATTACGTACATTTCCCACGAGGGACCCCGTCTAAGACTGTCTCCCACTACGGGTCCCCCGTATTGAACCGAACCCAGCCGTCGACCGTTTCCACCGACTTCCAATCTACCACAAGACCACTCCCGTAGTTGGGTAGACAAGACGGTCCGAGGTGTGGAGTGGGGGTTGGGCCCTTCGACACGGTTGGGTGGAGGAACCGTAAAGTCTCGACAAAGACGGGTCTCACTCTATGGTGTCCGAAAGACCCCCAGCACCGAAAAAGGGGACTTCCTTATGGACTTTGCCACAGGTCCCCCTCGTCTGTCACGGTTCCGGTGTATGTTGTTGTCGAAGTACTCCGGAGTACGTCCCTCTCCCTCAAGTCGAGATGAGACCTTACGTGAGCCTCGAGACCCGGGCCTGCCCCCACTCGGGTGTCCGATACCTCGTACCGGGTCCGGACCCAACCGGACTTGTCAGATTACTCTCCCTGTACCGATAACAAGAACGAGAGTTATCTTCTACGGACCCTTCTGAGCAACGGTCCTCGGTCGTGCCCGGTAGGGTAGGTACTGTTCCAGTACACCTTCTCTTGACAATTCGTTCCGAAGTCCTGAACTCCCCGAGGGATCTGGTCGAGCTCGTAGATGGGGTTTCGGTCTTAGACAGAATGACAAAACGCGGAAAGTGGTTGAGAGGACTGTAATTGCCCCCCGATAGGGGTTGGTGGAAAGAGACCTCTTTTAGTTGAATCCCGAGATCGATTATTGAGAGGACCTGTACTCTCCTTATAAAGTTTAGTTTGGGGGAGACAATCGTAAGATCGAACGAACCGTCCAAATAGGTCTGAGAACGTCGATACGTATACTAACAAGTGTCGGAGGGTTGACGCTCTCCGTACCCTTCGGATTTTGTATCTCGGGAAGTTTCTCAATTTTCAATAATCTCATCACGACCACATCCTAAAGTAATAACCCGGTTACGAACAACGATTCAAGGGTATAGAGAATAGGTGACACGTGGACCCTCACGTAATCAATTGTATCAACCTTACAATCTTTTTGTTCACATCGGAACTTAATTGGTGTAGTCTGAAAACTCGATTAACCAAAAAAGAACATTGAGTGACGTGGAAACGAGGCACTCTTTACATTGAGACAAATCGTAAAAGACTCCGACTATATCTAATCTTTATATTTCTTTTTTGTGAAACTCCCTTTTATTCAAAAGACCAACTCGTCGGAAATAGTTTTCTCCCAGTATTTTACAAGTGTCCGGAGGTTCCGGTCTTCTATTACATGTGTTGTAGTAAATACCCTTTTCAAACGTCTTTTTTAGGACCAAAGTTATTCCTGTTTTGACGATCTTACAAACCCGACTGAGACATACTGGAACGTAGAAAGTAAAGGGAGATACATGTTCAATTCCATATTTTCAGGGAAAACTTTTATTTTATTACCCGGAGTGAGCTTCTTCGAACTAGTGGGGCACAGAGAAAGAAAAAAAAAGAAGAAAGAAAGAGAGAGAATGAGAGACAAAGTCCGACTAGGGAACCTCATATCTCCAGGCGGCACAGATGAATAAACGGACCCAAAGATTCTGGACTTGCCCTTCCGCGGGACGCAGAAGTGAGGGAGTCCTCTGACCCTCCCGTGGACACCGGAATGCATCTGTCACGTTCAGAGAACAGAGCTCTGAAATAACTAAAAGACACATTTGGTTCTTTGTAGTCAGAGAAAGAGAGGAGATAAGGAGAGAGTAAGTAAGTAAGCGGTTGCGGCAAAGAGGAAGCCCAAGGGGACCTAGGACGCCCCCGACCTGGGGCCGTCGAGTACAGGACTCCTCACCTCTGACGTCGGGTGGTGGGTACGAAGGTAGTCTTTGGAGGGTCCGAGGGACAACGGTCTCTTACTTCAACCTTAAAGAGGGGGTCGATGACAGTTCCGAAGGAAGGCGTCCACTGGGGTGGGGTCGAAACAAACCTAATACAAGGGGAGAAGGAGGAGTACCCGGGACCCGACGTCGGTTTACAACAGATTGACTACGAGTCGATTGTTTGTCTTATCCTTGTCACTGCGAAAGGACGAGACTCGAGCACGACGAAGACGATCTTCCCGATGGGGATGGAAGGATGAGGTCGTTCCGGTGGAGTCCTTCGGGAACGGGTAGGGTGGAGGACCGACGGAGTCCACTTCACGTAAGGGAGACACTTGAGGCTCGGTCCCCCGGGAGGGACTCCCGGGACAGGGGTGGAGGTAGGAAATTATACGGATGAGTAGCGGAGATAACTTGGGGGAACACCTGTCACCGACCAGAAACTAAGAGACACAATGTCTTTTAAGGTAGTCCGAGTTGTTCACTGGCTTACTCGTCAAAGGGTGGGTCGTGTCAGGGTCAGCCTCTACACCTACATATACCCCGTCGAATCGTCGTAGGGGATCTCGACCCTTTTCGTGACTTACTGTGGGTCAGACCGGGGGCGACTCCCGTCTCGGGGAAGTGACGGAGGGATCGTTACTCTGTCCAGATGTGTTCTGATCGGAAGTTCTCTATGCAGTGGGACATGTACCTCCCCGGGTAGTGACATGTGACTCCTCTCCTGACTTAAGAGGAACTCTGTCGGTACTTCACCGAACTGGGACTCAGTGTCTGTTGTCCCTTCTAGCCCACCTTTTCCCCCGTGACTTGACCCTCATGACTCCGAACCTAAGGTAAAGTGGTTGAGTAAACCGAATTCTTTTACTACCCCCCTAAAGGAACCGACAGGTCACTAATCTTGAACCACGAGAGTGACGACCCCGAGACCCAAGTTAGAGACCAGTCCCTTGATTCTAGGGTATTTGGTACACCACGTCGGTTTTTTTGTTTTTGTTTTTGTTTCTTGTCACCCCTCCGGAGGACCCTACAAGAACTCACACATGAGTCAACGAGTCAGTACAGACTGAGAAACACTGGGGTACCTTACATCGGGTAGTCCGAGGAGGCAGGTACCCCTAAGAGGTCCGTTCTTATTACCTCACCCAACGGTACGGGGAAGAGGTTCCCTAGAAGGGTTGGGTCCTTGACTTGGGTATAGAGGAGACAGAGGATGTGACTGTTCGTCCAAGAAATGGTGACTTGGTGGACCCTTCGGACAAGAACTCTGAGACTCGATAAATAACAGACCGAACCCAAATCACGGGGATGGGTCATCGGGCGACCTAGTCTGACGGAAGGAAAGTACCTCAACATTAAGGGTACAGGATCCAAAGTACCTCCGAGTAACCGATTCATTTTTGCCTTAGAACCTTTGTCGGGGGTAAGGGTCATTAGTGAAAATGAGACATCTAAACCTCAAGGTGGTTCCCTTCTGAAGGGTGTTATACCTGACGGAGGGAGGTTTTGGTCCCAAGGTAACTCCTTCTCACTCGAGGGACAGGGACCCCATTCCGTCTCCGACCTACAGAGGGGTAACTCCTCCGACATTGTCTCTAGGAAGTACCGACCCGACTCTCGCCCTCCGGTCGACGTGGTCCGGAAGGGAGGACTAGGACTTTAAGATCCTAAGGTCCCAGGAGTCCGGGGACGACTGGAGGGACAGACCCTTGATTTAGTTAATCTGGGAGAGATCGGAAGGGACCCCGTAAGGACCGGAGTCTACCGTCTGAACCAGTGACACGGGACTACCGATGAGATTCCTACGACGAACGTCACCACCGTGGCCGAGTCGTTACCCCACCTCCACCTGGGACCTCTCTCTGTGTACGTGGGGGTACCTTCTCCCCCCGGGTCCGGGTACCGACGGAGTGTGTGAGGGGTCGTGTCTTCCCTTAAGTATGGTTCTGAGACAGAGGGTAGACCCAGGAACCACCGAACCGAGGGCGCAGTCACCCAGGGAACCGACCGTCGGACCGGACCCGATAGACGTCGACTTTTTCGTTTGGACCGTGAATTATAAATTAAGACGAGTCCCCAACACCGTGGAACACCCTTCACGAGACCACGACGGCAGCCTACACGCCAGTGGCTAGAGTCATCGGATAGAGAAGTCGAGTGAAATTCCGGGTAATTACCTTCTTGACAGGAAATGTTCGACGAGACGCTACCCTTTCCGAAATTAACTAACAAACGGGGTAAGGGGTCAGTGTCTCACCTTGTCGGGATCCTAAGTACTTGTCGAATTGTTTATTACTAAGACATCGGTACCAGACGTAGATTGTTGTCGGACCCTCTGTATTTTCTTTAATGCCTGAAGTGGAATGTGAGCTCCTTTGTCCTAGTCTCTACGATTCTTTGGACGGACTGTCCGAACACCGGATCACCGGTTCTGGCGACGATATATGTCTGTCAGTTGACTGGGAAATTCCCGAAAGGTCCACAGGAAGTGTGGTTCTGGTGGGGACAGACTGTACCAACCCGTGCTGGGTGAAAGGGTGGAAAAACTGGAGTGGAACGAGGTACGAACCGGTGTAACCGGGAGAAAGTCCGGAAATAGGTATAAATCCAGGAAACGTGGACGACCCAGGAGAAAGACCTCCGGGGACGGAGTTGGGAGACTCAGACCGGGGAAGAGTAGGAGGTCCCTGGGTGACGTGTACGATGGAGGAACTTCCCCGGGAACTACGACCAGACTGAGGTCCTCCTTTTCTTAGTCCGGATAAAACGAGGAGTGTCAGAGGGGTCCCGGACCGTGTCTCGGACTCTACCAAGAGTTTTTTTTTAAACAATATCTTATTTCTTCGAGATTACGTTACGGTTCATATTACTGACTCCTCCCAAAACCTCTTGTTGTCTTGACCTAAACTTCAGACCGTGGTGGTGTACGACACACTGAACTCTTTCGAAGAATTGGCGACGGTCGGAGTCGAGGAGGTCGGTGTATTCCTCTTCGATACGTGCATCCCAGTAAGGTCGAGGACTTCCTGGTACTCGGCGACCCCGACACGGGAGCGAGTCGACCTCCGCAAATACTACTCGACACTCTCCCGTTCCCGTCGTCTCTCCCTTCCACCTGCTTGTACCCTGTTTGACTNCGTTACGGTTCATATTACTGACTCCTCCCAAAACCTCTTGTTGTCTTGACCTAAACTTCAGACCGTGGTGGTGTACGACACACTGAACTCTTTCGAAGAATTGGCGACGGTCGGAGTCGAGGAGGTCGGTGTATTCCTCTTCGATACGTGCATCCCAGTAAGGTCGAGGACTTCCTGGTACTCGGCGACCCCGACACGGGAGCGAGTCGACCTCCGCAAATACTACTCGACACTCTCCCGTTCCCGTCGTCTCTCCCTTCCACCTGCTTGTACCCTGTTTGACTACCTTACAAGGACCAAGATCGAAGTTCAATCGGTCTTAGGGACTAGTACATAGATTGTTGTAGAAAGACCACGATTGATGGACTATCCGAGACAAAATTCGTAAAATGTTGTAATTCTGTAAATTAGGAGTCTTTTGGAACTCCACTCGTGGTAGTAGTGACGGCATACTGTCCACCTCCTTTGTCCGTGTCCCCTGACATTGACCGAGTTTCAGTGTTACGTTCAGCCACCGCCTCGACTGTAAGTGTGGACCCACCAGTCCGAGGTCCGATCGCAGCAGGGGTCACACGACCCAATGGAGAGGTCCGGACGAAGGAGGAACGAAGGGTTGTCAGGGGAGAGTCCTACACTGTCTGACTCCCTGAGTCCCGTTTGTGACTAAGTTTCAGGAGCGCTTCCTGGGTTTCGTACACTCACGTAAGGGAGAGACCTCGTCACCGCACCCCACACTCCTATGGGGCCCCGTCCCCGTGGACTCTAAGGAGTGGAGGACGAGGTCGAGGACCTACGAGAACGACTCGACGGCGTGAGACCAGAAGCGCGGGAGCCTGAGACGGTAGTCGTGGGCCAAGAAAAACCTGTCGAGCTGCTAAAACCACCGTTAGTGTAGGGGTCGGTGTGGTCGGCAGGGATTTTACTTCCCTTTACCGCTCTAGGTAATTTTTGTGTCCGGACATACAAACTTGTTCGAACGACGACGACTGGACCCGGTCCGTCACTGACCCCTTTGTTCCTCATCGACTGGAGCCGGTGGAGTACAGACAACTTCTCCTACTCCTGCACACTCCTCTTTCTTGGACCCCTTCCTTTGCTTTGGATCTTCATGTCTACCAGGTCACCACTCAAAACACCAATACAAAGGGAGGGTCCTGAGTTTTCGTAATGTTTAGGACCTTGATCTGTAGTCTTTCTCCAGTTTCACTAGACGGGAGAGAGCAGGTTTCCCGTCCGTCACCCGAGTCTCTCTTACCCCCTGTAGGAGAAGAAAACGAATAAGAAAGGGTTGAGACAGAGGTCTATTCGGGGTGATAAAAAATTTTATTAAAATTAATTAAATAAAAACTGACACGACCCAGAAGTAATGACGTCGTTCGTCCCCGACGAGAGATCAACACTAAGGGTCGAAGAATTGCGCTACCGAAGAGAACGACGTCTCGCACCCGAGCTCCTACGTGCCCGAAGTCACCCGCGTTGTGGACACGAGTCATCAACACCGAGGACCCGAGATCTCGTGTCCGAGTTATCAACACCACGTACCCGAATTAACGAGACTCCGTACACCCTAGAAGGGCCTAGTCCCTAACTTGATCGCAGAGGACGTAACCGTCCACCTTAGAAATAGTGACCCGGTGATCCCTTCGGGTTCGGGATGAGAACTTCGACGGTTGGGGTACTATTATCCCCGTCGTCATTTACCCGTTCGTGTCTTTACGATTTTATAGAACCATTTATCTTATAACATATAGCAATTCAAGAAATTTTATACATAATTATATTAAGTCAAGTCAAGTTAGCGAGTCAGCACAGACTGAGAAACGTTGGGGTACCTGCCGTCGTGCGGTCCGGAGGTACAGGTAGTGGTTGAGGACCTCAAATGAGTATGAGTCCAGGTAACTCAGTCACTACAGTAGGTTGGTAGAGTAGGAGACAGCAGGGGAAGAGGAGGGTGGAAGTTAGAAAGGGTCGTAATCCCAGAAAAGTTTACTCAGTCAAGAGGTGTAGTCCACCGGTTTCATAACCTTAAAGTCGAAGTTGTAGTCAGGAAGGTTACTTATAAGTCCTGACTAAAGGAAGTCCTACCTGACAACCTAGAAGAACGTCAGGTTCCCTGAGAGTTCTCAGAAGTTGTGGTGTCACGTTTTCGTAGTTAAGAAACCACGAGTCGAAAGAAATATCAGGTTTAGAGTGTAGGTATGTACTACTGACCTTTTTGGTATCGAAACTGATCTACCTAGAAACAACCGTTTCATTACAGAGACGAAAAAATTATACGACAGATCCAACCAGTATCGAAAAGAAGGTTCCTCGTTCACAGAAAATTAAAGTACCGACGTCAGTGGTAGACGTCACTTTTTCAGAAAGTGATAAAGGTCAAAGGGGTAGATAAACGGTACTTCACTACTCTGATCTACGGTACTAGAATCAAAAGACTTGCAACCCAAAATTCGGTTGAAAAAGGTGAGAGGAGAAAGTGAAAGTAGTTCTCCGAGAAATCAAGAAGAAACGAAAGACGGTACTCCCACCACAGTAGGCGTATAGACTCCACTGACTATACAGAAGACCGTTAGAACTAAGGTCGAACACGAAGTAGGTCGGGTCGCAAAAAGTACTACATGAGACGTATCTTCAATTTATTCGTCCCACTGTTATATGTCGGAACTGTATGAGAAAAGGGACAAACCTTGGTCAGACAACAAGGTACAGGTCAAGATTGACAATGAAGGACTGGAAGGATGTCTAAAGAGTTCTCCGTCCAGTCCACCAGACCATAAGGGTAGAGAAATTCTTAAAAGGTGTCAAACAACACTAGGTGTGTCAGTTTCCGAAACCGTATCAGTTATTTCGTCTTCATCTACAAAAAGACCTTGAGAGAACGAAAAAACTACTAGGTTGCCTACAACCGTTAAACTAGAGACCAAGGAGACGAAAAAGATTTAGGTTGTAGACCTTCAAGTGCCAAGTGCATATTACCAACTTTCGTTTATACTATCGTAAGGGACTGCTCTAAAAGTTGTATATGTCTATGTTATGAATTCTCAAAATGACATTCCCCCTCCCATTTCCCTAGGTATACCACCATTTCAAAGAAGTAGGGTGAACTCACCATTTTATTATAAAGATTCATCCGGTACTTTCAATACACACAACATTCGTGATCACGTTAGTAGTTTCTTAACATGTTTCTTTACCTTTTTGATTTCGTTTGTGCTTTTTAGGTCGGTTTCCTTTTGGTCAAATAGTCGACAGTCGTCGGACCAAATTTTTGTACTTGACTCGGACAGTTTGAAAGGAGAAGTTTTGCACTTCCGTAGAGGAAAGGGGGACCTCGGAGAGTCGGAACTTTCTGTCGGAACGTTTTCGACGGGGAAACGTAGATTTTGGGTTCGGTCCAATCCACAATGGAAGAGAAGCCATATCGAAATAAAATTTGTCTTTTCCGGTTTCTTACCTCCCTCCGTATTGTCAAAAATTCTATGGTTTAAGAGGAACGAAAAATTAAGTCGTGATCAGGAGATACATGTGGATGAGAATTCCCGTAAATGATCGTTTCCGTCTCCCCCTACGAGACCGTCTACGGTCCACTCCGCATAACGGGAGACACTAACCACTGTGGCTGAAACATGAAAGAATCAGTCGGTGGACCCTTAACGAGTTACGTACCTCGTCTCCTATCGGTCCCGGTTCCAGAGGTGGTCTACACATTCTTATTCCAGATCGAATCTTGGTGTCTCAGTCACCAGTTACAGGTCAGGTATGGGTGTCCCGATTGTATGGGTTCCAGGGATTGTCCGGGTACCCCAGTTCCAGAGTTCGTCATCTCGGTTCCAGGGTCGGTCTGGATTTCTCTGTTCCAGGTAAGATCTACGACGACCTAAGATCCTTTAGGGGACCCTTGTCGGTTTAAGGGACAGAACAGATGGGAAGACCGTTCTTGTTCATTGTCGTTCTCCATATCTCATTTACGGATGAAAATGACCCCGAAAAAAGTGCAGGTACAACCTCGGTCTCATAGCTCTACCCTACCTACGGTAGTCGGGTGGCTTGCACGTCGTCCACGGTACCTCTTGACAGTACTCAGGGTCGCCCGAGTGGGTGTGACGGACCTTACGGACAGGAGACGAAGACGACGAGGGCCAAGGACCGTACGACCGGGTGGGACGGACGAGGTAAGGAGAGGGGTAGGGAGTAAAGACCCTGAATAGACCTGTTCGAACTAATGTCGACTGGGAACGTGAGAGAGAAGTGTGGACGGGAGACCTTGAACGACAAACAGACGGGACATCCGAAGTACCGCCGACCCGGTCGGCTGGACCTGAAGTCCCATCCTTGACAGTATTGTCGCCACGTCAATGGACATTTCCGTTTAGACAGAAGAAGATAAAAGAAAAACTCTACAAACTAAAGTTTCAGGGAGAGGAAGTCGTTGAATATATTAGCGGGCAAGAGTAGGTGACAAAGGGACTCAACTAGGGCTTCGACAAGCTAGAGTAGAAGTTCGTGGGACGTTCCCTTTCCGTCTTAGTGTCCCCCGAGTCCGGAGGCACCGGGTCAAAACAACAGGGACCGACCCATGACCCACCACTGATCTTGACCAGACATATTTTGTCCTTACTCCTTAACTCCCCTTAGAGTTACTCGTCTAAAAATCGTATGACAAGAGTTTTGTTACTAGTTTCTGTGTACGTGTATTTACTTTCCTCGTTGTTCGAGGCTTACGATACCAAATGAGCCCCAAGTTGTCTCGATGTATTTATGAGGCAAGGTCGTAGATACCTTGTACGTATTTTTATATCCGAAGTTTCCGTTAGAATCGTTTGAGGTTTATTACTCGTAGTACGTCTAGTAAAAGAAATTATAATTAATAGATTTTAATCTTTAGTTATGATTTTTTCCCGTTTTTAAGTCTTTTCTTGAGGTTTCAACAGTATACGAACCTTGGTTTGTATGTGTATGTGTGTGTGACGATTTAATAAATACCCAATTCTTCTTTAGTATTACACATAATACTTCGTAAATCTTACCCAACTGACATCTTCGTTATATAGACTTTTAAACACTTGTCGTCGATTTCACTATGAATGTTCCTTTAAATATCAGAATTAAAAAATTTCTAAAAAACTACGTCTGGTAAAAAATTTCAGAAATAACTTAAACAATGTTATAGCGAAGACACAAAAATATTAAATTTTAATAAATAAAATTTTCAAAACCGACGTGACCCAGAACCAACGACACACGTCCGAAAGAAGATCACCACCACGTACCCGAATCCACGGGGTGTGATATACCCTAGAAGGACCTGGTCCCTAACTTAGTCACAGGGGACGTAATTTTCGACTAAGAATTGGGTGACCTGGTGTTCCCTTCGGGACGAAGAGAGAAAACAAAATCAAAAAACCGAGGTTCCGCATTCACTAGAATCGAAAGGTTGTCCTTAGACGTCGAGAACGTGACCTTCCGTTTCAGAGATGGTTACCTGGTGGTCCCTTCCGGGAGATCAAAATGAACGCATAACCTAGTATCTTTTTTCGTAATCTCAAGGTCTTTTTGTAGACGAAGACGAAGTGACTAATACGATTTCGGAAACTGACACACCTAATGTTGTTTGACACCTTTTTAAGAATTTCTCCAACCTTATGGTCTGGTGGAATGGACGGAGGACTCTTTGGACATACGTCCAGTTCTTCGTTATCAATCTTGGCCTATACCTTGTTACCTGACCAAGTTTTAACCCTTTCCTCATCCAGTTCCGAATAAATTGAAGATAAGAATAAATTGAAGAGACGAATATAAGTGGGACGAATAAATTGAAGATACGTCTCATGTAGTACACTTTACGACCTGATCTACTTCGGGTTGGACCTTAGTTCTAACGGCCTTCTTTATAGATATTAGAGTCTATACGTCTACAGTGGTGGGAATACCGTCTTTCGTTTCTCCTTGATTTCTTGGAGAACTACTACCACTTTCTCCTCTCACTTTGTCGACCGAATTTTGAGTTGTAATTTTTTTGTTTCTAGTACCGTAGACCAGGGTAGTGAAGTACCGTTTATCTACCCCTTTGATACCTTTGTGACTCTCCGAAATAAAACCCCCCCGAGGTTTTAGTGACACCTATCACTGACGTCGGTACTTTAATTTTCTGCGAACAAGGGATTTTCTTTTCGATACTGTTTTGAACTGTCGTATAATTTTCGTCTCTGTAATGAAAGGGTTGTTTCTAGGCAGATCAGTTTAGTTACCAAAAAGATCATCAGTACATACCTACACTCTCAACCTGACATTTCTTTCGACTCGCGGCTTCTTAACTACGAAAACTTGACACCATAACTTTAGTTCAGGGAACCTGACGTTCCTCTAGTTTGGTCAGTTAGGATTTCCTTTGGTTGGGACTTATAAGTAACCTTCCTGACTCCGATTTCGACTTCGAGGTTATGAAACCGGTGGACTACACTTCTTGACTGAGTAATCTTTTCTGGGATTACGACCCTTTCTAACTTCCGTCCTCCTCTTCTCCTGGTGTTTCCTGTTCTACCAACCTACCGTAGTGACTGATTTACTTGTACTCACACTCGTTCTACCTCGTAGACCCTCTACCACTTCCTGTCCCTTTGGACCGCATGACGTCAGGTAACCCAGTGCTTCTCAGCCTGTACTGACTCACTGACTTGTCGTTAATCTTCTGGTTTCTCCTAACAGATTCGGAACTCCGATGCCGAGACCCAGAGTCCATTTTCTTTCTTTTTTGTCTTTCAACGAGTCAACACAGGCTGAGAAACGCTGGGGTACCTGACAACGGGTGGTCCGAGGAGGTTATCCTTTAGTCTTATCCGCTGACCATAACGGACAAAATGCAACAGAACGTTGAAAAAAGTCTTGAAATTTTGTCCTCTTTGCACTGACTACACAGACACTAACAAAGATAGTAATCCGTACTTTGGTCGAGGTGTCTCCGTCGACGAGTCCTTCATTTATTCAATATCTTTAATTCGTACACACAGACGAGTCAACGAAGTGAACAGGCTGAGAAACGTTGGATACCTGACATCAGGCGGTCCGGGGAGACAGGTACCCTAAGAGGTCCTTCCTTTAGACCTCACCCAACGGTACGGGTGGAGGGTCCTAGAAGGGTTGGGTCCCTAACTTGGACGTAGAGAATGCAGAGGATGTAACGTTCGACTAAGAAATGGTTATCGCGGTTGACCCTTCGAGTTTCCATTGTCATTAATAACAACAAAACAAATCAACGATTCAGTACAGGTTGAAAGAACACTGGGGTACCTGACATCGGGTGGTCCGAGGAGACAGGTGTCCTAAAGGGTCCGTTCTATGACCTGACCCAACGGTAAAGGAAGAGGTCTCCCAGAAGAGCGGGGTCCTTAGTTTGGACCTAGAGAACGTAACGTCCGTCTAAGAAATGGTGACTCGGTGTACCCTTCGAGTTGATTAATAATCTATTACCTATAATAATTATAATAACAACCTATGGTTGTCGAGTTCATAGGTGTTTAAGGTGAAAGAAGCTGAACTCCTTTCTAGTAAACCTTTAGCTAGACCCCAATTGAATCTAGATTATAAATCCTCGGGATACTTAAAAAATTTAAGAACTGTAGAATTAAAAAAGATTAATCGTAAAAAGTCATCTTGTAACACTTTTGACTCTTTGGTACATTTCATCTTAAACATCTACCTCTTATCTAAGACCCACTTTGGTCTTCGTTTCTCTATCGAGTAGTTGACGAGACTAAAAAAAAAAAATCGTTTTACCGATCGTTTGAAAACATAGTCAGCTCTGAAGACGAAGATTATCCGACATATTTAGTGATGTAGACATACTTTGGCAGTTTAAATCTCGTTTTACTCTTCTAAGACCTGAGAAGTTGGAAAAGTTGTTAATATATTTTCGTTCCTTAGGTAGTTCACGAAGAAATACTTTCCATCCAAATATACAGGAATACACAGTCCTTTCCCTTAAACCCCGTCTTGTCAGAGTCTACTCCAAACCTTGTCACTAGTAGACACTCAGTAGTCTCGGTATGTTGACCGAGGAGTTTTTGGTTAAAAAAGAAAGTACTTTCTGTTTTAGGTTCACTTATTTGGTGTGGAACTACTTAAAGTTTTAAAAGGTAAACTGAAGTGTACCAAAAACTTATTTAAAGTACGGTTTAATACAGATATCCGGGTGCCTGGGAGACAGTCTACGTTCTCAGAAGTTATTGTTAGAGATACAGTTTTGGAGAACTCAGAGTCAACTATTCGTGTGTGGACCGGTTGGTCTGACAGATTGACAGACGTCAGTAAGAAGGGTAGAAGGGATGGAGGGACGTTACGGGGACCCCCTCAGGTTCGAACGTAAATGGAGACGAGTTTCGACCAAAAGCTCAAGACGAGGGGTCGAACCTCCTGCGACTCCGGTAGTCTCTAGAGGTCCCCGAGAAAAACCAGTAGCGGAGACGAGACCTCCGAGTCAAGAAAAAGGAAGGCAAAGAGGTAGACGAAGACATTGGAAAACGCGACGTAGAGAACGTACCGAGATTTGACCTCGGAGTTCCACAGGACACTCGGAAGTAGGAGACGGTAGAACGGGAGCCTCATCCTTTTCTTCGGACTCGACTTCGTTTGAGATGCTTCACGAAGAAAGAGTTCTCACGAACTGAGTATTATTCGGGACAGATGTTGGGGGGTTCGGACCTCAAAGGACGAATCGAAACGTCCACAGGTACACCTTCGAACCTTCTGGGTGGGAGTGAAGTCTAGGGGACTTTCGGTGTCGACTTGACATGACTCGCAGTGACGGGGTGGGGTGGGGGCTGTGTGGGAAGGTATGGACTGACACGGTAGTCCTATGAGAAGGGGTAATGAGTCTGAGTTGTCAACTGAGGAAGGATAGGGATATTCGTCACCGACAGCTGAGATCGACTTGTAATCTTAGAGGACGACGACGACGACGATTCAGCGAAGTCAACACAGGTTGAGACACACTGGGGTATCTCCCGTCGGGTGATCCGAGGGGACAGGGACCCTAAGAGGTCCGTTCTTGTGACCTCACCCAACGGTAAAGGAAGAGGCTACGTACTTTCCCTTTTCACTTTCACTTCAGCGAGTCAGGACAGACTGAGAGTTGCTGGGGTGTCTGACCTCGAGGATTTTATATTGTCACGACACCGTGTAGGGACCTGGTTAATTTATAGTTGAGGATCCTTACCCCGAGTCTATAGTAATGACGAAAAATTTTTATATATATATAAATAAATAAACCGACACGGTCCAGAATCAACGTCGTATGTCCTAGAAATCAACACCGTATACCCTAGATCAAGGGACTAATCCCTAGCTTGGGCTCGGGGGACGTAACCCTCGCACCTCAGGATTGGTGACCTGGTGGTCCCTTCAGGGATTGATAACGAAAATTAACTCCATATTAAAAATTAACTTAATATTAAATGTACTCATTTCACATATTCAACACTCACATGTCGAGTTATTTAGAAATGTATCCATATGTGGGGACCGAGGCCGGTTCGGAGGACCGCCGATGAACGACAGAACTGAGGTCGGTCTTGGTAAGACATCAAAAGGGACGTGAATGTCACAAACGAGGCGACGAGGGGTAGAGATCGACGTCTTCGAGGAAGTGGAGAAGTCTGCGAAAGGACGCGACAGGACTGTTGGCAGTGGTCCCTTTGGTCGGTGCTGCGGCGTACCGCAGTAGTACGCAGATGCCGCCGGTTCTCCCGGGGCCCTCCAGCCTTTCCCTGCCTCCACGTCTGGTGGGCCCAAATCATCCATTCAGTCGGTCGTGCCGCCCCATTACCTTCCCCCGCAGAACGCAGAACTCTGAAATGTCAACTCGACCACCAGGCAAAGATCTTGCATCAAATTTTCAAAACACCCGGTTTGCGTCTCTACGCGTAGGGCGTCAGAACGACCTTCTTTAATTTCACTTGCTAGGGTGGTACTTTAAATTGCATCGGAAATTCTTACAGAAACCTTTTATATCTTGTCACAGCCCTTTTCCTATAAAACACGGTCACTCACATTTTCCGTCCCGTGCCTTATCATTGATGACTTATTTACATCAATACAAAAATTTTCATCCTTGTGTCCCTGAAAGGACCGTCAGGTCCCCAATCCCGAGACGCGAAGGTGAAGTTCCCTGCGCTCAAGCTAGGGCTCAGACCCTTATTCTCGGGCGTACCGCGCCGGTTTTGTTTTGTTTTGTTTTTGATCCTTGCCTTGTACTGACCCCTCCTTACGTTTCTTTATAATTTCAATGTTTACCAACATAAGCTCACGACCTTAACGTCACCATACAAAAATAAAAACGTGAAATCTCCTAAATTTTATATCTCGTGTACCAAATAAAGGTGTCACCTTTTGTAAACACACAAACAAACAAAAGAAGAAAGTCTATGAAGGGTTAAATTCAGTGATGATCTAAGTCCAGAAGTCTTTCAGAAGTGTATAAAGTACCAACCAAAAAAAAGGAGTATTCCGTAAGTGAGGTGTCTGTACGTACTTCCGCCCCGTGGACTGGCGTATAACGTCTTGAGATCACGTCATGGTGTCGGTCTTATAGCTACAACTAGTAACATGAACATAAGTAAACACACACACACACACAAATGAAGACATGGCAAAATACTACGAATCCGAACGTATAGGTGATGGCAGAAGTTTATAACTTGTGAATTTAGTGGTGTTCCTAAGGAGAAAATCCCGAAAATAATGGTGTAGGTGAAAGGAGGGAGGAGTGAGGGTTTCCCTCACTGGTGATTAGACAAGAGATCAAGATTTTAAAACAGTAAAGTCTTTACAATATATTTACCTTATTATATCATACATTGGAAACCCCTGACTGAAGAAAATAAGTCTTATCTAAAGACCTCTAAGTAGGTCCAACAACATACATAGGCAAACAAGGAAAAGTAACGGCTCGTCAAAAGATACTATACGTACATGTTGTAGAACAAATTTGGTAAACGGGGAGTCTTCTGTAGACCCGAGAAAGATCATCCCCCGTCAATGTTTATTTCCCCGAAGGGACCACCGAGTTTGACATTTCTTAAACGGACGTTACGTCCTCTGAATCCAAGTTAGGGACCTAGTCTTTCTAGGGAAACTCTTCCCTTACCGATGGATGAGGTCATAAGAACGGACCTCTTAAGGTACCTCTTTTCTAGGAGCACCCGATGTCAGGTATCCCAGCGTCTCAACCTGTCCAGACTCGTTGATTGTCTGTGTACTCCTCTTAACGTTTATTTCGACTATGTTTGTAAGTATACATCTAAAAACACCCTTGAATTGTGAGTAAAAAGGTCCTATCTACGGGTTCTCAGGTCAACATACTATTATTGTACAAATCAAAATATACTTTGGCAGTTAGAAAAGACATCTCACGCAGACGGTAAAGTGGAAAGAGGGTCGTCACATACTCACTAGGTGAAATAGGTGCAGAAACGGTCATGCACTAAACAGTGATAAAAAGTAAAATCTGTATGATTATCCACACATCACTGTAGAGTAACACCAGACGACACGTATTACTTATTACTATAACTTGAAATAAAGTCCATGAGTAAACGGTAGACACATAGAAGCCACGTCACAGACAAGTACAGAAAACGGGTTAAAGATCGACAACTAAACACTCTTAAGAAATATACAAGATCTATGATTAGTAAACAACCTGACATCAAACGTCTATAAAAGAGGGTAAGACATCGATTGAAAAGGAGAAATGTACTCAAAAGTGCCTTGTTTTTAAAACTGAGTAAGGTTAAATGGTAAAAGAAAGAAAGTCACACCTCACATTCTCGAGGAACACAATCCCCCTTCGTGTGACTGACTTTGGCGGGTGGGACCGGTCCGGGAAATCATTGGTAAGTGTACTCAACAAAATACTGTCCTCTAGGACCATTCTTTACTTGATTATTCGGTGGTGGTCGACCTTCTCAAGCCCTTTCCAACTTTCCTCTGTGACGTACAGGCAGGTGAAGGGTCTTAGGGAGAGCGATCGTAGGTAGAACCGACTCGTTACACACGCGGTGGTCCTTTCAGAGACTTAATCTTACTAACCGGTTTCTGGTGGGCCTTTGATTAGGGTAGTGGTATTTTGGGCTCTGACGTCCGGTGCGCCGTCTCGTCAAGAGGACCCAAGGGAATAGGATGACGAGAGGTGGGTCCGCGGGAAAGGGTTATTTTAGAGAACGAAACACTCGTATACACAGAGGAGTCTGTTAAGTAAAGGTTCACAATCTGTTCTCGGGTCAAAACCCGGGACCTTCCCCAGGGGGGAGGACGTTACGAACGTACCCAGGGTTTCTAAAGGGGAATACTAAAAGATTTTCGTAATCAGAATACAAGTACTAAATAAAACTGTATTAAAAATACAGTCTACACTCCAAATCCAACTCTAAGAAAAAAAAAAAAAAATTGGATACCTACAGGTCAACGAAGTCGTGATAAACAACTTTTCATAGAAAGGAGTCGACTTAACGAAAACTCGGAAACAGTTTTTAGTCAACACATTTAAGTTGTTGTTTTTCGGTGGGTGAAATTTTTATCCGTTTCCTGAACTTCTCTGTAAGGAAAGTTCTTCTATATGTCTACCGATTATTCCTGTACATTTCTACAAGTCGTAATTAGTTTGGTGTCACCACGTGGTGAGGTATGTGTAATCTTACCGATAATGAAAAAAAAAATTACCTTTTATACATAACTTAAAGTTCTCCACCCTTTTAACTTTGGGAATACGTAACGACCACCCTCTCGTTTTACCACGTCGGTAACATCTTTTAAACCTTCAAGGAGTTTTTAAATTTGTATCTAATACTAGGTAATATTGAGTGAAGACTCATATACGGGGTTTATACTTTCGTCTACCTATGAACATGTGGTCACAGGTGTCGTCGTAATAAGTGTTACGGGTTTGTTACATTTGTTAGGTTTATAGTTAGAGGTCTACTTACCTATTCGTTTCACACCATTGTAGGTGATTTACCTCATAATAAGTGGGTATCTTTACTTACTTCATGACTGTGTAAGAGGTTGTACCTACTTGGAACTTTTTGTACGCTTCACTTTATTCGGTCTGTATTTTCCTGTTGATGACATACTAAGGTGAATATAATCCATGGATCTCATCTCTGTCCATCATCTTATCTCTAACATCCCCCGTCCCCTTCTCTCTTTACCCCTCAAAATAATAATTTCTCATAGTTCAAAGATAAACCTTACTACTTTTCCAATACCTCTGGTCACTACCATTACCAACGTATCATAAAATTCATGTGAATCATAGTGACTGTCTCTTCCGTTACCGTGGGGTGAGGCCATGAGAACGGACCTTTGAGGGTACCTGTCTCCTCGGACCTTCCGACGTCAAGTATTCCAGCGTGTCTCAGCCTGTGCTGACTCGCTGAAGTGAAAGTGAAAAGTGAAAGTAGGTAACCTCTTCTTTTACCGTTGGGTGAGGTCACAAGAACGGACCTCTTAGGGTCCCTGCCGTCTCGGACCACCCGACGGTAGAAACCCCAGCGTGTCTTAGCCTGTGCTGACTTCACTGAATCGTCGTCGTCGTCGTCGTCGTCGTCGTCGTCGTCGTCGTCATCGTCGTCGTCGTCATCGTCGTCGTCGTCATCGTCGTCGTCGTCATCGTCGTCGTCGTCGTCGTAGTGACTTGACGTGTGAATTTTTACGAATTTTATCAATTAACAATACATATAAACCCCGAAGGGAACACCGAGTCGACCATTTCTTAGACGGAAGTTACGTCCTCTGGACCCAAGTTAGGGACCCAACCCTTCTAGGGGACCTCTTCTCTTGTCGATGGATGAGGTCATAAGGCGGGACCTCTTAAGGTACCTGACGTATCAAGCAACCCAATGTTTCTCAGTCTGTGCTGACTCGCTGAAAGTGAAAGTGAAAAGAAAGTACATATAAAATGTCATATCAATAAAAAATTAGTCAACTCGTACAAACACACCTAGATCGACTAGGAAAAAGATTAGGGATTTAATCCGGGAAGGGTGTCAAGTTGTATCGAGGTTGAAATTCGACCTTGGAAATAGAAAAGATTCCACTATTCTATCTAAAGGGAAGTGACTTTATTATAAGAGAGAGGGTGTTTATTTATATATACTGTATTGGTCAATCACTAGGATGGGAATGATACTCTTCGTTTCAACTTGTGTCAGAAAGTCTTCATTCTTATGGATCCAAAATTAAGAACCTGTAATCAGTTCAGTGTTTGGAGTTGAAAGAAGAATTTTATCGTTCAAACAAAAGTACTATTAGTTTATCCAGAGTTTTCACTAGACATTTGCCTTTACGAGAAGTCGACAGTACGTAACAATATCGGAATCGAGAAATCGGAGTTTTAGTTTCATTCGAAACGACGTCGAATTTTGGTTTCAAGGTAAACAGAGAACGGTAAAGTCTCAAGAGAAGAATTACCTGGAGCCGAAACGTCCGGGTTTTAGATTAAACCAGCAATTTGGTCCTCACAGTAAACCCTGGTCTGAATACAGTAGGTACTATAATTCACTAATTGGACATTTGTTTGTTCTTGTGATTCTGTGATCAAGTGTGATCCCCTAACACTGGATATAGGTCTCGAGGAGGAAAGGGTCCTAGTCTGTGAGTACTGGTGAGTACTAGTCAGTAGTCTTTCTATAACACCCGTTAACTCTCGTTTGTCTTCGTTTGACGTAACTTTATAAAAATTGAATCCCATTCTTTCTCGTGATTCAGTACAGGCTGAGAACGCTAGGGCACTTGACATCGGACGGTCCGAGGAGAGAGGTGCCCAAAGACGTCTGTTCTTATGACCTCTCCCAACGGTAAAGGAAGAGGTCCCCTTGAAGGACTGGGTCCTTAACTTGGGTCCAGAGGGTGTAACGTCCGTCTACGAAATGACTGACTCGATGTACCCTTCGAAATAATTTATAAGATAAAGTGTTAGTCTTCGTGCGATGTCTATTTTTAACAGGTAACAGAGGTCCAAGTTCAAGGAAAGAGTGACCTTCCACGACCTATGTGTAACGGTTAAAAGAAGTAGAGTAGTACCTAAACCCGAAGAAAACAACCGATGGTCGGAGAGTCTGAGGGGGATGGGCTGGGCCGACGGGAAGACATGTGAGGAACAAAATTAAATTGTGGTAAGACCGATATCAGTTCAGGATAAAATAGACACCTCGTTAAAACAGAATTCTACACAAACTTATATACCACTAGAGTAAGTAGTATACAACTGAAGTAATCTTTTGAGTTACAAGACGGTTCTAAGTAGTCAGGAATCAAGGTCCCCTGGTGAGACTACCGAGAGGAGGTTCGTATTACATAACCATTATATGAAAAAAAAAAAACCATTATATGAAATATAAAAGAGGGGCTTAAAGAGTCAAAGTGAGAACCGAGTGTAGTACCAGAAAGCTTTGTAAACCTACTTTCAGTGGAAAAGAGTCTCCATTAACCAAAGAAGGTACAACTATTCCAGGGGTTATGGAACAGATGAATGATCCAAAATTAAATGACGGAGGTGTCATTCTGGTACATATACACTCTTAGAGGAGTTGAAAGAAAAAATTTTTGAGTTCATATCAACTAGATTTTTTAAGACAATTAATGACGACACGTCGTTTCACTAAATGAATGTGTATAATGTAAAAACATAAGAAAAGACAAAACAGTATCCTATAACTTATATCAAGAGACACAATATGTCATCCAAAAATAGGTAAGAGATATATTTTCAAATGGAGACGATTGGGGTTGGAAGGTGAGGTAGGGAAGGGGCCGGGGAAAAGGGAACCGTTGGTAGTCAGTCGGGTCAGACACTGAGACAAAGTATCCATACAAGTAAACACAGTATAAAATCCAAGGTGTAAATTCAGTACAGTATACCATAAACAGAAAGACTGAGTGAAGTGAATTACACTAGTAGCGATCAACATAGTGAGACGAAGAGTATTTCTGGTTTATCACCGGCTCCTAAAAATATATACTTTTTTTGGACTCCTATTTCGTCTATATAACCTTTTTTCAGAACCTAAACCCTGGACTACCCTTGACACATACACACACACGTCACTCTCCCCTTTTACTTCCCTTCCCTTCTCGTCCATGAAAACCCTAGTCGTGACGAGATACATATAATACGGAAGACAAGGCAGTACGTCAGAAGGGTGTCCTGGCTCCAGAGTTCAAGACCTAAACCCAGGGTCGAAACAGTAAAAGGTCAACATACCTGAACCCATTTAATGTCGAAAGGTGTAACTTTTCAGTCCTATTATGGAAGCAGTCAAAAACACTCCCTGATCACCTCTCTTACCCGAAGGGACCACCAAGCCACCATTCCTTAGACGGACGGTTACGACCTCTGAACCCTTTACCGTTGGGTGACGTCACAAGAACGGACCCTTTAGGGTACCTGGCCCCTCGGACCGTCCGACGTTAGGTACCCCAGCGTTTTCTCAGTCTGTACTGAAACACTGACTTGTTGTCGTTTCACCTCTCATATTCATGTCAGATAAATAAATAAATAAAAACCGACGCGACCCAGAAGCAACGACATACGACCAAAAGAAATCAACGTTTTCACAATGGTGTCACCTGGTACGTAACATAGAATTTAAGTTTATATCGTTCTAAATATTTTTCCATTTTCAAGTGACACCGGACCTTCTCAAGTCACATCAAATGGTTTTCATCCTACCCCAACCCAGAAATTCCGCACGTGACTTAACTGACCCTCGCCCCTTCCCCTTGTAAGTCCTTTCCTGATCTCGGGCTCGGACACAGTCCCTGTCACCACCCGTGTCCCAAAACCACAGTCACCGAAACGACCTCGGTCCCCCGTCCTGTCCTCCACTGTCCGGAGTCAAATCACCACCGTTTGTTCTTGTTTAGACTCGTTACTTCCTGAGCCGAATACTTTTTGCCGTCCCGAACCACTGACCGAATTATAACTATTTACTTACCCTCCTTCCTTTCCGTGAAGATTCTCAAACTCGGGTCCCACACTACCACCCTCTACCTCTACTGATTGTTCTTGCTCACTAGAGCCTTCCTCGTGGTCACCCCTGCTGTCCTTCATATCGACATCTGTTCGACTCATTCTCCCGAGGTCGACTTTGCATACTATCACCGTAAAGATGGAACATTTGAAAGTCAGAGAGACTCTGTGAAGTCTCACTGTGACTCCTGCCCTTTTTCTGGATTGTGCTTACAACATTCGTTGAGGCCTATGATGTCTCCCCTGGTCGGTCTACGATCGGAGGTGAGACCTTGATAGATAGTGATGACTTAAATCCTCTTTTAAAGGATTGAAAACAAAACGATTTTTTGTTTACTACAACGGAGTAAAGTCACCGACCTACCTTTCATCCGGGGAAAAAAAAATTTTAGATTCTTATTTCGGTCCTACGTACTCATAATGACCGAGAAGGTACTTGAATATCGTCCATTTAGTAAGTGATTGTTTCACCGTTAGGTCCGTACCGACCACGTACAAACCAGAGGAAGGTCAAAGGGCAAACTTAACTTCTCGAAAGTTTGTCCTAATTCATACATTTATTATCAACCGTCAAGGTGACAAACTGTGCTCTTGAAATTTTATGGAATACAAGGAAGTCGAAACAAGGCCGGACAAAGGTACCCCACATCTAAATGGACCCCTATCTCGGATTTAAAGTTCAAGAACTTTGAGACTCGTCACAAAGGAGTAGACACTCCGTTTTCTTTACCAGAGTTACTGGACAGGAGATGAGGTCTCAAGGCTGAGGTCCTATGTCTTCGTCTTACATGAAACCCCTTAAATACGCACGTTTAAGGTTGAGAGTGGTGGTCTACCGTGACAACGGACAATTGATCTTTATCCAACCACTGAAAGACCTTTGTTAGGACTGGCAGTTTTATACTGGAGGAATAAGATTAATTAAGTTGTCTGTAAATAACTTGTAGACATACTCGGTCCGTGATTACGGTCGACGAAACCTACTTTTTTCTAGTAGTGCGGAAGTATCATCATCTTCTCTCTCCGTACCTTCGTCAGTATATCGTCACGAGGTTTTGTCCGTTGTCATTCGGTTCCTTAGAGGGTCTCTTTTTAGTAGAATCCAATCTCGTACCGAAGGAACCCCATTGAAGAGACTGAAGACGTAGGATATGGTTCGTAAGTCGTCGAAAGACTTCAGGCACTAGATTTCAGTCGGAAGCGACGATCTGACTCAACACTCTCCTCCCGGGCACATGGAGCACACGACGGTGTAAGGGTTCGAATTGTGAATTGTCACCATTGTCGTTGGTAAGTCCCTAATGGTCACATAGTCCGCGACACGATTCGGGACGGTGTAAGTGATGACGCAAATTAGAAGGGTCGTTGGATCCGGTGACTGTAACAGGGGTGAAATGTCTACTCCTTTGGTATCACCGTTTTGGTACTTGGGTCCAGACCGAGTTATTTGTCATCCTAGTGTAGGGGAACTCGGGGAAAATTATTGAAAGTATTAGACTTATAGTCGGATAAGTAGGTGGGATTAAATAGTAAGAGAAGAAGTCCCTTCCAAGTAGACAGGATTAAATAGTGAGACAAAGAAATGAGGAAAAGAGGACTAATGAGTTATGAGTGATCAGAGTTGTAAAACGAGGACAAGACAGGAGACCGTAAACAGATCTAGTTAAAGAGAGTTTAATCATAAGTAAATTGTTTTAGTTATTACACAAGTAGGTAATCTTTCAAAGACTTTGAACAAAAGTTTAAAGAAAAAGACATCCGCCGAATAGGAATTACTTTAATAACAATCCTGACGGATGCTCGTTGAGAACACAGATGACCTCCGACTCTCCTCAAGGATCATTATCGTAAATAAAAAAAGGAATTAAAAGTTTAGACGTATGTTTTGTTTGTTCGTGTGTCATTTGTCGAAAATTCACTAGAAACGATAAACGTTACTAGATATTTATAATTTATGAGGGTTGTTTTTTTAACAAGATATATCACTTTAGTTTATAAGGGGGTTTGGTTTTTTATTTCGGGTACTTGATATACTTTCACTGTTTAAGAGGTGTAGAGTCAAGAGAGTTAAAACAACAATAACAAATCAACGACTCAGCACAGACTGAGAAAGACTGTGGAGGGTGGAGGGTACCTGACATCGTGTGGTCCGAGGAGACAGGGACCCTAAACGGTCCGTTCTTATGACCTTACCCAACGGTAAATGAAGAGGTATCGAAAATAAAAATTTCGTGTAAAGGGTATCTGGGTATAGTACTAGATATTCGATCTATCCTGACATCATTAATGGATCAGGTTAGAGAGCAAAGATTGATCCTCTTTTTTCTCGTTTAGGACCAAACCCGGTCCAATATATCAGTCTCACCTCACCATTCAGTTCTGGTACAACATGGGATAACAGGTTATCATGATTAAATACTATTAACGACGGAGAGGTCGTAATTAAAGTGTTTCTGGTTGTAAAGTTTAGAGATTGTAGACAACCGAAGATGGCGTACTGACGGGTCCAAAGTCAGGGTTTGGATGTCGAAAGAGATGGGTACACTGGAACCCAATTGATGAATTTTGACAAACATAGAGTCACAGAAAGAGGTGTTTTGTTCCTAGTGTCAAGAATCCCAACAATCCTTTGAATTTACTGAAATATGTACTTTTCATACACCGTGTGTCATGTATGAGTTATTTAAAAATCGGGAATAAGGGAGAAAAGAACCTTGATGAACACGATAAAGTTTCTTGCTACCAAAAAGGGTTTAACTTTATTTATGTTCTGTAAACTACACAAGTAAATAAAATTATTGTGATGTAAATGGTACAATAGTGGTACCTTACATTTAAGTCCAATCTGCTCTTAAAGTGTTCATGTTGTTTCGTAAGACACGATATGGTTTCAAACATATTACAGATTGGTTTGGTCGACGAGTAGTTACTGAAGGTAATATCCGTAAAGTAAATCAACTACTAAGAAAACCTCTTTTATTTGTATGACGGGTGTAAATTTCACAAAAAGTAAATGGAGACGTAATCGTGAATTTTATGTACAAAGTTTTATTAAATTTTAATAAGATTATATTGTCGTCGTTTTATATTAAGACGTTAATGTTTTCTCGATTTTCCCTAGATGTTCAATTCAATGAGAGTACAAATATTGATACTAAGATTTTATTTATGATGAAGTTTCACCGAGACAATGGTCGAAAAATCCAAACCAAATTTTTGTGTGTGTCTGAACGTCCCTCCAAATATTACAACATAAGGTACGTGACAAGACTTTCCCAAGGAGTTCTCGGTTGGTCGGGAACTGTGTCATGAGTCAGGTGTTCCGGCAGTCTTCCAATTTAATTGACCCCATTTATCCTAAGGATGTAATGTAGTTTTCGTATACTATAAGACATCGTTGACCCTCGTAAAAGTCCTAACCGTACAACAGAAGAAATCTTGATTAAAGTTGTCTTCTCCAATTCTTCCACCTGTCCATGGTGATAGTTCACATAAATTTTCACTGTACAAAGAAAACACGACGAGACTGAAGGGACTCACTGGATCGATCACTTGATCAGTGGTCATTGAACCAGTGGTCCGTTTAGTTCGGACGTTCTTTCCTTCGGTCATAAGTTTAATGGTACAAGAACAGACTGGGTTTGTTAAATAAAAGCCGTATTTGTATATTGGAGTTATACTCTACAGATTGATTTCGTTCGTGGTGGTTGTTCTGGTTCTGTCGTAGAGGAGAAGATTCCAAATCCAAAAGAGGTCTTAAGAACTATGTCCCTTATCGGGTATGGATTTCTTTTTCTTACGATCAATTCGTAAATTTTTAGAAGAAGTCATAATCTTTTAATTTTTGACAAGTATTTTGTAGATTTTCATCGTGAGAATGATCGTATATTATGAATTTTCCTCTTTTTCTGGGGTCCGACGAATGTAAGAACGAAAGAATTTGTTAAGTTTAAAGATTTTAAGAAAAATATGTCAAAGGCTTCATAAAAGTTCTGATCATACTAATCGAGTCTACCGATTTTATAGTTATAAATAGACCGTTGAAATTAGAGACCGTTGAAATTTTCCTGAGTTAGAACGACATGTTCGTCTATTTCAGTTACTTAATATTTCGGATGCTTTCGTACATCATAGAAAAGGTGGAAGTTTTTGAGTTATTTTGTCGGTAGTACAGAGAAGGTCTACTACCTAGAATGATGTTGGTGATAAACGTATATATCTGAGAAGTTACTGTAATATTACCCGTGATGATAGAAAAGAGAGAAATTTTGGAATCATTCTAATAAGTAGTATCTATCATTTTGATATGGTGATGAACTTGATAAAAATAAGTAAGTCAAAAATCCACTTTTACTCATTCAATATAAACGTTTGACGAAGTTTCAGTCAATTTTCATAGATGGAACAAAATAAATGTTTCTTTAGGTAAGTACCCCTTGGTTTTTAAACTTTTACAGGACATCCTTGGATGGTTCCCAGTACCGAGGGTGTTGTTTCGGAACCCGACGGTGTGCGTACACCTAGTCCACTTGTCTGTAAAATCATAAAGGGGACGAGAAGTTAGATATATTAGGTATACGTTGTTAGCGACGTTTTGGACGGTAAGGACATTTTCTTTATCAGTGTTCAATACAGTCTATGTAACCCCGTCCCTTAGTTCTACTCAAATAATAGTCCACTACAAGATAAAAAATATTCCTACGAAATCCTCTGGTAATGGGTCGATCGTATGTTTGACTCCAAAATTAGGGGTGGGGGTGGGGGTAAGTCTTAATTTTTAAGTTTTAACCATCGTTTGTCATCGTCTAGATCTTTTAGTTCTAGTAGAAATTTCATACCCGAACACTTCGGTCATTTATTTAAGGAAATTCTCCCGATCCCCTTGACAAGAGACAGGATGAAGATAGGGACTTCCTTTAGTCAATTCCCTTACGTCATCTCTGACAGTATTTGGTGTTGACACTCAAATATTGTTGAGAACTCAGAACACTCAGGAACGTCGTTTAGTGACTTTGACTACCAGCAGAACCCCAGCGTTGTGTAAGTGACTTTATTCAGTTATTTTGTTCTACAAACTTAAGCCTCTTCTTAAAAAAGCTCTCAATGTGGTTAGATTCGTGTAAAGTTGTATACTTTTTTATAATTTTTTATTTACGAAGTAGTCCTTTACGAACTACTTACTTTGTTCAACGGGTGTGAAGATGACACAATTTCGAATAATCTAGTAGTTTCAGTTTGAATGGTTACCCCTGTTTACCACGGAGAGATCGAAAAGCCTATTCAAATCTAGGGACTAGAAGTAGTATACTTCTTTCTCTTTATAGACACAGCGAACTGTATCACTGACTTCTTAGAAGGACTTTGTCTTAAAGGTACTCCAAGACGTCAATTTTCGTATGAAAAAATATTCTAATAAGGAAAATTCATTATATTTTTTTCCTGTTCTATGATCGGACTAATATACTTATCGTCCCACTTTTTTTCTAATTAAAAGTATTGTTTCCCTGGTTCCGAGGTAAGAGGGAAAAGCCAGAAAAAAAAAAATTGTGTCCTTCGATTATCCGTAAAGTAGTGTCACTTCATTATTGAGTTAAAGTGGAATCAGTGTCAGTGACATGTATGAAGGAAGGCTGACTAGACTTGTCTACTATTTGAAGTGGGTGTCTAAATTTTTTCCCTCAGTCTGTATCATATATTCACGTGTTCATAGAGACTGACTACAATTAATGTTATTTGACAACATTAACTGTAGTCAGTCTACAGTAAATGTCTACTGTAGTTTTTCAATTGCCGGGTAGGGTAATAGACATATCAGAATCGAATACTTAAAAAGTACACGTAGTGTGAGGGAGGTCATTATTTACCGAGAGTAAGTTGTGAAACGATAAGTTCCCCAAATTATCATTAGTTCCAAGAGTTTCTTTTAGGTTGAGATCTGCACTCCTCATCACAAGTCAAACTTTTCACTTTAACAGGGAGGTTCGGCGGTAGGAGTGACCGTTTTCATGTCAAGACAGTGGACCGTCTCTTCTGGAATTAGGTCTACTCGACATCAATACTGTGTCTGTCTTAGTTAATCTTGATCCTTGATTTCTTAGACGGACGTTACGCCCTCTGGACCCAAGCTAGGGACCGAACCCTTCTAGAGGACCTCTTCCCTTTCCGATGTGCGAGGTTATCAGGTACCCCAACATTTCTCAACCTGTGCTGACTCGCTGAGAGTGAAACTGAAAGAGAAGAAAGAATACGAGGTAATGGATTGAATTACTTGGGGATGAAACAAACTCGAAAATAATATGTGTTCTAAGTTTTTCGGGCTCCAAGTCCTACGAGTAATATATAAACTTCTCTAATTTTACATTTGTGACTTTATCACAAAGTATTTAATCTAAGAAAATTTTTGTACGGTCTCACACATGTGAAACGGTTCTCGTATTGTCTCTGTCACTCTTAAATCTCACACTATAGAAAATCTATTTCAAACCCTTCAAAGTCTCTTTATAAACTCCAACCGAAAGTTGTATGGTGTATTTACTCCTGAAGGGACCACCAGGTCGTCAATTCTGAGACGCGAAGGTGACGTCCCCCGGACCTAGGACCGGACCCTTGATTCTAGGGTGTACGACGTACCACGTCGGTTTTTTTGGGTTTCTTTGGGGTTCTATGATGTATTTAGCTGATCTACCATTCTAATTTGATAAAATCCGGTCATACAAATAATCAAGGGAAGTATTGGTTAGATTTGGAGGGTTTCCGTTTGTAAAGTTTTAGAAAGGATAAAATAGTGTTAAGGAGGAAGATGGAAGGAGTGGTTAGGGTGTAAGATTAATTTGAATAACAAACAACTTTTTATAATGAAGTTTTAAATAAGTTGATAATTTTAATAAGAGTCCGTAAATCACTTTAATCACTTTAAATCACTTTTTATTGTTAATGTAAACATCTCAAAGTAGTCATTCTTTTTATAGTTCGACATAGATGTATTCACGATTAAAGAGAAAATTAAGAATGTAACGAGTTACTTTCTTGTGTACTATTGGACTCATCCAAAACCTAGGAACACTGGTGTACTTTTTTTAGGTGATATATGTTGTTAGGTGAATCTATTGATTAACAGGTTGTCTAGTCACATCGCTTTCAAACGAAGAGGAAGGAACGTCGTCAAACATACCTATCCGGTGAACTAACCCGAAAGTCTTTTATCAGGGACTCCATTCTTAGTTCCATACTTCCTTGGTACATCAGTAATAAACAGACTTCACTGATTCCTATTAAACGGAGACTATGTCTTGTGGAACACACGTCGTATTTTGTTGCCCCTTATAATTTTCAGGTTGTGTAGTGTTTCAATTAAACAATAAGATACCAAGTTTAAGATAAAGATTGTACTGTATATAGATATTTTGAGGGACTCATATTCTAAAATTATTAAGAGAAGGATTAGTGGATCTTCAAAGGGGTTCATAAGTACTAAATGTCGGTGGGTTTATTTTTTACCAATTGAAAATTTCATAGTCCCAGTTATTCATATTCAGTGAACTCTTATTTTTGGGTTCATAGTTAGGTACGGTCATCGGAATAAAATGTCTACCCTTTTCTTTCGAATACTTCCCACTTTATTTGACGAGTTGTCCTTGGAGACCGTTCAGTCCTAATCTTGGGTCGAGAGGATTATTTGTCAACACCCAAGAAAACTAACTGTTATTATATAACGGTCTAGTAAACAGAATAATACGACCACATGTAAATTAGACTTTTTTTATCTTTTAGGTGAAGAATTGTCTACGGACGTAGAGGAGGAAACTTAACACTTTTTACAGACAGTACGGATTTCAATTTACCTTAGAAGAAGGGGTCACTGAATTAAGTAGATTGTTAAAGTCGACATTAAACTTATAAAAAAGGGGATCGTAGTGAAGACCTAAAGGAAATAGAAAAAGAATAGGTGGGTGTCGTTGACTGGGTCTAGACGGTCTTTTAACTTGTACATGTTTTCCTCCGTGGATTTTGGTGTATGAGTTGCGGTTAAACCTTTTGTGCTTAATAAGACATTTGATTCTATGATGACTTCTGGAAAGGTTCACGTACCCGTGGATCGTCTCCGCATTCCCTTGTCCTCGGCGGGGCGTAGTGCACTACATTTTTCTAAATTCCCAGAAGTGTCGAGGAGTAAAAACAGTGTCCTCGAAGATTGTTACCTAAGGTTAAAAGTAAAACTTGGGCAGTTGACAGTCGGGCAAAATTTGCCGACAGTTCAGGGGAGGGGTCCTCTAAGACTAAGTCTACCAGACCCCGTCCAGGGTTCTTTAGATATAAAATTCTGGACAACTTCTCTAAGACCACGTGTCCCTTAGTTCTCTTGGTGACCACATGTTTTGAGTTTATGCAAACAGTACGACCCCGGACCATGGTGAATATGTAGTGTTGAAAAGTAGGGTCCGTGAGACCTTCGTATCTAAGGTAGGTATCCCTAATGGGTCTTCTCCTCTTATTAACTAAGGGCGGGGCCATTTTATCCGCTTATTTGGACGGCTTAGTAAAGCTGACGAGGGTTAAGATTAGGACACGATACAAAACATTAGAGATTGAACCGTCCAAATGAAAACTCCCTCTTTACATTTAAGACAGTCTCCGCGAACTATGGCCGGGACCAGGAAGAATGGAAGGACTCCGCCTTCTCTCAGCGGTTTCCACCTTCTCTTATGGCCGGGCCCCTCTTGTCCTTCGGCTACCGCCCTTCCAGCACATCAAAATGCGGGAGGGGAGTTGGGAAGTTGGAAGGAGGGGAAAGGGAAGGACACTGGAACAGTCCTGAGGTACCGGCCTGGCGTGCGGGAGGGTTAGGGAGGAGTGGGTGGGTGAGAGTTTTCAGGGCCTGTGCGAGCCCGGTTGTCCGAGGCGCTTCAGCCGGGGTCGGGCCACGGAGGGGTCTACGTAGGGGCTCGGAAGGTCGAGTCGGCGCTAAGCGAGATGTTCGGAAAAGACGTAGGGGAGTACCCAAGGTATGCGAGAGTGGTCGGGAGGGGCCGTGGTGCTTTACTCCGTACTCCGGACTCGGGTCGGTTGGTCTGAAGCGGAGAAAGACGGGTCCGTAGTCGAGGGAGAGGGTCAGGGCGCCGGCGGTTGGGAGGGTTCCACGAGAGCTGCGCCGGAGAGAAGAGGGGTGGGGTGGCGGGCCTCAGTGAGCTATTGGTTTCAGGCGGACGTAGTGAATGTTGAAGTCGTGCAAAGTCCAAGGATGGCCGGAGACTGGGGTGAGGTCGTGGGCGTCAGGTCGGCCGAAGAGGGCCAGGGCGGATGCAGGCCGGAGTCGGTTAGTCTTCGGTCGTTGCCCGTGCGCACCCAGCCCCGCCCCCCTACCCACGCACGCACGCACATGCGCTACCCACCCCGCCGGGTCTCTCTCGGGGCCTAACCGACCCCGCTGCACGCGCCCGCCACTGAAGAGCAGGGACCCAGAATGCATGCCTAACGTATTCTCCACTCTTCAGCCGGACAATTCCATGGCGCCTCCTGCAAGCTCCCAAGAAGAGCCGAGAACCGGCCCTCCTTGAACTGTAATCGAAGCGACAAAAGGAGAACCCTCCACCGCCGTCGCTCGTAGTCGCTTGCGTCGCTCCGCCCCGACTCCGACTCTCTCAATTTGGCGCCGGCTAGTAACTCTGAGCCGACGCCCACTCCTCCCCGGCGGCCGCCGAAATCCCGCGACCTAGGTGTGAGTACGGGACCGTCAATAGCCGGCGCTTGTCCGCGATACCCGGAGACTCGAACTGCGAATGTGACATCAGCCTCCGTCGGCAAGTAATGTTCGTGCCCACTGAGGTATGACTGGCCGCACCAAACGGACTCCTTTCTTCAGTGTCCGTGGAATATTGCCACTTGAAGGACCCTGTCTTGGGGATTAAACAATCATCTAGTGAGCCATTGATGGACCGCTTAACCGCGTTTTGTTCGTGACGGTACTCCTGACAAAAGATTGATTTGATCTTAGAGACCGATATTGGCACTTTGCTCCGTCTGACGGTTCCCGAGATGGGGTGTCCATCTTCGAGTCACAGTATCCGAGTCCTAGAACTTTTATAAAACAGAGTATTAAGTCTGTGTTCATCCTTTGTAAGGGAACACCGAGTAGACCATTTCTCAGACGGGTGTTACGGCCTCTGGACCCAAGATAGGAACTCAGCCCTTCTAGGAGACCTCTTCCCTTTCCGATGGGTGAGGTCATAAGACCGGACCCCCAGCGGTTCTCAGTTGACTCGCCGAAAGTGAAGGTGAAGTCCTTTGTAAGTAAGACTAATCCTATTTTTGAATGGAACCAACACACCTCACGAAAGTCGAGGAACGACCGTGCACAACACAGTCCAAACACCGCTATAGAGGGACTTACAAGTATTATGTCTGACAGAAACTCGAGACCTCCCGGAACCATTACAATTTTCTTTGCTGTCACCTATGTTTCCAGAACTTTCAATTCAGACTTCTAGTCTTCAACTAAATCCCATTAATTTTGTCATTTTCTCCCTGAAGAGAGCACAAGGTCACCGAATCTGAGACACGAGGGTTTCGTCCCCTGGACCCAAGTTATGGACCAGTCCCTTGATTTAGGGTATACGTCGTAGATTCCGGGTCACGTCGGTTTATTTATAAATTCTTTTATTCTCTTGCACTATAAACTTATACTTTCGGTATAAGTATCCATTACGTCTTCAGTAGTTCAGGAAACTAAGACCTTTATGTTTCCGATTGACGTTGTTACTGGTACCGGATAAGAAACTTAGTTTTATCACAATTCAAACAAATGATTAAAGATCTCTTACCCTAAACCTCAGTCCGTCTGGTCACGATCAGGGTCGAACCGGTATATGATTGGTACTGAAACTCGAAGTGAAAGAAGGAAACATTTTTCTCCTATTGTTATCATCACTAATTACTCCTTTGTTTATATTTCACATTCAATAAATTTTTAAGGACACTATACGTAACACGCCTTTCTCCGTCTGAGACGGGATAAACACATTCTTTACTAGAGAAAGACTAATCATACATCTTTGGTCTTAGAACCATTTACCATTACTATTGATAGTCTGCTATATCTTCTAAAATTTTTCTAATAAGACGATAAGAAATAAGTCATGGTATTCTTTTGTTATCACTGTTGACTAAATTGATAATTTTAAAAGCATTATGTCTGTAATAATAAAAATTGCATATTGTACATAATAAAGAAAGAATGAGACACAGTAAAGTTTCTTATTAATTATGTCTTCTGATTTTATTAAGTCCAAGGGTACATAATTTAATTAGATGTACATCAAATATCTTTCCATCGTGTCCTTCACAGACGGTCAAACCCGATTAAAGGGGAGAAATCTCTGAGAGACATTGAAAAGTACGAGGTTCCTCGACAGGTGTATACTAGTATAGGTGATATTTTCTTTACGCGAAGATTTGAATCTGTAGATAAATCCAATGCCGAGTCGAATTTCGATGTATTAGGTCAAAATCTGTAGGAATTTTTTATAACACACTAGAAACACCGTAAAACAGATTTTAGAATTCTGAAAACTCTTTTTAACTCATACTCATAAAATTTTTATCTTTACTCTCCCAGTGGTTTATGACCTGTACATATAACACGGACCACAACACGACCTGAGTCTTTAATCTGAGTCAAGGAAGGGACTTCATTGAATATTAGACTAATCCAGTTTCCTTATCCACATCTTTCGTCAGACACTCTTCACGAAACTCACCTTTAGGTCCATCTATTGTATCACTCACTCGATAAAGTTTCATCCGAAGAACCTTGACGCCGAACTTACACACTTGAAACTTCCTACTGATCGTACATTTATTTAACCTTCTTATAAGGTCTTTTCCTTTGTCACCCGCCTCCTTATCTTCATCTGATACCTTAGCATCGACGCCATACTTCCTGTTGCTCACCCCTTTTCCGTTTGTGAACAGTGATTTCGTGGCAGTCTCTCATTACCTTTCCTTCGAGTCACCGACGACGACGACGACGATTCAGCGAAGTCAGCACAGGCTGAGACACGCTGGGGCATCTGCCGTCGGGTAACCCGAGGCGGCAGGGACCCTAAGAGGTCCGGTCTTGTGACCTCACCCAACGGTAAAGGAAGAAGTTACGTACTTTCACTTTTCACTTTCATTTCAGCGAGTCAGCACAGGCTGAGAATCGCTGGAGTACTTGACGTCGGATGGTCCGAGGAGGTGGGTACCCTCAAAGGTCCGTTCTCCTGACCTCACCCCACGGTAACGGAAGAGGCCCTTCGAGTCACCCCTCCTGGAAATTACGATCCTTTTCTTGAACCTGTCATAACATAAACAACCGGGAACTTTCAAAATCTCGACCTATAAATGTTTTCGACTCACACAAACTCCATAACTTTTGTTACGTAATCTTTCCAGGATAGTCGTAAAGAGACGGTCTTTCGATTTCCGACAAGTCAGACACCGAAAATGAAATGAAACATAACTCCCGTATAAGATCCAGGATTCCTATACCTTCCGTCGACGTACGTCATCACAGTAAGGAGATGATGGAACTGTTCCGGACGACGAAGTTTCGTCATTATCAGGTATGTCTGAGTCCCTTGTAACTGGTCCCAGGTCCGGTAGTATTTTAAGGTCTGAGACATTCTACCGACATTGACTTGAATTAAGAGAGAGAGGACAGGAGGGGTGACGAGACCTATGAGGAAGGAGTATACGGACATGAAAGAGAGTTTAAGGGACTGAACTAACCTTTTGGACGAAGGGTGAGGTGATTGGTTTGTACTTTGGACCCATTTAGAGACTACGATGAAGACGAAAACACATGTACGTCGGTCACTGTGCACCTGTCTATTGACTTACTGTTCCCCGGTCGCGAGATTTCTTGACACCGTCTCTACTCTGCACAGAAGTGAGAGTCATTACACGATTAAACGGGCTAAGGACAGATGTCACTACAGCTCTTCTAATAAATGTGTCCTTTCGTGAATTCGTTGAGTTTATTCCATTATATAAACGTAGGAAGATCCAAACTACGTTCTGAAAGTTACTGTTATAAAAGATTGTTTTTCGGCACACCAACAGTGATTTTTTACCTAGAACCTAAGTGACGTCGAGGAGTCTTAAAGAAAAGCAAGAAGGATAAATTAACAAACCCCACACACCACCCATCCCTCTCCCCGTACACCCCACCACCCATACATTGAAGAGATCTACTGGACTTCCGGTGGACGGAGAAAGGGAACACAACCTTTACCAACTTAAACCTTAATCGTCGTCTTGGTAAAACAGAATTTTAGACTACATTAAAATATAGGGTATATCAAATAATTTATACAGAAAGCCATCTCTCACTCATCTGTCTTAAACCACAGAAATCGTAAGTCAAAATCCATCAAATATAGAACTAATATTTTTAATCTTTCAAATATTAGAATATATTTGATACTTTCACTTTTCAAACTGATTAAAAATAATAGACATAAATATGTCCATTAAACTGATCTAATGTGTTTCTTTCTGAACTGGTGACCTTCGTTTTTCGAAAGACAAATAGTGTCCATTTGTCGAGAAAGGTGATCTTTCCTATTTACACTAAAAGATGGGCCCGAGGGGTCGACCGAGGACTATGAACCATACTACCTCTCAGGACACCAACACGTACTTGCAACCCAACGTTCGTGGGACCGTCGTCTTGGAGGTAATACAAAGGTGGGTGTCGTGAACCACCATGGGACGTGTACCTTTTACAACCAACTTACTGAGTTCCGATAAAGAGACGGCTCCACTCATGGTCTCAAGTCATTGAGACCGACGTAAAGACGACGACCTGACGCCATCGACCTATCCCCGACACCCGAGGACACCGAAGAATAAGAGAACTAGTGGTGGGGTATCTGTCAGAGGGAAAGTCTTGGGAGGACAGGAGAGGGGTCGACGGAACCCATGGGTAACCGAGAGACGAAAGGGGCTGACAGAGAGGGTCACCACTGACTCCCGATTAAAACGTTAGACTATAAAGAGACTCTTACTCCACGGAGAAGACCTTGTGTGACGGTATGAGTCACTGTGACGTTTATCCAAAAATAATTGACTAGAGGTGAGATGCTTGGTAAAACGGTAGTGTGACTAACACTCCGTGGTAGACAAACGGAACTACTGAATTACTTAACTCCCGAGTACTTACATCGACTGTAGATTTAATCTAGGCATAGAGTTATGTCTGTCCTATCACCAAAGGAAACGGTCTCTACTACCTGTTAATAAAATATTAAGACTCTCTTTTTACCTAATACGTCTGTCTGTGAAGTGGGTTTAACCACCGGAGTAATGAGAGGGATACCACTACGAAAACAAGTCCCCGTCCCTGTACGGACGGGACAAAGTCCTTTTTGGTCTTTTCTTTTTAACAGACGGACTGAGCAAATGAGTACTTAGTCGTCTATTCACGATCGGCAGTTTGAGGAGGACGACAAAACAAAATACTCTCAGTCTTCCCAAAAGACTCTCACTACTCATAATTTTATTAATCTATTTTACTCGACTATTGGAACCAGACAACGGATCATACCATACCGACTAATCTCCCTTTAACGTTCGACGCTCTACCGATTCATGACACAGGACACGTCTAACACTAACGAACACTTTAATCCATTCGACAACGAATTCCCCTCAAGTGGTTGTCAAAATTTTCTGGATACTGGTGAAGACCGATTAAACGAGAAAGTATATCGACCCTAGACCTTAGGAACACTAGAGACTCGATAACGAACGGAGCCTGACCATTCCCCTGCTCCACCCTCGACCACTCTGTTTCCCGTTATCCCTTACTATCAATTACCCATAGTGGGTCTAACCCGTACTATTTTTACCTTAACTAAGACCTTAATTTCTACTACTAATATGTAGAATCACTTATATAATTTTTGGTGACTTAACATGTGGAATTTTACCTCTTAAAATACCATGCATTAAATGGTATGGTAGATAAACAGAACCACTGAATTACTTAACTCCCGAGTATGTACACTCTCTCACAGGGACCGGAGGGAGAATGGACATTCACAGAATGTAATCTTCATTCGTCGTGGTCCCTGAAGGGACCACCAGGTCACCAATTCTGAAACGGAAGGTCACGTCCCCGACACCCAAACTAGGGACCAGTCCCTATGATCCTAGGGTGTACGGAACACCGGTTTTTCGGTTTTGTATTTTGTCTGCGTTATAACACTGTTTAAGTTATTTCTGAGAATTTTACCAGGTGTAATTTTTTTTCTTCGTTCGTCGTGGTGTTCGTCGATGGGTCTGTCGGACGACATGTTGTGGTCGTGTGCGAGTCGTGGAGGGTAAGAAACCCGTCCTACGAAGTATAGACTACAAAAGTTCACAGACTAGTGATTTTGTCGAGCTAGTTCATGTATAACAGAAGTAAAATGTGTACTCTTTCGACTCCAAGTCGTACCTATTCATTCAACGAATACAAAGGTATCTTCGTCTCCGTCCTAAATTTAGATCAGAGCAAATCGAGTATGAGAAAGACCTTCCAAGGTAACGGACAGACATGAAAGAAAAGGAAAAACACGGACCAGAGAAATAATGGAAGGTAAAGGTGACAATCTTAGGAATAGTCAGTGTTGAAAACAAAACTTTATATACACATCACTATAGATACACATTAATATAGAAACATAGATCTATATATAGATGTATATGTAGATACTTTATATACACATACATATCAATACAGAGACATACATACATATATAAGTATTTGTGTACATGAAAGTATAGACATATAGGTATAAACATCTATAAATATAAATATCATAGATACTTATAAATATCTATCTGTGTCTATGTTTATTCTACTCCTTTTGATATGGAGAGTTTATAATTACTACCCAAAATAGACTCATTATCCTATTAAACGTTAAAAGTAAAAAGAGAGACACAAAAAGACATAAATAGTTTGATTTAAATAAAATAATAACACTAGTCTTTCGTTAAAAATTTCAGAAAGTATAGGAAAGTGGAAGTATACGGTGATGAAAACACTTATTTTAGAAAGGACTAGAAATTTGACTACGATGGGACAAAACAAAAAATAGTGTGGCACACCGAACGTCCTAGCATCAAGGGGTTGGTCCCTGACTAGGGTCCGGTACCGTCACTTTCGTGACTCAGGATTAGTAACTTGGGGGGCCCTTAAGGGACTACGATGAGGAAAAAGAAGACTTTGTGTGACGGAAAGGGGTCGTGTAACATAAAAGAACTCAGTAAAGATTGTAAAACGAAACATAAGACACATTGAACTCAAAGAACCCCGGGGTGAGTCTCTCCTTTTCATTCCCTCCGTGTATATTATTATTTTCTCCATTTTCTTCTCAAACGAGGTTAGACAGGGGCACTTCTTTCGACCCGAGAAGGACTATGCAGACGGCATAGGGTCAGAGTTTAGAGAAGAGTAGGGACACTTGCATCAACACAACACAGAGGAAATGTAACGACAAGGGTACTGTACTCAGTTAACAGTACGAGTGAGACCACAAATACGTACTAAGACAGGGTAGAGGATAGTGAATCACTCTTCGACGACGACGACACAGCGAAGTCAGCACAGGCTGAGACACGCTGGGGTATCTGCCGTCCGGGGTCCGAAGGGGCAGGGACCCTAAGAGGTCCGTTCTTGTGACCTCACCCAACGGTAAAGGAAGAGGTTACACACTTTCACTTTTCACTTTCACTTTTCACTTTCACTTCCTGGAGTCAACACAGACTGAGAATCGCTGGGGTACCTGACGTCGGATGGTCCGAGGAGACGGGCACCCTAAAAGACCCGTTCTCATGACCTCACCCCACGGTAACGGAAGAGGCTCACTATTCGACCCGTGGTAATATGGTAGTCCGGGACGTACCAGGTCCAACACGGAGACAAGAAGCAACTTCAACCCCTTCCTGTAGACAAGGGTGGGTCCAACATGAAACAGAAAAGAAAAAATTTAAATAAATAAACCAACATAACGTAGAATCAACACCGTGCACCAGAATCACTAACGTCACTCGCCTAAGAGATCAACATCGCGTACCCGAATTCAACGGGGTTCCGTATACCCTAGAATCAAGAGATTGGTCCCTAACTTGGGGTCCTAGGGACGGGACCTTCACTCCTCAGGATCGGTGACCTAATGGTCCCTTCAGAGGAGGAAAAAGAAAAATTGAAATTATATAAAATAAAACCAAAAAAAACCGGCATTGCTCTCCGCACACCCCAGAATCAAGGGACTACTCCTCAACTTGGGTGTGGAGAACGTCACCCTAGTGTCTCAGAATTGATAACCTGACGGTCACTTCAGGGAGAAAAAAGAAAAAATTGCATCCTTAAATGTCGAGATGTAAAGGAAGATTCGTGACGAAAGCGATATAGGACATTTAAAACACACAAAACAAAATCGACAGAAAGTAGAGTTTCATAAAATATCAAAGGAAACAATGAAGAAGAAACTGAGAAACCAATGAATTCTCACACAACAAATTAAAGACGTATTAACACTTAAGGGATTTAAGGGAATACAACAACTAAATTAAATTAAGGTGACACCGATTTCTCGTATGAAACATACTAAACTCAAGAAAATTTAAATAACTCTACACAAAATACCTGATTGTACACCAGATGGGACCTCTTACAAGGTGCACGTGAACTCTTCTGTCACATATGACGATAGTGACTGACCCCACAACGTAGGTTCAAAAATCCAAAAGTGAAAAATGGACCATTTTGTGACAAGTAGGAAACTCAGGGTCAAGTAGGGGTCCAGGTCTCCTAAAGTAGACAGTTTATAAAGAAGTAGGTAGAGTGTTCGTTCTTACAAGTTAAAGGAGTAAACTTGAAGACAGAGGGTATTGACACTAAAGACCTATACGGTTATGGGTATTGATACTCTATCGGAAGTAATGTTCAGTCAGAAAGATGTGTGACTACAATACCCTAAAGAAAACACGTCCCTGGTTCAGAAATGGCATAGAGGTATAGGGACTTATACCTCATAAGTCCTCATTGAAATTTCACACGGTAATTTTCCTACTACTCTTAAACCCCCAGTAACTTATGGAAAATTTGTCACTTGGGATCCGACACATGACAGTTCTCACCTTACCCTTTTCTTTCCGTCACGTGAGACGGAGACCCCTGGATATTGAATCAACTTTTCTGTCATATAGACGAAATTATGTGAAATTATGTACTTTGGAAATTATGTGCTAGACTACATCACGGTTCTGTTCCCGACATCCTCAGCCTGAAGAGGTGAAAAAGAAAGAGAGAGATACCTATCCTTTCTCTGAGTAACTCAACACTCCAACTTTATTATCCTGAGGACGAAAGGTCGACACTTAGTTACACCTTAGGAGACCGGTGACTAGTGGGTCGGAGGTGAACCTATGAAAGTGGGTGTCCCTCTTTCGGGTTGTAAGGGGTCAGTCCTGAATACTACCAACAAACGATTAAACCTCACCATTCCCCTTCGACTTAACGAAAAAACGATGGTAAGTGGCAAATATTAGAAAGAGTATTTTATTAGATATGTGGACTTTCTTATATACATTTCAGTTGTTCCTTCCTTTTCTCAAGATCAGTATTCGAAATTAGAGTCATCCGATCCAGTGTTATACAATCCATTCCTCTCAGTCTAGTCTAACTGACCTGTTCCCAGTGAAGACCCCCTTTGTTTTACTTAATCAAAGACTCCGGATAATAAGAGGGTCTCGGGTGGATATACACTTACAAGGCCCTTCTAGACTCCCATACTCTAAACCCTCTCCATTTAAGTAGGGTGTGCGGTCCATCTATAAAATAAGGTAGATTAAATCCTAATTTCTGGTTACTAAAGCCCCCGAGTAATCCCATAAAGACCTCCAAAGAACAGTCCTTATGTCACATCATTCCTTCCAAAAGTTCAGTCTTGCATTTGAAAAAAGAGATCTTTGGAGACTTTTGTCTTAGCATAATCTTTTATTTTAATACAATATTTCATGAATGACAAAACCACCACGCGTGATTTATTTTGTCCTCCTATTACATTCCCGACCGGGTAGTGACATATATTATCGACTGATTTACTCATTATAGAAACAATGTCAGAGGCGTCTGTGTAAATAATTGTCCGTCAGTCTTGTGATACCCCATCTTGTCAGAACTCCCGTCCCTGTAGTTCGGTAGACTATCGCACCTTAATCGTTGTCTCGTCCAGACCTTATTGTGAACTCGTCCCACCTTCTTACCCGTTCGAAACCTACCTCTCTTGATCTCTACTCCCAACCACTGTCCCGATTCTGTACGATAAACTAGTTACGTTTCATGGATCTTCCGATATTTGGACCCGAAACCATCTCCGTTCCGTGTCCTTTTAATGGAAGACACACAGGTGTATCCACACCGTCTTAAGTACGTCGAAACCTTGTTCTAATCGAGTGTTTCACGTTTATTCGGTAGGTACACTGAGAATCATCGAAAATGACACAACTACTGATTCCGATACAGAATACAGGTACTGAACTGTCTTAAACAGAAGGGTTCTCCAGTCTCCTCTTTTACCCTCACCACCCGGTCCTTATTACCCGTCAAGACCCACCCGGTCTCACTCAGTGGAAGGAGTCACGATTATGGTCCTCTAGTCTGGTTCCCGAAAACACAGACGACAAATAAGAGTAGTGGAAAAGGGGTTTAGGACCGAGACAGTGGAGAAAGTAGGAAACTGAAAAGACTATCCCGGGACCTCAACCTTCTCCAGATTGAAATGTCTATCTCTGGGAAGCCGGGTCTCCCCGGAATAAGGATGTTGTACAGTCAAAGTCTCAACCCCGATCTTTCCGGAGTACTGATGGTTCGGGAACGTGAGACAGGAGGGGGTCACACCGAAAGGAGAAATTCAGTGGAGGGACACACGGTTGGTTCCCCGTTTTCCCTGTGTCCTGTTCTGTACCGTCTTTGAACTTCACCACCAGAGAGCTTATATTCCACGGGGTCCCTTGTACTCCTCTCCGTCCTCCTCAGCCCGGTGTCCGGGTAGAAGGTACTGGGGCAAGAGAGGGTATAAAAGAAGACGTTACATCAGGGATGTTCACTTTTGTAGAATGGAACTTTAAAACAGACACTGAGACGGTGGGGACTATCAGACCGGAGCAGTTGTCCTATTCCTCGTTGTACCTTCTTCTTGTCTTCCACATTACATCCTACTTCGTCGTTTCGAGTACTCTAGGGAAGTACGGAATGAAAATAGAAGAGGAGGGAACGGAAGGCGAGGACCGTCACGACATGGATTCAAGACAGGAACCGACCGAACGTAAAGTCTTTCCGAAACAACGAAGACCGTTCGTAGTAATTCAATTTGGACGACCAGATAGACAAACTGGTGGCGACATTGGGAGAGGAGAGTCTGGGGAGTTTTAGTCTACATGTGAGAAAAAGGTATCCAATCTATTTACAAGATAACTACGAAGACAAATCTAGTCCTTCCCTTGAGGGTTGTAGGAAAGTCATTTAATAACATTTTGTAAAACCAGGGACAAAACATATTAAACCCTAACCACTATGGTCTCTACCGGGTCTTCAAGGTTCGGACTAGGACCCTGGTATTAAAGCGTTTTACAAATTCCGTTTGTTTGAAGTAATAGCGGTCAGACTTAGTCTCTAGACACTCTTTTGTTCCTTTACCGGTGGTCGTCTCCAACGTTTTAGAGTGATTCCGACAACCACTTTGAGAAACAGAAAATACATGGATATTTTTCGGGTACTTTCGTTTTCTCGTTCGGGAGGAATCTCTTCCACACGGTCAACAATGAATTGTAGAGGAATAAGGTTAGGTGGGAAGTGACGAAACGAACACTATTGTCCAAAGGAGGAACAGTCGTCCGAGTGACAGCTCGAAACAGTCATCCCCCACGACCTCCTGTTTAAAGTAGACGTACTCACTCACCAAAGAAGTAGAAGACGGATGATCCCAGGGTCAGTACCCCTCAGGACGAACGGTCCTGGGTTTATTACTTTTATAACAGTCCTATAATAGTCATAATTTAATAACTGAATTCTTAATAAATTCTAAATTCTGACTCTATAAATGTAAGCAAATAACAGAAACTTTAGACCACACACTAAATATATATATCGTGAAGAGTCAAACCTGTAAGTTCACGAGTCATCGGCGTATACCGGTCACCGAAGACATAACCTGTCACGTCGAGACCTTGTACCAAGTGGATGTGTATGAATTACCCTTACTGTGAAACCCTCTGTCAAATTTTTTTCCTTTGACGTATTTTTTATAATCTGAATTAGGACATCGAAATAACTAGTATAATTACCACATAAAATTTTATTAAAAGAAGACGACGACGACGACGATTCAGCGAAGTCAGCACAGACTGAGGCACGCTGGGGTATCTACCGTCGGGTGGTCCGAGGGGACAGGGACCCTAAGAGGTCCGTTCTTGTGACCTCACCCAACGGTAAAGGAAGAGGTTACGTACTTTCACTTTTCACTTTCACTTCAGTGACTCAGTACAGATTGAGAGTCGCTGGGGTACCTGACGCCGGATGGTCCGAGGAAGTAGGTACCCTAAAAGGTCCGTTCTCATGACCTCACCCCACGGTAACATATTCATTTGTATCATCACTAATACACATAATAAAATCCTTAGTTGTAAAAGTCGTGTTTTCATTTCCTTCATGTTAGTGTATTAGTTCTTAAATTCATCTTTGTGACAACTTGTAATGGCAACTCAAATGATGAGTTAGCACAACTATAATTAGGTAAATAATCACAGTATTACGTCTTTGACAATTTTTATCGTCAATCCTCTGTAAAAGACTAAGTTTCCCTTACATCGTAGTACTTAGACATTCAAGACGGTAACTCAGTCTTCTTTTGGTACGCTTTATGGGGTTTAGGTTTACCTAGATTGAAATTTCTAGGAGTTTACAACGTATCAAGATACTTATACTTTCTTACGGTAAAGGTAGTCCCGAAGTCACTAGAGATCTCTATAAATACATTTCCATAAATGTATAGATTTGTACATATAAACCCGAAGGGTCTACCACGGTCACCATTTCTTCGACGTTGCGTCCTCTAGATTCTCTGTACCCAAGTTAGGGACCCTGTCCTTCTATGGGACCTCTTCCCGTACAGTTAGGCAAGGTCATAAACGCGGACCTCTTAGGGTACCTGTCTCCTTGGACCGTTCGATGCCAGGTATCCCAACGTTTCTCAGTCTGTGTTGACTTCGTTGAATCAAGTGTTTGTATATACAAATACATAGAATCTTAAAGTCTTGAATCAGTTCATTAGTTACACCGATTCTCAATACCTCAAAATCCCTCTTTTTTCATGTATTTTATTTTGAACTTGTGTCCCTTTACCTGATCTACTAGTGCGGATGTGAATACATAAATCCATATATAAATGTATAATTGCAAAAAAAAAGGGATCTCATAAAATTTCGTTTAGGTTCTATAATATACAATATACGATAAAGTAGATTAATAATGGGGGGAAACTGCAATACCTCACTAATTGTATTGATACATATCTTAAATCACAACGGGTACACAAGAGTTGATTCGAAGAGGAGGAGGGTCGGGTTCTCAGATGATCGTCTGTGACCATACTATTGACGGACGGGATCCACGTATTCGTAAAAAAAAATTGGACCTTTCGAAATCTTATTTCGTGTCCTTCTCAATTCCTTTTCTGGGTAATCGTAATTGTAAAAACACACTTCATTCATTCACCGAAACACATAAACTACAAAATATTTAAATAGTGTCCTTCCCACTAGAACTAATCATCTTACTGTCGAAATATTGACCGGACTTTATAAATTCGTTACATGTAAAAAATTCCACTTTAGAATGTTTTAATAAGAACTATAACCTTGTGAACCTCCGGAAATCTGAGGATTATAAATTTCAAATCACATAACCTAAATATTCATACTTAAAGAAGGGTTCTTCCGAAACGAATACTCAATTTCTTCAACTTCATGTATTTCCCTTTACGAACTCTGTTTTGACCGGTAACATACTTATACAAATATACGAGGGACAAGACCAGATATCGGGAACAGTGAAAGGTTACATTCTTGGTCGTTTCTCGGATCTTTTACCCCGGGACTATGTCTTTTCCGACGGGTGTGTGATCGTCGATCGAGAGGACACGATGGATAAATATCGGAGGTGGTCCTACCCGTTGTCCTTCAGAGTCCGGGGAGGAAGAGGAAGGATAGACTCGACACTAGGATCCCGAATCAGTCTACTTCCTCGTACTATCTTGAAAGGTTAAATAACCAAATAAAGGATTCACGTGACGGGAAGAAGACAGTGACCATTACCCCCCTTCGTGGGGTTTTCTACTATATTCACAGTCAACAGTAGGTGACCTAGACTCAACAATCCGAATGAGAGACTCTTCGGACTCCTTTGGGGAGGACCTTCCTTCTAGGATGGTATCAGTCTTCCTGAGGTTTCTACGTAAGGAGAGACCCCTTTCTATCTAAGTATGGATTGAGTCTGACTACAAGAGTTAAAATACCCTGTTAAAAAGTTTGTACAAAATATTCAATGCTTGGTGTAAAGGGAAGGTTTAAGGTTTCGAGACCACTAGATCACCGTTTTGGTACCTTGATTCGTTTTGATTTGTTTTGAATCGTTGTTCCTCCGAAATGTACCGGACTTCGGGAAAACTCCTAGTTCTCCTTGCCATTACGACGTCAAGTAGCTAGTTGGTCTAGAGTTCTGAGTTCGGCAGAGTTGTACATCGATCGAAAGGTCATCACAGTGAGGTTGGGACTCTCGACAGAATGAACAGAAAACGTAAGAATAACAGTTCAAGAGTCGATACAGGGCCCAAGGAGACGTCGGGTCCAGTGGTATCTTAGGTATACTGCGGATACAAGGTCGTCCTATGTCCAGATACTTTTCCTTGAAGGTATTTCTTGGATCTACCTTTCTCGGGACCCTAAAGACAACCGGTAGGGGTGTCCTGAGACACCCCGGGAGCTGGTACGAGTCCTTACGACCCCACTGACCGGTGTCGACGTAGTTTTGACTATCACTTGTTCCATTTAGACCTACATTAAGTCTCTCTGGTGTCTCGGGGACCCTTCCGAATCGGACCCTTCTCTTCCTCCAATGAAACACCGTGCGTTCTATACGACTCACTTCTGACGTTCTCACACCCTGACACACCTCAACGGTCCATCTATGGGAGTTCAGATCTCATACTTTCTGACACCCCGACCCTCATCCTAAGGCTTCAGGAGTGGAACGAATGGTGACATCAAATGACGACGTATAGTCCTCGGAGAACGGACGGAGAAAGGTGGTACGGAAGATGCACTTTGCAGAAACGTCACCACTGGATACCGATGGGTCATCAATCGCGTCTGAAATCGTAACAGAGATTTCAGACGATTGACGACGAATGAGACGGAAGTCATATGTTCCATTATCTACGACATTTTTGCAGGGAACGGATTTCCAATGGATTCATCTTGAACTGAGGAGGGACTGTGTCGTAAAAACGACCAATCGACGAAACCTTATATCTCTTCGTTGTTTGTAAACGGAAATACAGGAAAAAGATTAGGAACCTTGACCCAAAAACAAAAATTGAATTTTTCAGGTAACATTTTGGTCACCCTTAAGATCTTGTTCCGGATGACGTCGATTACGGTAACCCCGAAGGGTTTGGTTACTCAACAGTCAACGGAGACATTTTCCTTCTGATTTTACCGAGTACTGGAAATTGACACCGAGTTCCATCTCTCTTCTTCTATTGGGTATTTTACTTTCTTCACTTCAAAGAAGTAAGGTATTCTACTTATTAAGAATCTGACCAAGTCCATCTAGGACCTGCAACCACCCACTAACAATTTTCAATAAGTAATGTTTAATTATCAATAGGACTAGTGTGCTACTTGAGAGACACATAAACAATACGATGAATCCGAAACAAACAGTACAATGTAATTTGTTTAGAGGGAGGGTTGAGAATTGAAAAACTTCCCGATTTGTTTGCCAGGAGAATCCTCGTCTCTCCGTTTTGTTTCCGACTTTAATAAATATCTGACTTTCCCGTATAAATATCTGATGACGTATTTATATGATATATTTCCACTATGTAGATAGTTTCCCTCCTAGGTCTCTCCTTTCGTCGGGAGTAGTAGGGATCTTGAAGAACGGTCAAAAAAGACTTTCTATTTGAGACTTAATCGCCTTTTAGAATTGAAAACTACGATATGTGTCTTTGATACCGGGAGGATTACATAGAAGTCACAAAATGACCTTCATTTGAGACGGGAGAAAGTTACACAGGTAATAGTCTGGGAAAAAGTTTATGGCAAACTTCAAACGATTATATCCGAGTAGTTGTGTCCGGATGTACATTTAGGATTTTTATATTTTAAAGATCTTTAGAAACACTGAATTCCCATCCGTTTCTAAAGAATCCATTCTGTGTTTTTCGTGTTAGACATTTTCTTTTCAACAAACATGAAGTGATTTTATATTCTTGACGACGATAAGTTTTCTATGACAATACCATTGCTCTTGTGTTCAGTGTTTGATCCTCTTTTATAAACGTTTGGTAGACGGACTATTTCCTGAACATAGGTTCTATTTGTCTCTCGGGCGACATCAGTTGTCATTCTTTTGTCGAGTCGAAATTTTTACCTGTTTTCTAAACTTTTCTGTGAAGTGGTTTCTTGTATATACCTACCGTTCTATATATCAGTAGGTATATACAAGTTGCAGTAATAAAGAATTCCTTTATGTTGAGTCATCGTGTTAATTGTGATGAAGTGTGAATTATCTTATTGATTTTCATTTCTGACTGGTTAGGTTCATGAGTCCTCTAACACCTCGTCAAACTTGAGTGTATGAAACGACCACCTCCACGTTTTACACGTCGGTGGAACGTTTTGTCACACGGACCAAAGAGAGTGACGTGTTGTATCCGAATGGTCTGTTGGATCGACAGGGTAAGGATCAAAAATGGGCTTTCTTTACTTTTGTACACAAATGTGGTTTTGGACGTATACTTACAAACGTCGTCGAAATAAACATTAGGGGGGGGAGGGATTTACCCTTGTTTGGTTTACAGGGAGTCGACGTCTCACCTATTTGTTTGACCATGTCGGTATTTATGACAACTTCCCTTACATTAAACCATATTAGTGAAACTTTTTGACAAACCGTCATAAATGGGTTCTGTTCGTATAAGGGGTCGTTAACGTCAGGATCTCTGTGGGTGGGTAATCTTTACACACTATACAAACGGTTTTCCGAACATGTTTTTACAATGTCGTCATGATGAATTGTTATTGGTATTTTCTTTCTCAGACTAAGGTAAAAACTACAAACTGGTACTATCGGACGTTCGGGGTAGTAAGGAGAAAGGGAAAAGTGAGCTGAGGACCTGTACGGTTATTCTTTTCGATCTATGAACGAAGGAACCGTACTCACCCTTCCATTCTGAGGAGTTTGAGGGCGGTCACCCTCTCCCGCAGAAGTGGAAACTAGGGGGAGAGAGGTAGGTGACATTTTTGATCTCGGTGAACGGAGAAGACGAATTCGGTTTGTACGACCAAACTCACACCCGGGACGACAGGGGTCTTTCGAAATGATACACTAGTCAGAAAGTTTAGGAGAACACTCACATAACGTAGTAATCAGGGGTCGAGGTTTGGTCAAAACCAACCCATCTTCGTACCTACGGTGGGAGGTCCCTCGTTGGTGTTTCGTCTGGGATTTGACCTGAGATAAGTCTACGGTCCAGTTGTCTATGTACCTGTTTACATAACTTATAGGTGAGTCATCTTGGATATCCCGTCACTCTTACCTACTTTATGTGGACGTATGTTAGAGTGTTTGTATTATAACTTGTTTTCTTTGGTTTGTGCTTTCTTATATAAATCATACACAAACAACGAGTCAACACACGGTTGAGAAACGCTGGGGTACCTGTCCTCGGGTGGTCCGAGGAGACGGGTACCCTAAAGGGTCCGTTCTTATGATCTCACCCAACGGTAAAGTTTTATATACGGAACCCCAACATTTCTTAGTCTGTGTTGACTCGCTGACTTGTTGTAAATTTATTTGAAATTTTTGCCGTTTCGATTAGGTACCATAAGTTTCAGTCTTATCAGTGGTGGTAAGAATCTCATCTTCCAATGACCTTTCCTCGTGTCTCCCCCGTGCAAAGACATTCCGTCCGAGACAACCCTTCCCCCCACGCCCACCCTTCCCTTTCGCTTACCTCCCTTCGTTCCCGACCTATCACTCTACCAGGATTGCCTTCACAAGGCCGTCACGAGGACCAGAACGACTGTCTAACTCTCACACTTGGTTGGGACGGGTCACCTGAATACACCTTTACGTACAGTCCCACTTTCCAGGGTGACTATCTACTTCGACACACTTGGTCGAGGTGGGACACCTCTTCACACCTTAACGCACAGTCACGAATTTTCTCCCTCCGCTGACCGGGGAGGACACTCGGAGTATTACAGTCGGTTAAGTCTTACCCCTATCTCGTAGATTCTTCCCATACCAGAATACAGGTCGGTGTCTCTCGACCAGAGTTGGTGTGATTCCTCCTGTTTACCGAAGACACTGTCCTCTCCACCCGTTGACTCCCGAGGTGATACGAGTCCGAAACACACGGAGTGGTCCGTCAGAGCCGACCAAAACCTTAGTCAAAAGAAGTCTACGATCTACGATTAGGTATTCCATCCATCATTAGGGGTAAGATGACTACTTCCTTGACTCCGGGTCCATTGAACAAAACATTTACCGTCTTGATTCCAAACTTGAGTTTGGGTCGAGAATTGAAAAAACCTGGTATCAAAGGTGACCGTCGGACTACTTTGGATACCCGGATAGAGTTTTATTACAAAATTTGTCATACTTTATTTTGTCTAATGACTGGGATAACTTTAACAGTTCTTTACGGTCAGGATAATTTTATGTCTACGATTCGATATAAAAAGGTTAACACCGTACGGTACACGATATGTATACAAAGAAATGACTACTGAATTTATGTTCTATGTCGACACCCAGACTTTTACTTTCCAAAATCCTTCACTACCCACATAAAACACTATAGACGACGTTACCACTACACTTTACTTTGATAATCACTGAAATGATCACTGACTCAGTGTCCATTCTAAGGTAATCCTCCTTTATGACCTAAAGGTAGTCTCCGGTCACTGTTATTCCTACATTAGAAAAAGGTGAATTCAAGTCTCTGGACATAGGATCCGTACCCAGGTCACCCCTAGACACCTGGCGTCCAATTCTGGGGAAGTAAGACAACAAAGACTGAACAGAAGGGAAGGGGAGACAACGGTCCCGAAGTGACCTTTGGTCGGACACTCGACCATTTAACGTTTCTCACGACTCACAAACAATTTATTGTTCTCTTCTAGTATCCCAGGTCCTTTGTGACTTCCGGAGACTACGGAGTCTGTCCGATAACCTGTGTCTTCATGTATCTTCTTATTCTACAACGGTAGGAAAGTTCTTCGAGGGTCGGACCATCTCTATCACAGAAGTTCGTCAAAATACTAACTGGAGGTTCACTCAATTTGTCCGTTCTTCGTTCACGAAACCATTGTCTCCGTCTTGTCATAATACCCTGCACATCAGGTCCTACCTGAGATTGCACATAGGACAATCTCCGTTATGATCCCGACTGTGACCCCTACCCGTGGAAGTCTCCCCCCGTCAATCCGTGTATCCGAGACGAAAGTCTACTGGACCCAAGGTTTACAGGATTGATACCCGTTCAGACGGAGTAGAGAGGTATGGACGAAGGAGTAGACATTTTCCCTCACTGGACTGGTTCAGTGTCCCGGTCACACTTCTGACTTACTCAAATTTACAGTAATCGGTACTACTACCACGACTAATAGTGACCCCTCCACTTGACAGACCTTCCTGTTTCGGGAATATCCCCAATTCCTGTCGAGTATAACTCGATAACTCCGACCTAATAAAAGAATACTTTCCTCGTCCTGACCCTCTCGGTCATCAAGACCTCAAATTTCACCTTGTGTCTTTCGTACAAAATAAAAGTAGTAAACACAAAATCAAAATAAAACGTAGTCCCTCATTGAAGTTTGGAAACTAAAGGTATTCTGTTCCGATCACACTCATAAATTCAAAATAAAAAATAAAAATAAAAAAATTTCCTTATATTTTGATAAATAACTGGTGACAAGTGGTCATAAATGTTATTTCATTTATTATATGTCAACTTATTGTAAGACTAATGATGTCTCAATAACAAAAAGAACCGAAGACGACTTGATCATTGGGTTTTATGACTCTTTTAACTCGGAAGCACATTCCTTACCTAGCCTCAGTTCAGACTTTTTTGTACATCCAGTTTGTATCTGATCTTTTCAAACAAGTGAGCAAATAAGGACATCTAGCATTTGACGGTTATAAAATTTTGATAGACTAATACAAAGGTACTTGTTTAGACTCTGTAGGGTACATAGTGTTGTAAAGGATTTATATCGTGTCTCTGAAGTTAAAGAACATTTTGTTACCAAGTGGTTTTCCTTGGTAGTTCACAGGTAAATTGATTCAAAACGAAACGATATAATTTTGTATGATCTTAAAAAGATGAAAAAAGTAAACCAACCCTTCCAACAACTATCACTACTTTTAAAAGGAAGGTCCCAAAGACGTATATTTTGACGTAAATATACGTCTAAGACTATCCCTACGTAATTTTTAATGGGTTAAATTTGAGGAATTAAATAGATTAATTAACGTTTTAATAAATTAAACTTTCCAATTCTGAATTTAAAAATTAGATTCAACTTCAAGAATATAACGAGTTTTACTACATTAAAGTCTTGTACCCGAATAGGTACCAATACTTTCCGACAACAAATTTATATAAATGGTTTTGTTTTTGGTGTTGTTTTTTAATTGAGGGTTTGTTAAATGCAGAAAATACATATGTGTATATTTTTTGAATCTTACCAGGAGTCCGTATATACTCAATTTACGTTTAAGATTTAAGACTAACTCATTACTGATACCTCTAAAGGAGGTTGTAAATCTTTTTGACCAGAGATTACTACTCCTTTATTATATGGTACCATAGTTTAAGAAAGGATGACTTCCTCCGTTGATGTCTTTCGAAAATAAACAAGTTTCATTGGTCACGATGTCTACCTTTTTTTTGTTTTTTGGGTTACATTGAAGGGGTTATAATGAAGTTTTGTTTGCATAGTTTGGACTAAAAGTAATCTTATATCAATAAAGAAGTGTGATTATTTAGTTTTTTGGTTCTGGGTGTAAAATATATATATATATATATATTTTCCGTTACGTTTGTTAATAACTCGGAGTAGAAGGCCTGTTCTTACGGTTCAATCAGAGAGAAGTATTTTTCGTTAATGTTAAACTCCTGTGCAGGATAAACGGAGAAAACGGTCGTGGTTCAGACGGAGTAGTCTTAGAAAGGTAAAGTACTCCTTGTAATTAAGAGGTGACGACAGACACCGTGGTTAATAAGCAAGACCTAGTTCTGGAGACCGTTTTGGAGAACCAAATAGTCGTCGTAGAGAAAAGAAGAAACTAAACGATAGTAGTCTAAGTGACAGGCTGTTTCTAAAAGAAAAACAAGGTAGAAAAAGAAATGGTCGAAAAACTCTTAATTCTTTACGAAGTTAATTGAGACCTGTTAGATTTAAAAGAAGTCCAAGGGTTCATAACAGACGTAGACATTTAGGGAAGGTGAAATCCTTTATGAGGTGGAAGGGCAAGTGATGTGCCGCCAGGTCGTGAAAAAGATGATGTTTAAGAAGTCCAAGAAGGAGACGTTGAAAAAATGAGAAAGGCAAAACGACGAAAGGGTAAAAAACGTTACATCAAAATAACCTCCGGTAAAAAATAACGTCTGAACTTCTCGATAATAAGTGGCGGAGACTCGACGAGGTCCAGGGCCCAGACGCTGTAGACACATAAATTCAAAATTTTTCACTACTCAACTAAATCTTATAAGTATATTATTATATATCATGTCCACCATACTCTACACCGTTTCTTACACTTTCGTCACCGTTATGGACCAAACTTAGTGACCTAATCCTCTGTCCTTGGTGGAAGTGGAATGTCTTAAAATATAAAATGAAAATTTTAAAATAAAATAACTTCATATCAACTAAATATTACAACACAATTGAAGACGACATATCGTATCACTCATCAATGTATATATAAGCAAAAGTATACATAATTATGTAAGAAGACCTCTTCCGTTACCGTGGGGTGAGGTCACGAGAACGGACCTTTTAGGGTACCTGTCTCCTCGGACCATCCGACGTCGGGTACCCCAGTGATTCTCAGTCTGTGCTGACTCGCTGAAGTGAAAACGAAAAGTGAAAGTACGTAACCTCTTCCTTTACCGTTGGGTGAGGTCACAAGAACGGACCTCTTAGGGTCCCTGCCCCCTCGGTGGTCCGACGACCACGCGACGGCAGAAACCCCATCGTGTCTCAACCTGTGCTGACTTCGTTGAATCGTCGTCGTCGTCGTTATGTAAGAAAAAGTAAAAGAAAAGGTAATACCAAATAGTGTCCTACAAGTTATATCAAGGGACACGATATATATGTGATCCTGGAGCAACAAATAGATATTATCAAACGTGGACGATTGGGGTTTACTGGTTAGGTAGGGGAGAAGGGGAAACCGTTGGTGTTCAAGAGACATAGGTGAAACGTTTTAAAATTAAAGGACCTTCTCGGGTCATAAGAGACGTCGGAACCTACCCTGTACCTCCGACTGTCATTTATTTGTCATAAATCCTTTTCGGATCTTAAGGACAGGTGTATGAAAGTAAAGACCTATGTAAGTTCCCGTCATAAAGTTTGACACCCAGTGGTGGGTCTTCACTCAACACTTTAGTGAATTACAAAATACAAGTCGTAAAATCTTTACACTTTGTCTTATTTTAACTTTTATAGTTTCACGTAATGCCTAACAGTCCCGTAAATAAAAAAAAGAATACTTTGAACGTATCAACGAACGACGCATTTTACGTAAAGGACAACCCAATGTCCGTTTTCATAGACGAGTCTCTCTTTGTCCGGACCGAAGATCAGGTTCAAGACGAGGACGAGGTGACAGATCGCCCCCTAGGGGTGTGGGAGACTCGTACCTCCGTCTAATTAAAACGACCCACCGATTGCCCGACACAAAACAAACCCTAAGTCTGAATCGGTTCCACAACAGGTCGGGTAAATATTCGGGTCCTCGGGAGGTGGAGGTGGAGGATCCCTAACTCAAGAGATCCTCCCTCCGGACCCTAGTCCGGTTTATCCCAGGGTCTTGAAAAGTGCCAGTGGCAGGACTCTAGTATGTCTATCAGGAAAAACGTCAAAAAGTGTGGTGTGGGTCCCGAAGTCGAAGGTTTCTAAAGTGGTGTAAAGGTTAGTGTCGTAAAGGAATAGAGTACCAAAGGAGTAAAACACCGGTGTGAAGGGTGACACTATACATCATAGACCCACCTCGCATAAGGGTTGGACTTCGTCGGAGACACAAGAAATGGAGTGGAGAGGATACCTTGGTCTCCTCCGTGTGACCCGGAGAGGTCGAGGGTCCCCTTAGTAAGGGGACTTAAACCAAGTCGTCAAAGGAGGTCAACTGGGTCACGTCTCCCGAACCACCGTCGAGTTCCCCTGTCAAGAACGTACCTCATACATTATCTATTTACAGAATCGTCTGGGTCTCTGTCCCTAAACTCACATCTAAAATCAAAGTCAAAATATTTCAACGTAAGCAAAAATTTTTTTATTTCGTTTCTTCCAGTCGGTAACCGTTACAGAACACCAAGTTCACCATCAAATAAACCCTCCACCTTTGTGTCCGTCCTCTCACGCTTTCACTCTGTCCCCTCCCTTCTAGTACTTTAGGGTACCCCCTTTAAGTCTATTGTCGTGTCTGGTAAGTGGACTCCCAACGACCACCGAGAAAAAAATTTTTCATACAAACAGACACGGTCCCAATCGACACCGTTTCCCCTAGAAATAGGGGAAACGTCATACACCCTAGAACAAGGGACTGTTCCCTAGATTGGGTCAAGTCAAGTCAGCGAGTCAGCACAGGCTGAAACACTGGGGTACCTGACGTCGTGTGGTCCGAAGGGACAGGTAGTGGTTGAGGGCCTCGAATGAGTTCAGCTAACTCAACCACTACGATAGGTTGGTGGAATAGGAGACAACAGGGGAAGAGGAAGACGGAAGTCAGAAAGGGTCCTAGTCACAGAAAAGTTTACTCAGTCAAAAAGCGTAGTCCACCGGTTCCATAACCTCAAAGTCGAAATCGGAGTCAGAAAGGTTACTCATAGATCCTGACTAAAGGAAATTCTACTTGACCAACCTAGAGGAACGTCAGGTTCCCCGAGAGTTCCTTGACGAGAGGACGGAACCCTCGCGTCTCAGAATCGATGACCTGGTCGTCCCTTCAGGGATCAACTCCCGAGAACTCCACCATCCTTCACAACATAGGGACCTTGAAGACCGGGTCAGTAACCAATGCCTGGGAACTACCCCACCTTACAAAATCAAGAGACCTTGAAGACCGGTCCGCTGACGACTCCTGAGAACTCCCCCACTCTTGTAACAAAGGAACCCTGAAGACCACGTGCCGTGACAACCCCTCCGTCTCCATTTCGTCCGAAACAATCGGTCTCGTTCGGGAGTCTGTGTCGTATCACCCACAACGGTCAACCCTCAGTCGGTCACACATGGTTCACCCATATTCCTTCCCAACCCAGAACCTCGTGGTCGTCACCGTGGACGACGTCTTCGACACGGGAACCTAAGACTTTCACGGTGATCAAGAACTTATGTTTGAGTTATATGTTTTTTCATAGTGGTATAAAAGATCTTGTTGAATAAAAGACAAAACACTGACGTAAGGCGTCTATTACCTTTTATTTATAGTCAGTCACACTCCCAGTGGGAAACGGGCATTAACGTAGTCCAAATCCTCTGAGTCAGTCACGGTTCCGTTCGTGACACGGTGTACCAAGAACCACCTGAGACGGGTATGTCCAGAGGTGAATCTGTAAAACGACGGAGGGTCAACCAGCGGTCGGGATATATAGGTGTGAGTCCTACCAGGTGGTCGTGGAAGTCCGGACCGTCAAGTGACTCATGGAGTAAAACAACGTAGACACGGTTCGCTCCCTCACCCTACCCCGACGGACATCGACATGAGTCGAATCTGAGTGTTACACGGTACAGGGAGAAAGGGAACTAGGGTGTTTGGGGTCCAGAGACTACCCCTTCGTCTCGGGTCCCAGTAGATCACAGATTTCACTGCACGAAGGGAGTCCGGGGAGTAGAAGAGGGGTCGGACCCCTTATTAAAAAATCAAACTACTTCCCGTCTTTCTCTTGGAATTATAGGAGTTTGAGGACATGAGTTTCCTGTTCCTTGTCTGAAAAAGATTTTAGAACGATAAACTCATTTCCCTTTCAGTCATACCCCTTCGTACTTAACTGTAAAGTTTTTACGGGGTGCGTCGGTACTGGTTACGTCACACCGGTGGTGCAGGAGGTATCTACGAGGACGACGATGAGAAATAGGAGACACAGGTAATATCGAACACTTTGTCTCCTTCCTTTCGACAGTAAAATTCGTTTCGACCTCAGGAATTGAACCCCCGGGTTCTATACTGAGTCCCTCCCTTGGGACTTAAAACAATCCTTCTTTTAAATGTGAAAATAAAAGTAGCACACGTACGATTCGACGAAGTCAGCACAGACTGAGACACCCTGGGGTTCCTGACATCGGACGGTCCGAGGAGACAAGTACCCTAAGAGGTCCACTCTTATGACCTCAGTCAACGGTACGTGAAGACATTCCCCAGAAGGACTGAGTCCGAAACTTGGACGCAGAGAATGTAGAGGACGTAACCGTCCACCCAAGAAATGGTGATCGTGGTGGACCCTTTGGGGAAATAAAAGTAATTGGAGACTGTTTTCATTGTACAAACTAATACTGACATTCGTCGGGTTTTCATCACAATAATCGTCCTAGAATAGTGTCCATAGAATTTTATATTAAATATAAATAGTGACAGTATCATCAACATTCTAAACAACGACATAGAAAAATTTACACAATTATTACTTTCCGTATACAATGATATAGTATTTACATAAAAATTTTTATGAAATTTTTGACATAAAGTCTTATTAAAAAATGGAAAAATTTTTAATAGAATGGTATTAAAATCTGTACGTAAACGTTCTTTATTATGTCTTTCTAGGACATAGGGAAAGTAGATCAAAGAGGGTCATATTGGAGAACGTTATTCCTCAAGTACTAGACTCGGTGTCAGTCGAGGACCAGAACAAAAACGACTGACATATCTCGAAGAGGTAGAAACCGAAGTTTCTTATATTAGTCGGACTAAAGTTATAAATGGTAGACCACTACAGGTTCACATCACAGAAGAGAACACAACAACCTTCTCCCACAAACGATACTGGTCACGTAAGAGAACCACTTTGAGACAATCGGAAACGAGACGAAGTAAAACATGAGGTTTCGGTTTGAACGGACAATGAGGTTCATAGAGAACTGAAGGATGAAAACGTAAGGTCAGGAGATACAACTTTTCCTACAGAAAAAACCCATCAAGGTCTTCCAGAATATCCAGAAGTCTCTTGGTAAGTTGAAGTCGAAGAAGTCGTAATGACCAACGTCGTATCTGAACCTAATGACACGATCACTCACCGATCTGGTAAGTGGTCTGGTAAGTCCATACTGGATTCAGTTTAGGGAATACTAATGTGTCACTTTCACTGTTTATCTAAGTTCCTTAATCTAGACTATCTGTCACGGGCTTTTTGACACCTACCTCTAAGTACTGTAACATGTCCTCCGTCACTAGTTCTAGTAGGGGTTTTTTCTTTACGTTCTTCCGTTTTACCAACAGACTCCTCTGGAATGGTTATCAACCCTTTTCTTCTCTTCGATTTCCGTTTCCTCCTTTTCTTTCTATATGTGTAAACTTACGTCTTAAGTTTTCTTATCCTTCCTCTCTATTCTTTCGGAAGGAGTCACTAGTCACGTTTCTTTATCTCCTTTCGTTATCTTACCCTTTCTGATCTCTAGAGAAGTTCTTTTAGTCTCTATGGTTCCCTTGTAGAGTACGTTTCTACCTGAGTTATTTCCTGTCTTTACCATACCTGGATTGTCTTCGTCTTCTATAATTCTTCTCCACAGTTCTTCTGTGTCTTCTTGATATGTTTTTTCTAGAAGTACTGGGTCTATTGGTGTTACTACACTAGTGAGTGGGTTTCGGTCTGTAGGACCTTACACTTCAGTTCACCCGTAATCCTTCGTAGTGATACTTGTTTCGATCACCTCGACTACCTTAAGGTCAACTCGATAAAGTTTAGGACTTTCTACTACGACACTTTGAAGACGTAAGTTATACGGTCGTTTAAACCTTTTGAGTCGTCACCGGTGTCCTGACCTTTTCCAGTCAAAAGTAAGGTCAGGGATTCTTTCCGTTACGGTTTCTTACGAATTTGATGGTGTGTTAACGTGAGTAGAGTGTGTGATCGTTTCATTACGAGTTTTAGGAGGTTCGGTCCGAAGTCGTCAGACACTTGACACTTGTAGGTCTACAAGTTCGCCCTAAATCTTTTCCGTCTCCTTGGTCTCTAGTTTAACGGGTGTAGGGAACATAGTAGCTTTTTCGTTCTCTCAAGGTCTTTTTATAGATAAAGACGAAATAACTGATACGGTTTCGGAAACTGACACATCTAGTGTCATTTGACCTTGTAAGACTTTCTCTATCCTTATGGTCTGGTGGACTGGACGGAGAACTCTTTAGACATACGTCCAGTCCTTCCTTGTCAATCTTGGTCCGTACCTTGTTGTCTGACCAAGGTTTACCCCTTTCCTCATGCAGTTCCGACATATACCAGTGGGACGAATAAATTGAATATACGTCCCATGTAGTCCTCTTTGCGACCCGACCTACTTCGTGTTTGACCTTAGTACAAACGACCCTCTTTATAGTTATTGGAATCTATACGTCTACTATGGTGGGGATACCGTCTTTCACTTCTTAGCACTTTCTCGGAGAACTACTTTCACTTTCTCCTCTCACTTTTCGACCGAATTGCGAGTCGTAAGTTTTTTACTTCTAGTACCGTAGACCAGGGTAGTGAGGTACCCTTTATCTACCCCTTTGTCACGTTTGTCACTCTCCCGAGGTCTTAGGGACGTCTACCACTACGTCGGTACTCTAATTCTGCGAACGAGGAACCTTCCTTTCGATACTGGTTGGATCTACCGTATAACTTTTCATCTCTGTAATGAAACGGTTCTTTCCAGGTAGATCAGTTTCGGTACCAAAAAGGTCACCAGTACATACCTACACTCTCAACCCGATATTTCTTTCAACTCGTGACTTCTTAACTACGAAAACTTGACACCACAACCTCTTCTGAGAACTCTCAGGGAACCTGACGTTCCTCTAGGTTGGTCAGGTAGGATTTCCTCTAGTCAGAACTTATAAGTGACCTTCCTGACTATGACTTCGACTTTGAGGTTATAGAACCGGTGGACTACACTTTTTGACTGAGTAAACTTTTCCCTATTCACCCACCCTCATACTCATCTTTCTAACTGGTGATCGACTAATAGTGACTTCGACCTACTACCTAGGTACTCTCAATAAATATGATAAGACCGTGAAAGAATTTCATATATAAACTTTTAACGGTCTTATTTATTTGAATTATTTCGATTTTGTACACCACTCCTCTTTTGTCGACCTAAACCTTCCTTCAACGGTAGTCGTGGACCGACCCCCGGCTCCCACCCTTACGTCAGTCCGGCGGACCTGGACTCTGTCTGTACACCCTCCCGGAACACCAACCCGTCTACCTCATTTTTCCATTTCCTCACAAACCGTTCCGAAAGTCAAGAGTTGTCAACTAATTGTCGACAGTGTCAAAGGTTCTGGCCTTTTTACAAACTTTCTTTTATTAAGGTGTCTTTACTTGAACCGGTGTCTTTCGACCGTGGAGTCGGGTAGGAACGGAGGATGGATGAAAGTCCGAAACGACACTCGTGGTCAAAAGTTCGGGATGTACTACAGTAGATACGAACCTTGGACTCCTACACACGTGGACTACGACCAACGGCTGGGACTGGAGTCAGACCGACCTACAGTCAGTACGGGAGTACCCGTTTCAGGGTCTCGGTTGTTATCCCATTGGGTCGACTACCTCGTACCTACTGCAGTCTGGACTGACTGGAAGACGGTGGTGAGAGGTCTCTTCGGGGTCCCTCACCTAGATTCAGTAAGACCCTTCGAAGGATGTAGTTTCGTACACGACGTACGATTCAGCGAAGTCAGCACAGACTGAGACACACTGGGGTACGTGACATCGGGTGGTCCGAGACAGATACTTTAAGAGGTCCGTTCCTGCGACTTCACCCAACGGTACGGGAGGAGGTCCCCTAGAAGGGCTGGGTCCCTAACTTGAACGCAGAGAATGCAGAGGACGTAACCGTCCGTCCAAGAAATGAAATGGTGATTACAGTGGACCCTTCGTAGACAAGTGGATCATGTGAACATAATGTCAAGATGAAGCAGAGTTCGGGAACGACCCGAAAAGACACTCCCTAAGCGCCTACTCATTCTTTATTAAAGACAGGATCTTATCGATTAGTCCAGACTCAACCTTCCCTCCCTCTTCCTTCTTCGTTTGTTAATTTGTCTCATAAGAGTATGTAACACCCGTTCTCTCGTGAGCTCATCCTTAGTCTTTCAGGTCCCCGCGGATAGTTGATGTCCAAAGACCTGTTCACTGAAAGGGAGAGACTCGGAACCGTCGGCGCAGGTGTTTTACCCACACTATTGGAGTCGAACCGGGTTGGGTGTCTCTTCCGTACACCGTTTGGTGATATAATTGTACCTTATACACCAACTTCCATAACACTATTTCCTTATTTATACAACTAATGTTTGTCCATACAAACATGGGACCGTTCCCCGACGACTCACCACTCCTCCAATGTATGGGGGAGGGTGGAATTGACTTTAGTCGGGGGAGTACTCCGGGACTCGTGCTCCGGGACCCGTCTATATGCCTTCCCCTCTGTTGCGTGCAGACCCCACCGACCTCCCCCGGTCTTCCGCGTCTTTCTCCTTTACCTTCTCCGCTCTATTTGTAGAAAAGAGAGGACGACCCGGTAGTCACCTCGTGTCATCCTTCTTCGACGAGACTCTAAACAGTGTTGTAACTTAGTCACTAAGCTGTATCTGTGGATATCTTTAAGACTTAACCCGTCGGTCAGACACGAAATCCTAAAGGTTGAGATTTTGGGACCTCAACCTGGTCTAATTACGAGAAGATCCGGGTCGGGGCTTACCCCACTCGAAACGGGTTCCTAATGTCTCTTTACCCCTTTCTCTCTGTCACTCACTCTGTCTTCGACTCAGACCCGGTCTGGTCCCGAGGAAGGGGATTTTAGGTCAAACAGTTCAAACCGATCTGAGTTAGTTGTTCAATTGGTCGACGGAGAGGGCAAGGACACCTCACACGCATGGCGACCCATGAGACACACGTCTCCGAGCTCGGTCCGTAGTCCCACCCGACCTCCCTGAACCCCTCCGAGCACCGCCCCCTCTGTCCGGAAGTCCACCGAGTACCTCCTGTCCGACGTACGCCTTCGAACAGTCTAAGTGTCAGACACGAGTCGACTTCTCTCTTCGTCCACAAAACTTTTACGCTACGGTGAAAAGTGACATCAATCATTTACACAAGTCACTCAATCCTCATACAACCTTATCATTTCTAACAGTTCAGTGTCTGGACATCAGGTTCCCGTGACACGGGACACCCTCTCCGGACACTCGTAGGACAAACAGACCGAAGTCTCTGACTCAGGTCGGGAAGGCGTCCAGTCTGTCAGAATAATTTCTGTCGTTTTTCTTACTCAAGTCTCCGGCGGCGGGGGGGGGGGGCGGGGGAGAGGGAGTCGAGGGAACTGTGCCCGCTCAGGGTGACGAGGGACCGGTCAAAGAGAACGACGTCGCGCGACGAGAGTGACGGAACCGACGGGAACCTCGACCACTTCCTGTAGACCGTCGATAGAGAACCCACCTCGAGTCAAGGAGAAATACTTAGATCCATTTACAACGGGTCGACAGACGATGGGCCCGAAGAGTCGTTGACAGGGACGTCGTCTCGTCTCTTTCCCCTCAGTTCTTACTTTTCGAGTCCCGTACTCCAACCGACCATGACGGTACCTGGTCCAGTCCTAACCCCACCTCTCGTCCTACTACCTGACCTTCCGTCACCTTCCTCCACCTGGATGGACCAGTCGGGAAGGACCGCAACCTCGGGTACTGACTGAAGGAGACTGACCTTGGACGGATAAGGTCCTTTTCCGGGTCGAAAATGACCCTGCTACGTACTCACTTAAAATCCCTTTGGACCGGTGAGTGCGTCTCTGTCGACGGGGTCATAGGACGGGACGGGTGGTACTACCTGACACCGACCCTTTAGTTCAGTCGTCCTTTGTCTACCCAACTTTATAAAGTTTTCTCGTACTCTACTAAACTTGTAGTTTTTACTTTACTTTCATCATGAGTACACAGAGATGGTTATATACATTTATTTATCCTGTTTCCTGGTTGAGAATTACCATTTTAAGGTCCATTATTTACATCTTTCTTACTACCTTTATCTTTTAGTGGTAAACCGTTTGTAATGTCATTATTAATGACAGTCTTTCGTAGTAAATTACCCACGATTTTAATCATCACTTTCATATTCTTCTACGTCCTATAAATGTATCAAAGTTTTATGGAGGGGTGTTCTACGAATAATTAATGTTTCCCAATTAGTCATGGAAGCGACTCCTTTTTGGACCGTCTTCGGTGGAATGGGTCACTAGTTTCAATCGTACCAGTCATTACTCGGCATAACTTTAGTCAAAGGAGACCATAGTACATCACTCGTCCTGTGTAGTGAAGAGACCTTGTGTACGAGGATGGGTTTTACGTATCGGAGTTAGATTAGTACTTCTTCGTAGTTTGGTTTTAAATCAAGTAAGATGTCAAGAGACGTTTTACCACTTCCAGTGCTTTCTGTTTCGTTCCGGCTCCTTGACAGGGTCTTACCTCTCTGGTGACTCCGTGTTGGCGGTTTACGTGCCGCCCCAAGTCGAATTCTAGGTCCTGGTCTCTCCTGTGATCACCCTGTCTTCCACTGTAGACTCATCCACACACCTAATCAACTTCATAATAACAACAAATCAGTGATTCAGCACAGACTGAGAACCTGAGAAACCACTGGGGAACCTGACATCGGACGGTCCGAGGATACAGGTACCCTAAGAGGTCCGTTCTTATGACCTCACCCAACGGTAAATGAAGAGGTCCCCTAGAAGGACTGGGTCCCTGACTTGGGTGCAGAGGACGTAACCCTCCACCTAAGAAATGGCGACTCGATGATCCCTTCAGGTCAATTACTATAATACAACTACAGTTAAAGTACCAAATCTATTAACATAATACGAATACATTATACAATTACTATTAAGACACGTGTTAAAAACGTTCAGATTTTTAATAAAATTTAATTTTTTAATTTTTAATTTTTTTTATTTTAATTTTTCCCCCACCACTCTTTCTTCGGGTTCAAGATCTTGGATCGACAAGGGGATCTACCTTGGTCCTGAGACACCGGAAGAAGAGGGATAACCATTAATTGTAAACGGGGTCTCTCTGAACCTTTGGGTGAGTACTCCTTCCAGAGAACGAGGGGTGACAACCCTCACCTTGGGTAATGTCCGAACCGGAGGACACCGGACACCTGGGGTCTCTTTCCGTTTACAGACAGAAATAGGTGGAGAGACCCCTGTAAATCAAGAGTACGGACAGACTCCCTCTGTGGTTGGAGTGGAGGGGGTTTTCTAGACCTTTGGTTCCGAGTCTCTCCACTCCGATGTAAGGGATCCAGTGTGTCGTGTATGTATCGGTCTAAGTTCGGGTCGAGACCCACTGGGATAGTGGTCACGGACATTGGTGGACGGTAATAAGACAATTGACGAGTCAAGTCTATCCCCCGTCACTCGTAAGTGGTTCGTAGACGACACACTACCCGACCGTCACCCCGACCTCTACTTCCATCGACTCTGAGTGTCACCTGGTGTCCACGGTAGGACCACCTCCCCATGGGAGTATGACGGCTCGCGCACTGCCCGTCACACAAGGTGTGCACATAAGTAAGTAAACCAGACGAGAACGGACCGGGACCCGAGTCGGACCCCCCAGTGTATACCAGGAACTCGTCTGTACACTTGTCTGTCGATCGAGACTTCTCTAAGTACGACACTACCCTGACCGTCCCCGTCGTCCCTTCCCCCTTCTCCCTTCGACCAGACTTTTCAGATCATCTACTCTCTTGACTACCGTGATACCCACTCGGTCTGTATCGAGACTAAGACGTCTCAATGGTAGTCTCCTCCTCCCAACCCACCACCCCGCCCCTCGCCGTCCCCCACGTCTTAGGTCCTGGCTACTTCGACCTCCGACCCTTCCGATGCATTCTATCCCCTGTTCTCATTCACTTTCGGACCTTCGGACCTGACTCCGCAAAGCACAGGAACCGGGTCGGCGTCCTCTTACCAAGGTCTCTTCACACTAACCCCTGTGTACAAAAGATTTTATTAATCACATAGAAGCCCCCACCACTAGAAAGTTGCTCCACCAGTAAACTCGAACTGGGTTCAAGTCACACGTCGACTCCACCCCGACCCCGTTCGTGTTCCCTATACGTTTCTCCTACGCCCGTCCTTCGTCAGACCCCTCCCCTTCTCGAATATTTCTTCTCAGTGAGGGAGGCACGAAGGGACTCCTTCTCCCTGTGTCTGCGACGACGAGAGGACGACCAAGGGTCCACCCGCAGGGGTCCGTTCATCCAGACCGAGACCATCCAAAGTCAGTAAGACCCTTACCCCACCCACCCGGGATACATCCCCGGTGTCCCTCTCTGGTCTAGGGCACCGGTCCTCTCCCCTGTCCACACCCCTCTCTGTCCTCGATCCATCCCACTCGCACCGTGAGAGAGAAATCCTGTCGACAACCTCGTCACCGGGTCCATCGACCCCTCCTTCCACCGGACGACCGGGGAATGCGGGAACTGAGACCGAGACTCCTAGACGAAACACCCAAACCCTTTAGGGACTCCCAACCATGGTCTGTTCCGATCCATTGGAGTCGACAAGGGAGACGAGAGACCCGACATGACACTACCCCTGTCTACTCTATTGGAAATTCCCCGGGGTGAGGGTCCCGACTCCAAGGGTCGTGTGTAGGTGTGAGAGAAGAATTTTCGGGTGTAGGAGAGAAAAATAGGGGTTTGGGACTGTTCTAGAGTTGGGGAGGTAGACAGGGTTTGTCAGGGTCCTATAGGAAAATAGGTAGGGTTGAATTCGGTCCACAGTAAAATCCCGGACCTCCTCCTTAGTTATCAGTACACGATCCGTGAATAAATTAATAATTAATTATAATATCTTTGTGGTGGTCCCTTCGTAAAGGCTCAACTCTTTTGATTCCGAGTCTCTCCAATTCATTAAACGAGTCCCTACGAGTCGGTACTTCACTTGGTCGGACATCAGACAAGGAGGGACGACGTGGTACTACTCATATGGTGAGAGGGACCCCCATCACCGTCACCCCACTCGTAAAGTAAAACTGGGGTCCTATTACGACTTTACTTTTGGTCCTCGAGTTCACCACTTTCAAGTCCGTTGTTCTCTTCGTTTTTTTTTTTTTCCTTCCCCCTTGTTTTTACTAAGTTCTTTCTACACTTTCAGAAGGCGTCGTCGAGGAACTTCTCGACCCAAGATTTTAATGGATCAAAAATAATTAACTTCCTTTGAAACCCACCTCCCCAACGACAACACTAAAGTAGTTACAGTGTTTGTAGGGACAAAGGACTATTCTCGGTCCTTCGTAACTCATTACACCCCAGGGTCCCTCGCACCCCTCACCCACCCGGAGTACCTAGGGTCCCTCGTCCTCTACCGTACAGATAGTCCACCGACGTTCCCCGGGGGATGAGGTACCCCTGACCTGTTCCGGTGAGAGAAGTCGATCCTTCGGTCGTCCACTGAGTGTGTGGGTCCTTTCTAGTTACACCGTCTACCCCCGAGACCCGTACCTTTTCTTTTCTATATGGTCGTACAAGGGTTCCCAATGAAACCTCCCCCCTCCCATCCTAATCCCTCTCTAGAAATCAGAGAAAAGATAAAAAAGAAGATAAAAGTGTAAAAGGTAACTCGTATATTAATGAAACCATTAGTCCTTTTTACGTATAATTTTTTCGTTTCTCCCTAGCACACACGTCACCAGGTCCTGAGTCACTAGTCCCGAGATCCCAGTTGGGACGGACCGAACACCATACCGGGACCCGAAGGACACTTTGGTCCCTCCCGTATGGACGAGGGGAAGAGTGTCCCTTCGGTCCTTCTGGACGTTCTTGATCCCATATTCTTTCGAAGGGTATTGACAGTTCTGACCAAACATAGCAAAAGTAACACAAAATATGTAACGATACTTAGGTTTACGGTACGAAGGGTTCCCCCCGGTACGTCCCCTGTTGACAGTTCAGACACTCAGACCCTCCCGAGTGTCGTCGAGGGTGACGTACCAAGTTCCAAGGTCTGGAACTCGGTCGACGACCCTGAACTAAAGATTAGGACGTCATGTGAGCGACACACAGGAACCCTTACAATGGACTACACGAGTCGCAGAATTCAATTTATTTGTCCCACTGTTATTTGTCAGAACATAAGGAAAGAGTTAGGACTTGGTCAGTCAATAAGGTATGTCCCAAGATTGACAACGAAGAACTGGGCGTATGTCTAAAGAGTCCTCTGTCTATTCTACAAGACCATAAGGGTAGAGAAGTTCTCAAAAGGTGTCAAACAATACTAGGTGTGTCAGTTTCCGAAATCGCATCAGTCACTTTGTCTCTACAAAAAAAGACCTTAAGGGAACGAAACAGATACTAGGTCGTTTATAACCGTTAAACTAGAGACCAAGGAGACGGAAAAGATTTAGGTCGAACTTGTAGACCTTCAAGAACAAAGTGCATGATAACATCGGATTGAACCTCCTAAAACTCGTATTGGAATAATCGTACCCTCTACTCACGTTAACAGGTCACCAAACTTGTAAGAAATCATGACGGGAAGAACCTTAAACCCTACTCCTAATTGGAAAAGGTCAGGACACCGGTGACGACCCAAAAGGTTTAAACGACTTTATAACTCCCGTTGTGAAACTATCGTAGTAGAAAATCCTAAACTTTATCGAGACGATCTTAAGGTAGTAGATGTGATCGAAATAACTGTCGTCACGAAGGATTCCGGGTGAACTAAAGGATGGACTCACTCTCTGATGAGGTGTCACCAATAGGGTCAATAATTGTAGAAAAGACATATAGAGAAGAAAGGTAAAGAAGAACTAGAAAAGACGAAGACAACCCAAAAAATGGCAAAGACGGTAAATAACACGGGTAGAAACCTACTTTAACAGGAAACTATAAAGGTCAAAAGAACTTCTCTAGAGAACAGAATAGAAAAGAGAACAAAAGGAGATAAAGAAACGTAACAAATAACTCCTTCCGGCAGAGCAGAGAGGAAGGATAAGAGACCCTGAGACGTAAATCAACCCATATGGAAAGGGAAAGAGGGAACGATAAGTGAAGAGAAGAAAACAGTCGATAAACATTTCGGGAGAGTCTGTCGGTGAGACGGAAGAACGCAAAGAAAAAGAAACCCTACCGAAACAAGCGACGGAGGACATGTTATAATACCTGGAGACAGGTATCAAGAAGTCCGTGAAACAAATGATCTAGATTTTGGAACTTAAACAGTGGAGATGACATATAAGTATCCCTTAAATTCAACATGGACTGACCGAATCACCAAAAGTGACGAAAGAAATCAAATTCGGACTTAAAACGATACTCCTCGACTACTAAACTCGGTGTCAGTCGACGTTCAGAACAAAAACGATTGACATATGTCGAAGAGGTAGAAGCCGACATTTCTTACAATAGTAAGAAACCAAAACTGGTTTATGGTTCTCTCTAAAACCGTAACTGGTAAACCACTGTAGGTACACATTTCAGTAGAGAACACAACAACTTTTTTCCACAGACGATACTGGTCACGTGACAGAACCGTCTTAAGACAATCGGAAACGGGACGAAGTAAAACAAGAGGTTCCAGTTTGAACGGACAATGAGATCCATAGAGAACTATAGATGAAAACGTAAGGTTAGGGGATACAACTTATCCTATAGAAAAAAAAAAAAACCACAATCAAGACTCCAGAAGATCTAGAGAGGAAGTTCCAAGTGACGAAACAGTACCACTTCCCCGAACACATTGGGTTACTTCGATAGTCGGTACGACACAGCCCGGTGGGTTCTGTCAACCCAGTACCTCTAAAGACTGTTTTACACTAGATGACCTCCCCCCTTACCGTTTGGTGAGGTCATATGACCGGTTCTCTTGAGGGACTTTACAAATTTTCCGTCTTCCTATATTGGGATTTTCTACTCGAGGGGTGGGGGGCGGGGCGGGTCTAGTCTTCCACAAGTCATACGATGACCCCTTCTCACCTCCTGTTGATGTATCAAGGTCTTTCTTACTTCGCCGACCCGGTCTCGACTTTGACTTCCACGAACACCTACACAGACTACTACTTCCATTTTAGACTACGACATTTCTTGTCACAACGTATCCTTGGACCTTACAATCCAGGGACTTAGTTCCATTTAACCTGTACCAGTTCGTCCTCTACCGTTCTCATTTGTAGCTATAGAATCCTTAGGCACTTGATTTTACCTGTCCTTACCCACTTAAATTAAGTATATTGGTAATATAGACGACGACACCGGTTCTTAGGGTATTCTCTTTACCTCATCAGGAGTATCAGTTGTTTTCTCAGGTTTTACGTCATGAACCCAAGTCAGAGTTTATAAACTATCTTACTAGAGACAAGCAAAGGTTCCGTTTTGGTAAGTCGTAGTGTCATTAGGTTCAGATACGGGGTTGGTGACTATGGGTTCTTCGACTTCGACTAGTCAAGATACTTCTGGATCTTCTTGAGGATCTCGATACCGGAATAGTATCAGAAAAAGATCGGAGACCGTCGTCCGCCAGTCTCTCGGACAAACCGACCAGGAAAGGACAACGAACCACGTAGTCCGTGAATTTCCCGGTCGGAGAGACCTCGAAGAGACAACAAGTCGACAGTCACGACCGTACACCCCTCTCTCTCTGATGTCACTACCGAGGTGGGTGGCGTGCACTGAGACGTCATAGTGGAACGGAGGTACCAACGGACCAAAAGGAGGTGTCCTTAAAGGGGAACTCTAGCGGAGGAAGTGCGGGGTACCCAGGCAGAGGAGCGTCAGTTGTCGTCTGGAGCGGAACCCTAACGAGAGGTTAGGGATGCAAGGTTGAGGATCGGGGACACGAAAGATCCCCTGAACGCAGGGACAGGTCCCATATATTCCGACGTCGTTCCTAACAGACACACTAAGAGTAAGGCAAGTGCGACAGTGTCGAGTCGACGAAGTGGAAGTCGTCGGAGTTTACGAAGAGGAGACAGGATTTGTCAACGAGGTTACACTCCGAGACTGGGGATAAAGTCAAGGAGAGGGGGGGTCCACGTCCAGGTCAGGACGAGTGAGAGGAGAAAGGGGGAGATGAAGGAAGCAGGACGACTCAAAACGTACCAAGATATATAAGAGAAGGTCACCAGTCCAGGAGGACGACGAGAGTCGACAACAAGACGTTCTAGAAAACACAGACTTCCACATAAGGACTACTTAGACACCTCTCTCTACATGAGGTGCAGGTGGATGAGGAGGCGGTAGAACAATAAGGTTTTTATGAAAATTTTATTAGTTTCGTTCCCTTTAGGAGTTCACTGTCTTCATTTCTCTCGAGTTTCGGTCTCACCCGTGTGGTCGATAAATGTCTTCTTCGTTCGGGTGACTTCTCTTCGAGAAATTTTCTTTTTTAACCCTGAAGAGATCATCAGGTCACCAATTCTGAGACACGAAGGTGATGTTCCCACACCCAAGTGAAGAGACCCGTTCCTCGACTCTAGAGGGTGTGGTACGTCACACTGGAATTTCACTTTTGTTTTAATATTCAGTGTGTTTCTTCTTCCTAAAATTCGGTGTGTACTCCTTCCCATATGTCTGCGTTATTTATCCACTTTACCACACACGACTCAGCGAAGTCAGCACAAGCTGAGACGCGTTGGGACATCTGACGTTCGACGGTCCGAGGAGACAGGTACCCTAAGAGGTCCGTTCTTATAACGACACGGGATGAGGTCCCCTAACAGGGTTGGGTCCCTAGTTTGAGTGCAGAGAATGTAGATGGACGAAACCGTCCACCCAAGAAATGGTGAACACGGTGGACCCTTCGGGTCCACTTAGCCATAGGGAGTTATTATTTCTTTTGTGTTTACTGGTAGAGTCAGAAATATTTGTTACTCCCTGTTTTATTTCTTCTCTTCACTTATGACACTCTTGTGGACTCCAATACAGTGGATGGGTTCTACTGGAGTCATAGCGCCCCATCGGAACCCGACGGGCGTGAACATGATGATCAGGTATCGGGTGTCCACATTTATACCTCTGAGATAACCTGTGGGGTCTTTTCCCGAGGTCACCCAAACCTCTCTCCCGTCCTTCCGGACCTAGGTAGAGGACACCGAGTGTGACGAGAGACCGGGCGTCTCGAGGTCCTGACCCACGTAGGAGGGCGGTACCGGCGGTGGCGGAGGGGAGACGGCGGGTGGTGGTTCCACCGGTCAAGACTCTTGTCGTCGAGGAAGATACTGATACTCATGATGGACCTCCTGTACTAGAAGTACGACACATCCTTCCTGCTCCACGACAGTAAACCGTCTCAGAAAGATGGACAGAAGATGTCGGACTAGAAACACGACCCGGACCAACCTTTGGAGGAGGAGGATCACCAGAACGAGACCAAGCACGGAGCTTCTGCCTACTGGCTCTGGATAGACGACTTGGACCGGTAGAGGTTGGAGGACAAACACCACTGTGACGGGAAGACCCCGTAGAGACACCGCACCGTAACCCAGAAACCCTCGAAGAATACGTTCCACCACTCGTGGGAGATATGGCACTTGAAGATGTCGCCGTAGAAGAAGTAGTCGACGTACTCGGACCTGTTCATGGACCTCTAACAGACGCGAACCGGGATGGTGGCTGACTCCTGGGCTCGGTTCTCGGACGACGACCGTCGGTGACACACCCGATACCGGGACCGACAGAGGCAAGGACTGTACCAGAAACACTCCTGTGCACTTTTGAGGGGTCCGCACACCCTCACGATACACCTAAAACCCCCTGTACCCTGGTAGACCTTCGAGAAGGAGGCGAAGGTCGTCTTGGAGGACCCCAAGGAGGAGGGGGAGGAGCGGTACTAGAAGAAGATGAGGGCGTAACCGAGACACGACCACTCCGACTCCGGGGGCCCGGTCTCGGCCCGGGACTCCTACCGGCATCGAGACCACTACCGGAAGAAACACGACACCAAGGGCATGTTGGAGTGGAACAAAGACGTGAGCGACGACCTGGACGTTCAGAAACCCCTGACGTCCCAGTCGGTCGTGGACCTGATACGTGACGTCCACTGCCTCTCGTAGCGGAAGGACGTGACGACGAAGTGGGGGCAGGAGATGCGGAAGAGGTCGGTGGCGAAGGCGGTCATGGAGTTCCGAAAGGACCGGCGACACGAGTCTTCCGTTGTCTGGGATGGCAGGTCGATAAGACTCTCATCGCCCGAGTGACGGGTCCTTCTACATTACCCGTACTCACTGGAACCCCTCTCCATCCGACTCTCGAGGGGGCTGTTCCGAGACTAGAGTTCGCCTGACGACTCTGAACTGACGATTAGGACGCCATATGAACGACACACAGAAACGCTAACAATGAAGGGGAAGGACTCGGAATCAAGCAGTAAACATTTTACCTTTATTATTATCACGAACAGAGTTTTTCAGAAATACTCCAATCGCACATGGTATTGTGTGTATTTTGAACTACTACTTCAACCTCCACCCACCCGGACGTCGAGCGAACAATAAAAGAAACTCTCCCTTACATTAAAGATACCGTCAGGTCACCAATTCTACGACGTGGAAGTGACGGTTCCCGTACCCAAGTCGGGACCAGTCCCTCGGTTCGTACCGGGTTTTTTTTTGTCCGTACTTAAAACCTAAAATCAAGACCACACGATGAGTGAACGAGAACCCGGTCAAGGGATCAGAGACAGGGAGTCATAAGTATCGATATTCTGCCCTGATTATTAGTACAAATTGAAGATATTCCATTTATAATCCTAATTTATTCAATTACATACACTTCGAGGAACAAGGACGCGGGTCGTGTGACAGTCCGCAGGTACCACCACCGGACCACCACGAGATTATCGACATGGTGTAAATTAGGGTGCCTTAGGAAACGGTATTCAAAATAAAATACTACTCTTTTATCGGAACACCTTAAGTTTCAGAGACTTATTTCGGGACTGAAACAGAACACCGACGTCCCGGACTTCCAAATTCGGGTTTCCGTAGGGTGTGACACGTCACCTCTTCTCTGGATGGGGTGGGGGACTCGACCAGAAAGGACTTAAGAGAGGGACGCACGGTAAGGGTACCGGGATCTGGAAAAGGGAGAACAGGAATACACCGAGGGTCAAGGAAAAGGACAAAAAGTAAGTGTATGGTAGTCGGGGTGTTCGTCGGAAGGTAAGTCCGTAGAACTCGGTACCGTTACACCAGAGGATAGTGAAAAGGTAGAGATCAGGGGTCGGAAGTGGGGACAGAAAATTACTCGATCGGGTCTGAGACTCGGACCCAAGTTTAGGGGTGAGGGGATGAATGACCGACACACCGGAGTCCGCACAAGGGAGTCAAATGAGTGTCCGTTTTATCTCTATCGTCATCATAGTCTCACCATAACGTTCCGACTTTACTTAATTATGTACATTCCAAGACTCTTGTCTCGAACCGGGTGCCATTCACGAGACATTCACCACCCACGACAACAACAACGAGACCACCGATATAGACTACAAAACGGTTTGGGTCCTCCTTCTTTTATCTCTAGGGTCACGTCAATGGTCAAGGGGTTGGGGTCTCGTGAAAGGTGTCGGACTGTGACGTCAGTCTCACACTCAGTGAAGTGTTGTGGTCGGAGTCGAAAAGGTCGGTGTCGACTCGGTCCTTCCGTCCGACCCTTACGACCTCAATAGTAGCTCAACCCCGCCCCCAGGATAACGATCGACTCGGTCCTACTCAGGTCTGGAACCCTGAGGTGGAGATGGTGACAGGAGAGTTTCGTCAGTCTCTGAAGACTCTCTGCCCTCCCCCGTCCCCTCTCCACACACCCCACCAGTGTCCCTCCAGTGTCCCTCGACCTTAACCGGAACTTGAACCGATGTTACCTTTATCACCCCCGACACCCGACCAGTGCGAGGTACCAGTGACCGAAGGTTCCAGTGACTCCGTCCCGAACGGGTCCGAGTCCTTCATAATTGAGTTCTTTCCTCCGAAAACCGAGGTAACATACGTCCCGTGGTCACCGTCTCCCTCCTTCGTCCGGTCCTTTTCTCCGTCTCATCCTTCTCTCTCTCCGGACTGACACGATTAATTAAGGCACCAGTAAACGACTTACGGAGAGTCTACGATCGGACACGGCCCCTCAAGGTTGGAGACCCTTAGGGGTCAGGTGTCTCCTCCGTCCACTAGGAGTGTTCCGCTGACACGTAGACCCCTCCACCTAAACTCCGACTCCTCGTTGGAAGNCCCCCCCCGCCCCTCCCTCAAAGTGGTCCGATCGCCGGGTCCGTCCGAAGACCCTCCCCTCGTAATTCCACCGGAAAAATTTCCGATATTAAAGGTCTAGGAAAAGGTCCCCTCGGTCGTCTTAATCACAGGTGAACTTCACTAGACGTCACAATGAGAAACAAAATACAATACTTTCGACCACACCGGAGGACCCCAGTGCAAACTAGAACAAACAAACAAGTGACCAGAGTCCGTCGTGTGTCACACCCTCACGAGACCCCCGGACCCTCCCCGGACGTACATTGGGACTGGAGGTCCCGGTCCTGGAGCCGACCCCTCCTCCCGTCGACACCCCGACTACACTTTCCCCCTGGTCCCCTCCACCCCCCACTGTGTCTGTCCCTCTCTCGTTCTGTCCATCCAGACGGGTCCGAGGTACCCCAGACCTAACCCCAGGACCATTTCCAAATTGTTGGTTGAGAATCGTCACCGCTCGCTCCCTCCCCTTCGGGGTTATACACCGGAAACGGTACCATATTTGTAAGGGTGGTATTGGTCAAAGTTCGATGACTGAATGGTGACTTCCACCTTAACCAATTAAGGTACTAGCAAACAACTTCCGGAGGGTGCACAACGTAATGACCGAGAACGGTCGGTCATGTTCGGTCCGGGTGTATACCGTCTGAATCTTAGAGGAGACGGTGGGGAACTACTCCGGTCTTCAGGGTGATAGTCTTCGAGTAGGAAGTTTAAGTTCAAACCAAGGACAATTTTTCCCCTCGACCCCCTTTTCCCATAGTGGTCAAGACAATCGCTCAAACTCGAACACGACCGACGACGTGTGTTGTCCCCTGTTTCCTTATCTTTGAAGTAAGTCTTTCGGTTGTCTTATCTGGTTCTTCTACCGGCTGAGCATAGGGTTTCTTGGCAGAAACTCAATCTTAAGTCCGAAAAAAATGTGGGTTTCCCCTCCCCCACACTGACCTACAACATCTGTAGACCCACAGTCGGTCTGGGGCCACCCCTGTCCAATTAGGAAACAAGAACGTTAATGGGAGTACCCTAACGAGTCTACACGGACATTTGGAAGTTGTTCTGTGTACAATAAAAGACAAGGTATTTAAAAACAGAGATATACTTACTTTTCACAATACGGAAATTTACCAGTTCGGACTCCTTGTCAATCCTCACCCCATTGCCTCTGTACTTCCCGTCAGTCTTTGTACCCCAGGTATCGAGTCGCGTCGGAGACTACTAAGTGACATACGAAACGTGTTCATCAAGGGAAAGTCACTCAGAGGTAAAGGGTGGACATTCGACCCCCTCCATCTGTAGCACGTCAGAGTGGGGGAGTCAGACTCTAAGTCTCCCGTGCGCTCCCAGTGTCCTTCACTGGGATAACGGTGGCACAGTTTAATGGTGTTTAAGTCACCGAATTTTGTCGTGTCTACATACTAGAATTTCAAGACCTCCAGTCTTCAGAATTTTTACCCAGTAGTCCTGGTACAAGGAAGGTCTCCGAGCCCCTCCTAAACAAGGGACGGAGAAGATCGGAAATCTCCGATGGACGCGGGTGACAGAACCTTGGGGCAGGGAGACTGGACAAAGGTATCAGTGTAAGGGAAGAGACGAAGCCTGTGAGGACACGAATTATTTCATTGAGTCAGCACAGGCTGAGAAACACTGGGGTACCTGACATCGGGTGGTCCGAGGAGACAGGTACCCCTAAGAGGTCCGTTCTAATGATCTCCCCCAACGGTACGGGAGGAGGTCCCCTAGAAGGGCTGGGTCCTTCTAGGACGGAGGGGATATTTCCTGGGAACACCAATGTCACCGGGGTGGACCTATTAGATCCCATAAGAGGGATCGAGTCCCAGGAATTGGTGTTGACAGTACAGTGAGAATGCATATTCCATTGTATAGGTGTCTAAAGTCCCTAATCCTATACCTATAAACCCCTCCGGGGAGGCAACTGGTATCTCTTCGATACAAAGGGTTCCTCCGAGGTATTTCGGAAGTCCACTAATTACCACCTTAGATGTTTCTGTTCTGATCGATCACTCCCACTTGGGGCCCGTTGGTTCTCGAGGACTCGAGTTTAGTATGGAGAGAGTTCACCGGGGAAAACTATTGACGATCTGTCCCGTCTTCTCTCCGACTCTTACTCTACCCCGATCCCGGTGTCATGACAACGACTCCTACTTCGGGAACCTAGGTCTACGTCAAGTCGGTCACTGAAGGACACATTGACACGACTTCAATGAAACGAGGATCTAATTCGTCCCGACCACCCAGGAAGGACCAAACGGAATATCCTGATGGTGTCAACTATTCTTCCACGGACCGGTCAACAGTACACTCATATCCTTACGAATAACGACAACAGTAGAAACGACCATAATAACTACTTCCCCACCCTCCCCAACACCGGGGTCTCCAATTCTCTTACACCTTTCTCAGTCCCACTTTCTAGTCCTCCGAACACCGGGGGTCTCTTTTTCTTACCTCGCAAGGTCCATTTCCCTCGGAACATTTCCACTAGACCAGGTCGACCCCGTACGACTGGGACTGGAGACCGAAACTAGTTTTGTTAGTAGTCTAAACCAACAAATAATTTCGTTTTCTGTCCCTGAAACTCTTCGGTCTAGTCCTAGTTCCAGTCACGACTCTCTGATCTTCTCGACAATAAATTAATCACCATTGAGGACTAACCCGAAGGGACCACCGAGTCACCATTTCTTAAGCGGACGGTTACGTCTTCTGCGTCTTAGCGAGGGACCCAGTCCTTCTAGGGAACTTTTTCCTCTACCGTTGGGTGAGGTCATAAGAACGGATCCTTTAGGGTACCTGTTTCCTCGGACCACCTGATGTCACGTGCCCCGGTGTTTTTCTCAACCCGTACTGAATCGTTGATTTATTGTTGTCGAAGGACTGACTTTTGGGATTAATCCGGGTGCACGTCTTCCTGTCAGGGAGGAGGGTTGGGGTCGTTGAGTCTGAGCGTTTGGTCGGTACACGACCTCCTACAGTACTGACGACGGGTCCTTTCAGTCCCCGAGTGTTTGTCCTCTGGGGTCTACGTGTCCTTTCCTCACCTCCTGGTCCTTACTTCCGTGTCCCGGTTCAAGAGTTCAGGTCAGTCCTCGTCTCGGGTCGGGATCAATTTCGGTGGGTCCGACTCCGGAACCCCACCCCTATCCCACAAATACAAAGGGGTCAGAGACCGGGTCTCCGGTCAACTGTCTTCGGGTTCCCACCCCGTCTCCGAGTTCCTCATCCTCCTGAGGACCCTCTCCAAGTCGGAGGCGTCTTACGTATAAAGGTAGTGACCCAGTGTCACAGTACCTATGACCTTCTCAGTCGACTCCTGGACTTAGTTGCAAAGAAAGTTTTAAGATGGACCTTCTTTCTTTTTCTCTGTTTTAAAGATGGTCTTTCCTGACCCTTGTTATAAAGGTCATATAGACGTTTTTCGATTTTAGAATGATATCTTTTGGAGAACATTTTACTCTTAGGGTGGGTAATTTTGTTGTTTAGTACGGGTCTTCTTTATGTCTGACCGTGACTTGTACAATTTTTCAATTTGGAGTAAATGTTGGTATCGTATTCTTTATCCCTTAGACGACCACTAGACCACCAATCCTGAGTCCCGAGAGTGACGACTTACGGGTCCAAACTAGGGACCAGTCCCTTGATTCTAAAGTGTTCGGTACGTCATGTCAAGGAGGAGGGGACTTTCTTATTTTTGATTTTACGTCTCCCTGTTCCACCTCAACTAAACATAAAGCCCCAAACACCGGGTAATGGTAATGGTCGGATGTCCGGAATAAGACCACTGACGTGTACCCACGGACAAACCGGTTGTTTAAGAAAAAATAGAGGAAGGAGAGAGGTAACCACTTGTTAAATTACACAACTTGTACTTCAAAGAGAGGAATATCTTGTGTCTTGTCCTGACTCGTATTAGGAACCAAGTACTGTCCCAAAAAAGGTGACCAAGTACACTCCGAAAGAAAATTTTTAATACAAATTATCATGTTGACTTTGGACCCTTTGACGACAGGTCCCCTTGAACTCGAACTTGTCACTGGACGAGGTAGTGTACAGCGACCGAAGAGGATGGGTCCGTCGGTGGCAGCACTCAGGAGACGGACAGAGAATGGACGGAAAGTGGAGAAACATGAGGAAGTATCGTATACAAACATATGAAGCACTCCACCAAAATATATATATAAAGTAAACATAATTAAAATAATTTTCTCATAATACAGACATAAAAATAGTGCACACATAAAATTACCCTGGACTCCTGTAATCACACTTCCATCTCTGCGGGCCCCACCACTGCCCCGACGCTCCTTCCCCAGACGCTACAGAGAATGTCAAGTCAGAATCCTCTGGCTCATCGACCACCACCCACAAGTCAATCTACCTTCTCTTCTCCGACTAAACCTTCCACCACTTGAGTGAAGACCCGTTTCGTCATCCAATTCGTTTACAGACGACTCACGGAGGATACAGGACTCGTAAGATAAGAAGTATCTCGAACTTTACGAGACGGACTTACTAGTACAACTTCGGAGCACTCTTGGGGTACTTTACCCGTGTTAATAATTATAGTAAAATTTCTGTCCTTTTGACTCCTTAATCATCCAAATATCCAAGACTCAGATAGTTGTACTACCAAGTATAGAAAGACGACGTTTGGATCTTCCTCCCCTATTTTATAAAAATTGTAACTTATAAATGTTTACTTTAATAACTGTATTTTGATTTATAAATATGTATTTTATAACACTTTTATTTAAATGAAAATTGACTTCCCATTAACGAAATGTCATAACACAACCAAAGACGGTTTGTAATTGCACTTAGTCGGTGTCCGTACGGATACAGGGGAGGGAGAAATTGGAGGGAGGGTAGAGGAAGGGGTGACGTAGGGAGATCCAACAATGTTTCGGGGCCAAACTCAAGAGACTCAGTATGTCGTTTAAGGGTAACCGATAGATAAAACGTATGCCATTACATACAAAGGCACAGTGAGAGAGGTATATAGGGTATATGGGGTACGAGAAGAAAAAGGAGGTGGGGGCGTCACAGGCAGTCAGACGAGAGATACAGAGACAGAGGTGTAACGACGGGAAGTTCATTAAAGTAGCCATGGTAGAAAGATACAAGGTACATGCAATCATATACTATAAACAAAAAGAGAAAGACTGGACAAAGTGAGCCATATTATCCGAGACCCAAGTAGGTGGAGTAGTCCTGACTGAGTTTGTATAGGGAAAAATACCGACTTCTTATAAGGTGGCACCTGAAGGGACCACTGAGTCACCATTTCTTAGACGGACGTTGCGTCCTCTACGTCCTCAGCGTCCTCTACGCCCAAACTAGGAACCCACCCCTGCTAGGGAACCTCCTCCCGTACCGTTGGGAGAGGTCATAAGAACGGACCTTTTAGGGTACCTGTCTCCCTGGACCGTCCGATGTAAGGTATCCCAGGGTTTCTCAGTCTGTACTGACTTCACTGAATCATGCGTGTGTACGTTATAAGGTAACATATATACATGGCGTCGAAGAAATAGGAAAGTAGACAACTATCTGTAGATCCAAAGAAGGTACAGGATCGATAAGATTTATCACGACGTCACTTGCAACCCCATATACACAGAAAAAGTCAAAACCAAAGGAGTCCCATATACGGATCTTCACACTAACGACTCAGTATATCACCAAAATAAGGATTAAAAAATTCCTTAGAGGTTGACAGAAGGTATCACCGACATAGTTAAACGTAAGGATGGTTGTCAGGTTCTTTCAAGGGAAAAGAGGTGTGAGAGAGGTCGTAAATAACAAACATCCAAAAAACTACTACCGGTAAGACTGACCACACTCCACTATAGAGTAACATCAAAACTAAACGTAAAGAGATCATTACTTGTTACAACTCGTAGAAAAGTACATAAATAATCGATAGAATACAGAAACCTTTTTATAGACAAATCCAGAAAAAGGGTGAAAAACTAACCCAATAAACAAAAAGACCATAACTGAACATACTCGACGAACATATAAAACCTTTAATTAGGAAACAATGAGCAAAGTGAACGATAATGAAAGAGGGTAAGACTCCCAACAGAAAAGTGGAAATATCAAAGGAAACGATACGTTTTCGAAAATTCAAATTAATACAGGGTGAACAAATAAAAACAAAAATATAGGTAATGTGATCCTCCACTCAGTATCTCTAGAAAGACACTGAATGTAGTATCTCCCAAGACTGATACAAAAGAAGATTCTCAAAATATCAAAGAACAGAATGTTAATCCAGAAATTAGGTAAGACACATACCACAATCCTTCACAAAATTAAAGTAAGGAAATGTACATCGACAGGTCAAAAAGGTCGTGGTGAATAACTTCTCTGACAGAAGTGGGACAACATATAAGAACGGAGGAAACAGTTTTCATACCATCGATATCGACACACTCAAATAGAGACACAAAAGATAGAACAAGATAACCAGATATAAAGACAAAAATACATTCATGGTATGACAGAACTACTAACATCGAAACATCATATCAGACATCAGTCCTGCCAACTAAGGAGACCGAGGCCGAGGTAAAACGTACCAAGATATATATGAAAAGGTCACCAGTCCAGGAGGACGGACGAGAGTCGACAACAAGACGTTCTAGAAGACACAGACTTCCACATAAGGACTACTTAGACACCTCTCTCTACATGAGGTACAGATGGATGAGGAGGTGGTAGAACAAGAGGGTTTTTATGAAAATTTTGTTGGTTTTGTTCCCTTTAGGAGTTCACTGTCTTCATTTCTCTCGAGTTTCGGTCTCACCTGTGTGATCGATTTATATCTTCTTCGTTCGGATGTTCTCTTCGAGAGTAAAAAAAAAAAAAATTTTCTTGAAGGGACCACCAGATCGTCACTCAAGTCAGGGACCAGTCCCTTGATTCTAGAACGTTCGACACATCGTACCGGTAATTTTTTTTTTTTTAATGTTTGGTGTGTTTCTTCTAATTAAAATTCGGTGCGTACTCCTTCCCATATGTCTGAGTTATTTATCCACTTTACCACACACGACTCAGTGAAGTCAGTACAGGCAGAGACACGTTGAGATACCTGACCTTCGACGGTCCGAGGAGACAGGTACCCTAAGAGGTCCGTTCTTATAACGACACGGGATGAGGTCCCCTAGCAGGGTTGGGTCCCTAGTTTGAGTGCAGAGAATGTAGATGGACGTAACCGTCCACCCAAGAAATGGTGAACACGGTGGACCCTTCGGGTCCACTTAGCCATAGGGAGTTATTATTTCTTTTGTGTTTACTGGTAGAGTCAGAAATATTTGTTACTCCCTGTTTTATTTCTTCTCTTCACTTATGACACTCTTGTGGACTCCAATACAGTGGATGGGTTCTACTGGAGTCATAGCGCCCCATCGGAACCCGACGGGCGTGAACATGATGATCAGGTATCGGGTGTCCACATTTACACCTCTCAGATAACCTGTGGGGTCTTTTCCCCGAGGTCACCCAAACCTCTCTCCCGTCCTTCCGGACCTAGGTAGAGGACACCGAGTGTGACGAGAGACCGGGCGTCTCGAGGTCCTGACCCACGTAGGAGGGCGGTACCGGCGGTGGCGGAGGGGAGACGGTGGGTGGTGGTTCCACCGGTCAAGACTCTTGTCGTCGAGGAAGATACTGATACTCATGATGGACCTCCTGTACTAGAAGTACGACACATCCTTCCTGCTCCACGACAGTAAACCGTCTCAGAAAGATGGACAGAAGATGTCGGACTAGAAACACAACCCGGACCAACCTTTGGAGGAGGAGGATCACCAGAACGAGACCAAGCACGGAGCTTCTGCCTACTGGCTCTGGATAGACGACTTGGACCGGTAGAGGTTGGAGGACAAACACCACTGTGACGGGAAGACCCCGTAGAGACACCGCACCGTAACCCAGAAACCCTCGAAGAATACGTTCCACCACTCGTGGGAGATATGGCACTTGAAGATGTCGCCGTAGAAGAAGTAGTCGACGTACTCGGACCTGTTCATGGACCTCTAACAGACGCGAGCCGGGATGGTGGCTGACTCCTGGGCTCGGTTCTCGGACGACGACCGTCGGTGACACACCCGACACCGGGACCGACAGAGGCAAGGACTGTACCAGAAACACTCCTGCGTACTTTTGAGGGGTCCGTACACCCTCACGATACGCCTAAAACCCCCTGTACCCTGGTGGACCTTCGAGAAGGAGGCGAAGGTCGTCTTGGAGGACCCCAAGGAGGAGGGGGAGGAGCGGTACTAGAAGAAGATGAGGGCGTAACCGAGACACGACCACTCCGACTCCGGGGGCCCGGTCTCGGCCCGGGACTCCTACCGGCATCGAGACCACCACCGGAAGAAACACGACACCAAGGGCATGTTGGAGTGGAACAAAGACGTGAGCGACGACCTGGACGTTCAGAAACCCCTGACGTCCCAGTCGGTCGTGGACCTGATACGCGACGTCCACTGCCTCTCGTAGCGGAAGGACGTGACGACGAAGTGGGGGCAGGAGATGCGGAAGAGGTCGGTGGCGAAGGCGGTCATGGAGTTCCGAAAGGACCGGCGACACGAGTCTTCCGTTGTCTGGGATGGCAGGTCGATAAGACTCTCATCGCCCGAGTGACGGGTCCTTCTATATTACCCGTACTCACTGGAGCCCCTCTCCGTCCGACTCTCGAAGGGGTTGTTCCCCCTGTCTCCCTTTTTGAGTCGGACTCGTCAGTGTGGTGTCAGGTACTCTCGTCTACCCTGGGTCGGGGAGCCACGTAGGTGGTTTCAGAAGGGAAGCCTCCGGAGTCACTGGTACAACGACTAGGGTGACCAGGCAAGAGTCAGGAGTCGGTAGTCGTCACAAGCGAGAGAGACCGGGAGTGGGAGGAGAAGGAAGTAACGGGAGGGTCTCAGGCATGAGCGAACGGACTTACCGACGGAATCAAATTGTCGACTGGAGACACGACGGGTAGGAACCCGAGCGCACAGTAGACTAGACGTGGGTCGTCGGGGACTGGTGTCGTGGGAGTCGTAGTGAGGGTACGGGACGTCTCATCGGTCTACAGAGGGTGGGTGGTCCGAAGGAGAAAGGGGCTTCGAGTCGACCCTTTTATAATAGCATTAAAACAAATTATGGCGTCGCGAGTACGACCGAGGTCGCCGACCGTCAGTCCTCCCCGACCTCCCCGAGGTGGGTACTCTCAGGTGTCCACCCTCCGTCTCATTTGTGTACAAAGACCACCAGGTGCTCGAAGAGGGAGGACGGAGGGCACGGGAGTGAGTCCTCGGAGGTCCCCAGGGAGTCTCGGATATGGTAGTTTAGGTCGTGGAAACAGGTCAGAATTCCGACCTGAAAAGTGTTAGTCTTAGGGGTGTGGTAAAGTGGGGATGTGAGGAAGAGGACCGAAAAGTAAAGAACCCACGGTGTGGACAACGACAAAGGAAGTGTAAGGGTAGAGACGAGAACACGACCAACCGAGGGAGTACCTTGTCCCCAGTAAAAGGTCGGTTTATAGGGGAGTGGGAACAATACATTGACTCAGGATGGACGAGACCCTTTGGTGAGGTCTCAGTGAGACGGGACACGAAACCCACCACAAACCCACCCCGTGCCCAGAATCCGGTCGAAACCGGAATGCAAAGGGACCGTGTCACTAAGTAAATCCCTACCCGGGTCTGTGTCCGTCTCGAACACTTTACGTTGAGCTGATCTTGTACGATCTTGTCTCCGTACTTTGACTTCGGTCCCCCTACACTCCAGATCCCGACGAAGAGGTAGTCGAACCTGAAGTCTTCCCCTCCACTGTCGTCACTCATTCGTCTAGGACCCCAGTTGCGGTTTCGGGGTCTTAGTTCCGGACCGTCTTCCTGTAGGGTTCGGACGTGAACTGTCACTGCACTTGGTTACCTACAGAAAAGTCAAACCCCACCACCAGAAGACCATGGACGCTGGACGCCTAAGGGCTGCCTATACGGGACGGACCTACGGGGTACAGAGGGTGCCAGTCGTAGGAGGGATACGTGGATATGTAGTGACTCTTTGGAAAGGGTCCCTCGGGGACTCGGTGTCACGGCAGAGACAGAAGGACTCGAAGATTTCGTAGTGACGAAAGAGGGTGGAGGTTCGACGACGACGACGATTCAGCGAAGTCAGCACAGGCTGAGACACGCTGGGGTCTCTTCCGTCGGGTGGTCCGAGGGGGCAGGGACCCTAAGAGATCCGTTCTTGTGACCTCACCCAACGGTAAAGGAAGAGGTTACGTACTTTCACTTTTCACTTTCACTTCAGTGAGACAACACAGGCTGAGAATCGTTGGGGTACCTGACGTCGGATGGTCCGAGGAGGCAGGTACCCTAAAAGGTCCGTTCCCATGACCTCACCCAACGGTAACGGAAGAGGCGGGTACAGGGTCTCGGTGGACGTTTTGGGCCGTGTCTCGGACCGTCTGTCATCACGAGTCTTGTTTTAAAAACGGACCTACCTTACCGCCGATCCTCCTGTACTCGGTTTCATTTCATCTGTTCTGACCTTCAGTCCAAAGACATTAAATTAGAAGTAGATCCCTTAACTCCAGTCTCTACTTCCTTATTCTATGGTTCGGGACACACGACGTCAGACTTCGTCCACGTCCTCCGTCCTTTCTCCTGTGTCTTTTGTTACTGTCTACCCGACACTATGTGCGTCACCGTCCCACGAGGTCCCTCCCCGACCCCGCCTCCGGTAGAGACCGGTCTACCACTCCAAGTTCTCCGAAGGTCCTTATCGGCCGGGACCCCGATTCTCACTTTTGTTCGTAACATACCTGTCAAGACGACCTCTTTCAACAGTTTCAACTTAACGGGACCTAACTTTTAAGCCCCTGATGTACACCGTTTGGAATTTATAGTTGACACCCCTCCACTACTCCTCGGTCTTTTCATTTTTCCCCTACGAGTCTCCACGAAAACCTTTTTTTCAGAGACCGTCATCCCATTTGTCTCTCAGGTGTCCGGGGTACACCTCTCTCTACGACTCTAACTCGAGATTCTTCCCATCGTCCCCACCCCTTCACCCCTGTCCCAAGTCACCGTGGTGTCCCCAGTCTACCGTCTCGAGAGAGGGACACCCCCTCTCTTCCCCTCCCCGACTCCCACACAGGAGACATAGACGGATTCCCCTACCCCACCTACCACCACAGGACTCGTCTCTCCGTCCCTTTAGTCCTCTACCCGTACCAAGTCCCGTCTCCACCCCCCCGCCACCCCCTCCTGTCTACGACTCAAGACACACCCGGCTTGACTTAGTCTCCACGACTCTCTGGCGACACCCCTCTAACCCCCAGACCTCCATCCTCTCTGGAGACTCGAATCGCTACCAACACCTTTGGTTTACTCCCCAACTTTAGTGGGCTTCCACGCCCACGTCTTCCCTCTCCTCCCGTCCCTCCTCTCTGGAACGTATAGAGGAGGTACTTTCCGGTGGGAAGAGATCTCGACGAGACAGGTTATGTCTTCGGTACGCCGATAACTCGTGAGTCACACTTCCCAACTTTTCATGTCTGGTCTAAAACCTCCCTTTTTCTTTACATTTTTATAAAGTAATTATGAAAACATACTGAGGAACAACTTTACGATTATAAAATCCATGTAGTCCTGTTCATTTTATGTCATCTTTTTACTTAAAGTGGTCAAAGAAAAATGAAAATTTTTGTACAGTCGATCCTCCACTTTTTAATGTGTACACCGAACGGAGTATACCGATAGTCTACTGTGACAAGATCTGGGACTTAGGGTGTCCCATTCACAACTCCTTTTGTTCGTTTCACCTCACCTTCCCACCTCTGGTTACAAACGTTCTACGATGTACTGAGTGACATTGGCCACAGACATGACGCACTCTAAACAGTACCACACATAATAGGGGGTTTGACTCAACGGGCGTCTATAAAGGGGAACGAATCTGAAGGACACTCTCCGCTCAATACGTCGTAAACGATACTCTCTGCCACAAAAGTTCTCTCTTCATAGTCGGACACTCCACTAGTCTTCCTACGGTTTCTCGTCCCTCCTGTTCGTCCTGTCTCCTCCCCCTACCAGACCCCGAAATCTCTCCACCCACTCTCCTTCGTCTCTGGGCCCCCTCGGGGGGGTCGGTCTGAAGCCGGTGGACCTGTCTCGAGTGCGGTGTCCGGCGTCCGCCATCGCCTTAGCGTGGAGCACCGACCCGACACACCACGGTTTCGGGGTCGCGACCCCCAGGTGCCCACCATGTCCACACAGTCCCAGGTGGTTGAGGTCCAGTTTCAAGTACTGGTACTCGTCCTATTTCTCGAAGTAGAGCAACTCCCGGTTCTTGGAGGGTCCCGTCTACCTCTGTGGACTCGGGGTACCGTACCATATCACCGCCTAGAAGAACGGACGGAACATCTTCAGATGAAAAGCCGACGGCGACCGCCACTCCTTCGCTAGTATGAACTTCCGCCACCCGAGTCCCACCTACAGTCCCAGGTACACGTGACTCTCTATTCCCTTCTCCCGGTCCTACAGAGGTAACGCCTCGTCCATGAGGACGGGTGACCGGTAGACGTCCTAGACCAGTAGCAAGTGGTGGGACTCCTCCCACCCGCTCCGGGAGTCGGCGTCGCAGAGAAGGTAGTGTGACAGGTCGTGGCCGTACGCCACGTCCCGTGGTTTGAATTTCCTGACGAATCGGAGGTCGGACTGGAGAGGGTCCTCGGCCCACCGGAGGAGGGAGTGTCGGGCGTACCGGAGACCCACGAAGTCCTCCTTGTCCTCCCGGGTCTTCCTCCAGCCGGGACACAATGGGACCCTCCGGGTCTCGTAGTACTTCAACTTGAACAGGACGTACCGGCCCCTCTGCGGGACGAGGGAGTCTTTGACTTCGTACATCCACTAGGTCAACGAATGCGGCATGAAGAGGTCCAACACAAGGTGGCTCTCAAGGAATACCTTCTCTGCGACCTCGGCCGGGTGAAGGTCGGTGAGGGCCCCGGGGTCGTCCCTCATTTGTTTGGACCCCTTGTCCGCCAGTATGAACGCTTTGAGGTCCTTATCGAGGAGACGGACGTCGTCCAGGACGAGGAACAGGAAACACATCGGCTTGTTCGAGTCCATCGGTCGGAACTTGTTCTACAACATCGTCTTCACTTTCTCCGGTAGGAGTGCGGTCACCACCCACAGGTCTGACCCCGGACACCCGGGGTCGTATTGGTTCCTGTCCCACAGATTGTACTGAAACAACTCGAGGAGGTTCGGAAGGGGGTACTCCACGAACCACGACCGACTCACATAGTAGGATATCAGAGGGACGTGTCTCGCCATAGGTTTATGGAAATCGTGGTCAAAAACACGTATGAGGTGCTTCAGATCGAAGGAGACACGTAGGAACTCCTACCCCGGTTTTCTGTCTCCCAGGTACTGTTTCCACTTCATGACCGGGGGATCGACATGACACTTATACAGGGGTACAAACCGGACGTACACGGAGTCTTTAAGCTTGTATAAGAAGGCCTTTCGGTATCGTACCGGGTCGGTCCCGTGTCCCGGGAATAGGTCTCCCCCGAGGAACCCAGAAGCAACGGCCTCGTCGGGGGCGTCCGTGTCCATAGGGTGTTACCGGTGATCGTCCCGAGGGTCGTGGCCTGGGGTCTCGTGGTACCGACTAGAGAAGGTCCAACTCAGACCTACACGACAAGAGACCCACGGTCTCCCAAACCCTCCTGTGCCACCCCTATCTTTCCAGAAGGGTGGACCTGGAACGGGACACCGACGTTCAACGGCATTTATTCGGACCGCTCTGTCATGGACTCTCGTTTAGGAAGGGGATCTAAGACAATCCTGGATCAGTACACTCTCGTCGTCCACCCTCCCTCGTCCTTCTTCCGGTCTTCCTTCGGAGAACGACACCAGTGTCGGAGACGTACTCGAAGTCTGATACAACGTTGGAAAGGACTGTGTCGAGGTCGTAAAAGAGATGGTTCTGAAGAAACTGGGTTGGGAGTGGGAACACTGAATGACTGGTGAGTGAGGAAATAAATGAGAACTGAAGTATACACGTAATTAAACGGTCAAGGAAGTTGTCTCTACGTGGTTCATGAATGATTCAAAGTGTAGGTGGAAGAGGAGTAAGAAATTTTCTGGGTGTCTTAGAGGGTTTGTCTCCGAGGAAGTTCGTGTCCGAGTCTGAACTCAGAGACTCAGACAGTGGTTGATCGAACGTGTGAAGAGATGGTTCTTTATGTCTCACACTTAGTACCTTAATACTTTACAGTCTCTACTATCCCGGAAGTTTGGTTGACGAAATGAAGTGTTCTTCCTAGAGCCAAGTCTCACATCGTCCCTGAAAAAGACTGTCACCGGGACCGAACCCACTCCACTCAACTGGTAAATGATCCCTGGAAATCACTGTACAGTCCGGTTCTGGGACAGTCGTCCGGGTTCTTCCTCTTTTGATGACAACTGAGAATTCTGAAATCAAGTCGTCGGATCGAGTAACAACGTTATACACTCCAAGTCTGACTTAAGTTGGTCAACACTGTTGGGAGTTCAATGAGAAATTGAAGACTTTACTGGACGTTTGTCCCTGAAACAGAGAAGTCTGCCAGTATGCTAAACTCACTCGAAGGCACACGTCGAGAAGGGTCGTCCCTCGACTTTTATAGGTGTGAGTCGTAGGTGCTTCAGGAGAGACCAACGAGTCCCGTTGGTGTCGTTCATGAGTCGAGGTTGTTGAGAAGGGTAGGAATCCTATACCAGTCTTTCCCTTAAGGGACCACCGGGTCACTAATCCTGAGTCACTAAAATGACGACACCGGGCCCAAGTCAGAGACCAGTCCCTTGATTCTGGGGTGTCCGACTCCGAGACGGTTTTTTTCTTTTTCCAGTCTTTGACACCCAGTTCAGGTTTCTCGACTTGAAACAGGGAATCATATAAAAACATAAACCCCTAAAAAAAAAAAAAAACAGCATGGTAAACTGCACACCCTAGACAAAGGGATGGTCCCTAATTTGGGTACGACGACAAACCCTCGAACCTCAGAATTGCTGACCGGGTTGTCTATTCAGGGACAGGGAGTCAAAAATTACCTACCGTCGGGGTGGAACGAAGAGTCGTCATTTCTTGTGTGGGCCCAGTCCTTCTAGGGAACCTCTTCCTTTACGGTTCGGTGAGGTCAAAAGAACGGACCTTTTTGCGGTACCTATCAGGTACCCCAGTGTTTTCTCAGTCTGTGGTGAACCGTTGATATGTTGGTGGTGGTGGTGATGGAATGTAAGTAAGAAAGGAAGCAAATAAGTAGGTGAGTGAGTGTGGGTGAGTAGGTAAGTGAAGGAGGAAAGAACCTTGTCGGGATAGATAAGTAAGTTGTCTATGAACGATACGTGAATTTGGTCTTTAAAACGACGTTGGGATTTACTCTGACTGGACCAGGGACGGGAGAACCTCAAATACGGAAGGTGGTTTCTTCGTATATTAGTGTTAACACAATTCACGATGTTTCTTCCCGTCTTGTCCTTCCTCCTACCCCTTAGTACCTCCAACGTGACTAGTCCTCCAGTAATCCCCTCCTGTCGTTCTGGTCCATTTACACACGACACACATTCCTATATCCCCTGTAAGAAGATTTCGTTCGCCGTCCCAGTAGAGTTCTCCCGGTCACACCGGTCTCACAAGTCTCGTCCTCCTCAGAGGTCGAGTCACGCTTAAACTCGAGACTGGGTAGTGGTAACGTGACTTGAGAAGACTACGGTCGTCCAGGTCGGTGGAAACACATACCCTGGTCGAGTCGTCCCGACGACTTCCCACCGGACAGGGTCCCATAACCGGGTCCACGACGGGAGGGTTGGGAGACCTCACCGACCCTGGGTCGTCACGTCTCAGACGTGGTGTTCGGATACCGCTTAGAGTCGGAATGTGTCAGGCCGGCGTCGAGGTCCCGTTCCACCCCCACCGTAGTGTTACCTAAACGTCCCGTCAGGTCCTCGGAACCTCATGTCTTACTTCGTCCCGTTTCCGATTATCTCAAAACGGTTCTCTTTCGTGACCAGTATCGTTTGTGGGAGAAGGTTGTTGTGTTCTCTTCTGAGATGTGTACCTGTAGTGGTCTACCAATTATGGTTTTAGTCTAACTAATATAAAAAACCTCAGTTTCTGCCTCTTCGAGATATGTATTCAGTCGTTTTTGTTCTGGTCCTCCACTGACACCGAGTTTACTACATGAGGAATCACGGTTTAAGTCTGAATTTGACTTCTTTCATCCCTTTTGGTGATCTGGTAAGTCCATACTGGATTTAGTTTAGGGAATGGGAATATGTCACCTTCACTGTTTATCTAAGTTCCTTAATCTAGACTATCTCACGGACTTCTTGATACCTGTCTCCAAACACTGTAACATGTCCTCCGTCACTAGTTCTGGTAACGGTTTTTTCTTTACGTTTTCCGTTTTACCAACAAACTCCTCCGGATGTTTATCGACTCTTCGCTTCGCTTTCCGTTTCCTCTTTTCCTCTCTATATGGGTAAACTTACGTCTCAAGGTTTCGTATCGTTCCTCTCTATTCTTTCGGAAGGAGTCACTAGTCACGTTTCTTTATCTCCTTTTGTTATCTCACCCTTTCTGATCTCTAGAGAAGTTCTTTTAGTCTCTATGGTTCCCTTGTAAAGTACGTCTCTATCCGAGCTATTTCCTGTCTTTAACATACCTGGATTGTCTTCGTCTTCTATAATTCTTCTCCACCGTTCTTTTGTGTCTTCTTGATATGTCTTTTCTAGAAGTACTGGGTCTATTCGTACTATTACACTAGTTAGTGGATCTCGGTCTGTAGAACCTTACACTTCAGTTCACCCGGAATCTTTCGTAGTGATACTTGTTTCGATCACCTCCACTACCTTAAGGTCAACTCGATAAAGTTTAGGACTTTCTACTACGACACTTTCACGATGTGAGTTATACAGTCGTTTAAACCTTTTGAATCGTCACCGGTGTCCGGACCTTTACCAGTCAAAAGTAAGGTTAGGGTTTCTTTCCGTTACGGTTTCTTACGAGTCTGATGACGTGTTAACGTGAGTTAGAGTGTGCGATCCTTTCATTACGGGTTTTAAGAGGTTCGGTCCGAAGTTGTCATATACTTGACACTTGAAGGTCGACAAGTTCGACCTAAATCTTTTCCGTCTCCTTAATCTCTGGTTTAACGGATGTAGACGACCTAGTAGCTTTTTTGTTCTCTCAAGGTCTTTTTGTAGATGAAGAAATAACTGATACGGTTTCGGAAACTGATACATCTAGTGTTATTTGACACCTTTTAAGACTTTCTCCAATCTCATGGTCTGGTGGACTGGACGGAGGACTCTTTAGACATACGTCTAGTCCTTCCTTGTCAATCTTGGTCTGTACCTTGTTGTTTGACCAAGGTTTACCCGTTTCCTCATGTGGTTCCGACATATAACAGTGGGACGAATAAATTGAATATACGTCTCATGTAGTACTCTTTACGACCCGACCTACTTCGTGTTCGACCTTAGTTCTAACGACCCTCTTTATAGTTATTGGAGTCTATGAGTTGACTATGGTGGGAATACCGTCTTTTACTTCTTCTTGATTTCTCGGAGAACTACTTTCACTTTCGCCTCTCACTTTTTCAACCGAATTTCAAATTGTAAGTCTTTTGTTTCTAGTACCGTAGACCAGGGTAGTGAAGTACCGTTTATCTACCCGTTTGTCACCTTTGTCACTGTCTGAAATAAAAACCCCCGAGGTTTTAGTGACGTCTATCACTGACGTCGGTACTTTAATTTTCTACGAATGAGGAACCTTCTTTTCAATAGTGGTTGGATCTGTCGTATAATTTTTCGTCTCTATAATGAAAAGGTTGTTTCCAGGCAGATCAGTTTCGAAACCAAAGAGGTCATCAGTACATAACTACACTCTTAACCCGATATTTCTTTCGACTCACGGCGTCTTAACCACGAAAACTTGACACCACAACTTCTTCTGAGAACTCTCAAGAACCTGTCGTTCCTCTAGGTTGGTCAGGTAGGATTTCCTTTAGTCAGGACTTATAGGTAACCTTCCTGACTACCACTTCGACTCTGAGGTTATGAAACCGGTGGACTACGCTTCTTGACTGAGTAAGCTTTTCTGGGACTAGGACCCTTTCTGACTCCCGTCCTCCTCTTCCCCTCTTGTCTCCTACTCTACCAACTTACCGTAGTGACTAAATTAACTGTACACAAACTCATCTGAGGTCCTCAACGACTACCTGTCCCTTCGGACCAAATAACGTCAGGTACCCCAACGTTTCTCAGCCTATACTGACTCGCTGAATTGATTTGACTTGACCCTCCTAACTGCTGGACGTCTCCACAGGAGGCGCGAGCGACCTCCCTGGAGCCGGACCCGACCTTCCGGCTACTGCGTAAAGGCGACGGGGCGGGACGCGGATTATCACTGAAATCCAGCCGTGAAACCCCCAGGAGTCAGACCTCCGTGAGATACCGTCATTTAGACCCTCGAACCCAGAGACAGAACAAGTACCGGGACACGACCAGTACGGAGAACGGTGGTACTGACAAATGTAAAAATGGTAAATTCTAAAAATGACAAAAATATAATCCTTAAATGGTACTCGGTCCTTAATTCACTTGACGAGTTGTAGACAATACGTCAGATCAACGGTACTGGGTACAGTACCTAGAGATCTTGGTGGAAGAGTAAGTCTCTTAACGGATCTTCTTGAGTCTCCTGAACCGGATATCAAAATGAGTATTGACTTTAAATAATGTCACCACATAATTTTTCCATGTATCGGTTTAGTAGTCCCCTTTTCTGTGTGTACCTCAGACGTTCTTAGATATATGTTCGAAGGATTACGAAAGGACTCTCCTCCTAAATGTTCTCTTTAATCTTTTATGGAACTCTACTTACTTTCACTTTTGGTTTCCAATACCGTATATCACTTTAATCATGAGTCTACTTTTTAATGTCTACATTAATCTAAACCCGTTAATATCTATTAACATCCCTAGAGAACCATCGAGTCGACCAATTCTTAGGTGGACGGTACTTCTTCTGGGGTCAAGCTAAGGACCCAACTCTTCTAAGGGGACCTCTTCCCTATCCGAAGGGTGAGGTCATAAGAACCTGAAGGGACCACCGAGTCGACCATTTCTTAGACGGACATTACGCCCTCTGGACCCAAGCGAGGGACCCAGTCCTTCTAGAGGACCTCTTCCCTTTCCGACGGGTAAGGTCATAAGACCGGACCTCTTAAGGTACCTGACATATTAAGTACTCCAGTGTTTCTCACTAGTCCTTAAATGTTCCACTATTAAGATTACACCAGAACCGTACCGAGTGTACAGTCTACCACCATCTACCAGAACCCACGATATGTAATATATTCTTTCCTTGAAGAATCGATTGATCCCTACTCGACATCGTATATCACACTCTTCTGCACCCTTCCTAACCCCTTTTCCACTTCACTAACAAGGTCTCTGACTCACATTACTAGGATACCGACACCCTCCTCTCTTTGTCAGGACCAAACATTCTGTTTTTGTGGGATCTGACACCCTTCAGTCCTCGTCTCCGTCTCTATTAATTAGATCGAATCGAAAACAGACATCCTATAGACCGGTTAAATTGGGTCCGAAAACGGCGATGGCAGTTAAACTGATGACCGGTCTAGAATCAAATTTTCAAGAGTCTTAGGAGGGTTGTCGGTCTGAGGTCCTTCCTTGTCGGAGTAGTTTTTTGTCGTCTTGTCTTAATTGAAAGATCTGTAACTGTATCAAGGGAAATCGAAATACAATGACAACCTCAGAGAACATGTAAAAGGGGTCTAGTGACTAAAAGAATTTAAGAGATCGTACTTACTACTACCTGTTAACATAACGGGACCTAAAGAGTGACCGGTCAAATCGACTCCATACACGGTAACGGTCAAAAAGAACGGGGTGTACCTAATTACTGTGTAAATCAAGACCTACACTTCGGAGTGGTACCAGAAAGGATGTCACTCGGACCAATATGATGACACTTAGTGTTAGTGACAGTGAGAACAGGTTACGACGGATTCTGTTTACCTTATATAAACCGGGTTAAGAGAAAGTCATGTTACTTAATCTCATAAACCACTGGATGCACCACTGTACGAAGACTCTTAAGAAATACACAATCTTCATTCCTCAATCCTTGACGGGACCACCAGGTCACCCAATCATAGGTACGAAGGTTGCGTCCCCCACACCCAAACTAGAGACCAGTCCCTTGATTTTAACGTGTGCAACGTACCGTTTTTCAATTCTCCATTTCAACATCCTCTTAACGGAGATGGTACCACGAGACCGTCAAAGTGAGTATAGATAACCTAACCGGTTATATATCCGGTACGTCCGTTTCGGAACTTGATATCGATTAGACTCAGAACCGTCTAATGGAACACTAGGAAGGTCTTGTTTTCTCTTAGAAATGTTCGAAAAGTCCGGTAGAGGGTGAAGACAGAGATAGGGACACCCTCCGACAATACTCTGTCAAAGAGTGACGGAGGGTCTATTCATTACTCTGAAAGAGAGGGTGAGAAGAGACCAAATTGACGTCTGATATTGTGACATTGATTAAAGGTCATCAGTACATGTCAACACTCTCGACTTGGTATTTCTTCCGTCTCGCGACTTCTTAACTACGAAAACTTGACACCACGACCTCTTCGGAGAACTCTCAGGGAACTTATCGTTCCTATAGTTAGGTCAGTTAGGTTTTCCTTTAGTTGGGACTTTTGAGTAACTTTCAAGACTACGACTTCGAGGTTATGAAACCGGTGGACCACACTTGTCGACTAAGTAACCTTTTCTGGGACTACGACCCTTCCTGACTTCCATCTCCCTCTTCTCCCGCTGTCTCCTACTCTACCAACTTACCGTAGTTACCTGTACTTGAACCTGTTTGAGACCCTCTACCAGCCCCTGTCCCTCCGGGTCTCACCACGTCAAGTATCCCCAGTCTGTATTGAACCGCTGACTTGTTGTTGTTATAATTGTGACAATTCGAAGTCGGATTTTAACGGAGGAGTCGTTCCACATAGGGTGTTGGGTACAACGTCAGTAGGTCGGGGGAAAACAGAAACACAGTAACAAAAACCACACACCCTGTTCCTGGACCCCCTAACCCTACAAACGGATGAGAAGGAAAACGACAAAAACATTAATTATGTGATATACTTAGAGTCTTACTGTCTAATACAAATGACCGGTTTAGTTAATTCTGAACCGGAACTGGAACGGACGACGGGACACAAACTGTCTTCTTATTATCTCATTTTGATACCCTAATTTACACTATCTGAGAAGGAACGGAGAAATCAAAAGATTTTTTTTTATACTTGGTTTATGACTAGTATCGGTATCTATGGAGAAGTCCACCTGGTATTGAACCATTTAGTCCATAAACTCCCGAGGAATAAGACTCGATGTTGCGGGTACTAACAAACCAGTGGTCAAGTCAAAAGAGGTCGACCAGGACTCCTTTTGGTACCCCACTTGTATATAGTCTAACAACATACGAGTGGGAAGTGTCACTAGAAGGGGTTCAATTCTCAGAAACGAAGGAAGAGTCATGGACGTCTGATAGTCGATGACAGGAAAATACTCAATGAAATCAGAAGAGAATCTTTGTTTGGTTGGTTGGTTATTTGGACTCTCAAGTATACTCCCGAAGAAACATTGAAAGGTATCCATACCGTAGACATTCGAGGTCATGGACGCCATGGACTTGGACTAAAACTTAAGGACACTTCGTCTGTAGAAGGATTAAACAAGTTGGATCTCTGACTTATATGTTTACCTGTTACCGGTCTGGTATATCTTTTTATCTTGAAACTGAAAGTTAGACGTCGTTGGACAGGTCTTTTGGTTGTGTGATAATCGTCATTAGTTAGGTTCTCCAGTTTGATGACAGACATCGTTAGTCAGGTCCTTCGGTTTCATTGGGGACATCATTAGTAGGGATTTGTCGGTCTCAGACTTATTACGGAGGGTTGGTTAGTGTATTCTACGAAACGAAGACGACGATTCAGCGAAGTCAGCACAGGCTGAGACACACTGGGGTATCTGCCGTCGGGTGGTCCGAGGCGGTAGGGACCTTAAGAGGTCCGCTCTTGTGACCTTACCCAATGGTAAAGGAAGAGGTTACCTACTTTCACTTTTCACTTTCACTTCATCGAGTCAGCACAGGCTGAGAAGCACTGGGGTACCTGACGTCGGGTGGTCAGAGGAGGCAGGTACCCTAAAAGGTCCGTTCTCATGACCTCACCCTACGGTAACGGAAGATCATTCCGGAATATGAATCTGAGAAATTAGTCGTGTATGAACTTCGGAAGGAAAAAAGGACGATAGTTTGAAAGGTGAAGAGACGGTTTACGTTAATACCACCGACTAGAAAAAAAAAAAAAAAAAACTCGAAACTTATTTATCGGTAACGAACAAGAGTAGAGACTCCAAAAGGAAATAAAGGTGTTGAAAGAAATTTTCGAATCGAAGGACCGTATGAGACACTGACATCCATTCAGCAAAGGAGAAAACCCCGGAATGAAGTTGACTTTTTGACCAAGTTGTCAATTAGTAGGAAAATAAGTAGGACTGGTCTGTAAGATACCGTGAACTTCTTTAACCCAGGATTCTTCACGATCTAAACCCCGTCTATGATCCCTGTGTTTCCACTCGTATAGGTCCTGTGTCATCCTATACACTTGTCCGGATTAGTTCCCTTCACACCCGATAGAACATAGTCGTAGATAGGACGTTTCCACGTTGCTCCACCTCTTCACCCTTCCTTTCCCAGTCCCTTCTTAAGATGTCGTAGTCACAGAGACCCTCTCGACCCGGGGAGAGGAGAGGATGACGCGTGCCGCCTCCTGGTGTCTCAGCACCTCGGGAGGTGTCAGGATCTCTTCGACCTTACCGTCCTCACACACCCTGAGGTGGAGAGCGCTCGTCTCTAGACCGGTTGTGTCTTGCACCTCTCGACGTGCACCCCGACCGCCCCCGCACTCCGGACGCAGAAGGGTCCAGTCGAGGGACCGGCTACCGACCATACAGTCGGAGCTCGCCAAGACCTCGGAAGGAGGGTCTGTGGGCCGGCACGCGCCAGACTGAGCCGCTCGCCGGCCACCGGGACCCTTGACCCCGGGCAAAGTCGGGTCGCGAGTTGGACGACGGCCCTGTCGGGTGCAACAGTTTCCACTCGGCTACGGTCCTTCGACCGACATCTGGGTCTACTCCCCGCCTTTCGTCCGTCATGTCACTGCCTCTTTAACCCTATGTCAGGACTCACCTCCCTGGGCTCCTTGTCCATCCCCGTCTCACCTAGGCAGTAGGGGGTCCGAACACCGCCGTCCCCTTCGTCTATGTGTCCGGACTCGGTTACGACCCAATCTCCACAGGTGTCTGTCGACACACGTCGCTACTAGGCGGTCTTGAAGGTGCTGACCAAAATGTCTCGACCAAAACAAATTCCATCCAGAACTCTACTTGCCCGAAGGGACCACCGAGTCTACTATTTCTTAGACGGACGTCACGTCCTTTGGACCCAAGCTAGGGACCCAACCCTTCTAGGGGACCTCTTCCCTTACCGACGGACGGGTGAGGTCATAAGAACGGACCTCTTAGGGGTACCTGACTCCTCGGACCGGCCGATGTCAGGTCTCCCAGTGTTTCTTAGCCTGTGCCGATTCGGTGATTGAGAAACTGAATTGTGAATCTACTTGTCCTCCCTCCTAGACCTAGAAGTCCGTCCCAACCCCCGGCCCCCGACGTCCAGATTCCCGTGTCTCGACCTGTTCCTTTTTCAAACCCAAGTCTTGGTTTACCACTGTCCTAGGCCGGACTCCCACCAGTACGTCCTTTCCTGGGAACCCTTCAGTCGACCCAGGGACTTACCACTGACCTTAACAGACGTGTCGTCTCCTGAACCTGTAAAAACCCATCCGTTTCCACTCGGTCGGCTTCAGAAACTCACACAATCCCTCATATAACCCACCCTTACACGTCCCTCATCAGTGTCGACCCGAGACAGGAAAACTCAGTTCGGAGAGGTCGTCGGACTAACAGACTCCACAGGGATCGACGAAGAACCCGACGACCTTCACTGACCCTCCCTCCCTTCTCACTCTCAGGGAGCGTCCCGTCTCCTGACCGTCCTCACTCCCACCGTCCGTCACACATACCGTCCCCTCTCGTCTCTCGGTCCGCCCGGACTCAAGACAGAGTCTTGAGACATTGGACCCCTCTCAATTGGAGACTCGGAGTCCAAGAGAAGGTATTTTACCTAGACTATGGGAGGAGTTTCCGGCACTCTGTATGAGTCTCATCATAAACATATCACGAACCGTGTCCGAGCTAGTCAGCACCAACGAGAACAATAGTTTCCACCACTGCAGACTTCCTTGTCCTGTGTACCACCTCTTTCCTACCGAGGGTCTCGAGTACACCCTTACTTTTCCCTTTTGAACGTCTCCGAGTACTTCTTCTCCTCTCTTACAAACGGTTTCACTTTTACTTCTCTGCACTCTTCTAACCACCGACTAGTGAACATAGAAATATTCATCCCCCGTTTTTAGACGACTCTCAAAGGAAGTTGTAAGTCTTAGGTCTTTGAGTCACCCGTTGGGGAGGTCATGGAGAATCACGGAACAGATGGGACTGAGGTCCGGGCCCAGGAGTCTGACAGGATACCGTATATTTGTACAGCAAAGTCCTCAGTCACTGGGAACTCCTGTACCAGTAGATGAAGAGACTCTTACTTACCTGGTGACCGAAGATAAGTCTCCCGGGACATGTCCCTCCACTACGACCTCTTAATACCCCGACACCGAAGGGACCCATTCCTAGAAAGGGAAACCTGAGACGGAGATGGGAAAACCTAAAGAACCGAGGAAGAAGGAGTTTTCGAGTCATCAGAAACCATTGATTGGGAGTCGACTCACCGTGGAAGTCCGAGGACCTGAGAATTACTGTGTTGGAATCACCATCGACACTTCGTCCTTCAGGACCGTAGGTAGACCCAGAGTATATCCTGTAGGGATGGGGGCCGATTCTCGAAGACTGGAAGATTAGGTACACGACACCCATGTTGTCTACTTCTCTGCCAAGGACCACGGGGAGACTCAGGAGTCAAGGGGCGTGGAGTCAAACCCTCTGTGTCGGGTTATCGTTCGTAGGAGTACGTCTGTAGACTTGAGCTCTCGAGATCTCTCCCTCCCGGGTCAAAGAGCTACTCCCTTCAGTAGAGAAACGAGTGAGTGCGACAACAGCTCGTAGGGAAGGAGAGACGAAGGACTGGAAGTCCTCAGAGACCCGGGGAGAGTGACTCATGGAGACGGGGAAAGGGACCTAAAAGAAAAGAACAAGGGGGATCATTAAAGGGAAGAAAGGGGAGGGTGGGGACTTCTATCCGGACCCTCCTCGGGACCCCAACGAGACACAGTGGGACGAATGGACGGACAGGGCTAAGGAAGGACTACCCGTCGCACAGGTAAAGGATGTGGCCGAGACTAAAAGGTCGACCTCATCCCCCTTGTGGGACCTCGAACCGAGGAGCCCTTCCAGACTTACCTCTCTCGGGCTCCCCGTAGAAGGATCCACTCACTCCTGTACACGGCCAGTAGACTCGTCAAGCGAACAGAACTAGAAATTCAACAGGACCCATACACAAGAGAATTGAATGACGACATCTGTGGCCACCCTAAGGAACAAAAGGAGACACAAGGATACCAAAAGGCAGAAGAACTCAGGAACGAAGTAAGTAGGACCGAGGAGAGACACGGTAGACGTACGTAGACTGGTGGTAAATAGAAATGAGGGACTGATGAAAAGACAAACGAAAGACTAGACTCCACGGGGCGGGGAAAAAAAATTGATAGGACCGGACGAATATTAGAAGGTCGGCTTCTAAGACTGACAGGAAACTCCCATCGTACCGGTAAAAATAGTAATCTTTAGTTCGTCAGATTTATTGGGATTCGGTCTATCAAGGACAAGGAGTCCCTAAAGACCGTCCTTTCGGGACCGTAAACAGATCCGGGTTGTGTCCCGAAGGGACGAGGACTAAAGGATGATTCTTGATACAGGAAAATAACGGAGGCATCCGGGCGAAGTAGAAGAAAGGTGTCTTCGACAAAACACCTGTGTCACACTGAACTCGACACGAGAGGTTAAAGCGTAAGAGTGTCAAGGAACGACACAGACCTTCAGAAAGGTACAATCCTCTGGGAACTAACGTTCATTATCGGGTCAAGTTTGACCCAATTTATTATTTCTCCTTAAATAACAAAACACACTAACCCTTCAGGTATCTAAAACTAGTCTTAAAGTCAGAGACGGGGAGACAGAGGAGTATACAATCAAAGAGAGGTCAGACCGAGGAGAGTCCCGACATTCCACTAACCATCACATTGGTCCTGACACGAAGAAGCGTGGGTCCCCCTCCTTGTCAACGTCCGGAAGGAATCCGAGATTGGGACCACCCAGTGTCAGGTGCACAACGAGATGAGTGGTAGAATTTAGAATACGGCCGAGATTTAACCAGGGGATCGGTCCCCCTACGACACGCGACTAACTGAACCGGACCTAACGACCAGGGACTTACCCAGAGAGTACATCACTCAGCCTACCCTCTCGGACGAACCGAATAGAGTCACCCACGGATACGATCTTCGACCTCAACCCTAACGAGGGTGGGTTTCCCGGACCGACGAGGGATCAGCCCCTCCCCCTCCTCTTACCTACATCCCTCCCTTGACGTCACAGGAGATCTAAGAGAGTCCTAGAGTCATGGACGAGAGCGGTGGTGAGTTCCCTTAAAGGGTAGAGACGAAATCTGTCTTCCGATTGTCACTCCAATAAGGAACTCGTTTTGGACTTGAGGGACTGGACGTCGTCCGGAAGAACCTCGAGTACAAGGATGAGTCAAAGGAAACCTTTAACATCTTAACCAGATGTCAAGACGTCCCAACCTACCCTCAATGTTTCTCTGTCTCGAATTGATTAAGACTTCTTAAATAATCTCACCTGGAAACATTTATACACGAAATGTATAAAAATAGTAATCTCAAAATAGGAATCCACAAATAGTAATCTCAATCTTCACTGAAGACCTTTGCCGACTCACTCCGATACTCCTGTAAAAATACCTACGGTATCTTTCTGAGTAACAACTGGGAATATTTTTCTCTTCCGATACTACCTATCCTTCCTTCCCTTCATTCTCTACCACTAAAGGGTTGTGTCGGAGTCCCCGTCGAGAAACTTTAAGATAGGATAGTCCTATGAAAAGATATACTTAACCGAAAGTCGAGGATCCCCGTCTACGTCTCTGGAATCAGAACGGATAAAGAAGAACTACAAAATTTTACTCACTGTTCAAAAACATAAAACCACTTGACTACCTTAGGGTTGAAGGGACTTGGAGAGAGAGGACAGGAAATATAAGAATAATGAGAGTTCAAAGTCCAGTAGACACAATGGTCAGAAAGGGGTTGGAAGTAAGAGGGGAGGACGAATCTGTGTCCCCACCGTGAACTCTTTTTACCTGGATAATTATGACGAACTACTGAAATCAGCGAGACAGTACCCATGACTACTGTAAACGTCGGGACAAAAGAAGAAAGTCTCGCCCACAACTTCTCACTCTTTCTTGTAAAATAGGACTTCCTATTGTAAGTGCTCGTCCGTGTCCTGGTGTACAACGATAACTCACCTGGGGTCAATACATCGAGGGTCCTTAAGACCAAACCTTTTTGCACACTTCTCCTCTTTTCGTGACAACCCTCTACCGGAGTGACGGGATTTATCCCGTTCACACCTCTTGTGATGTGCACTGTAGTGTCGTCACTAACAGTTTCTACTCTACTAGAATCATCTTCTCGCAAGTCTCCTACGGCTACAATTGTGGGTGGAACATGTAGTCTTTTCGGATTCACTTCTTCGTAAGATATATGCACTTCTTACACCGTTCACAAACCTAGTTTTCCTTCTGAAACTAGTTGTAGTCTCTTAAGTATTACCTGTCTTCCAGATACCTACATTTCTTATACCCTTCTTAAAGTCAAAATCTAGTGTAACGTAACATGTAGTCTCCTAAGTGTGACCCTACTTTGGTACGGATACAGTTCTTACACGATTTCGGAAACCAACCTTCAGTTTGGACTAAGTTGTGGCTTCTTAAGTGTGTTCTCTCTTTGGGAAACTTACATTCCTTACACCCTTCCCGAAATAAGTCTTGTGTTCGGTATGTGTCACAGTCCATATGCCGAAGTGTGGTCCCTCTTCGGTACATGGACATTCTCTACACCCCTATCAAAATGAACCTTGGGTCAGGAAGAAACTGAAGTCTCTTAAGTGTGATCCCTCTTTGAAATACTTACATTCCCGAAACTCTTTCCGAAGTACACCTTGAGCCCAGAACGAGCCGTGGGTACCCAGGTGTAACCTCTCTTCGGAGTACTTATATAATTGACACCCCTTTCGAAATAAACGTTCCGTGTAGAGTGAACAATAGTCTCTTAGGTATGATCCCTTTCTTGGATCTGTACATTGTTGACACCCTTTCGGAAGTCAATCTTAAGATAAAATTAATGCATAGTCTCCCCGGTACGACCTCTCTTTGGCATATTGGCAGTCTGAAGAGTGGAAGAACTTGTCATCTCTTACACATTACCACTATAAACAAATATTAAGAATACGACGTCCTTGGGGTTGGTGTTCTACTTTACTACCGGGTGTCAAACGACCTGACGTTGTTGGTCATAATAGAACGGGAAAGACTCACTTATGGGACATGAGGTCGTTCTGACCAGAGGGACAAGTCGGTATAAGTATGATCCGTTGTAAATCAACTCGTGGATGAGACACAGTCCATGACACGACAAAATGCATATAAGGAATGAAAAATTTTTTTAGGACATTACATCCATAAGAATAGGAGTAAAATATTTACTCTTTATACTTTCTCCAATATTATGAGTGAGTTCAGGTCAGTCGATCATTTGAAATCTCAACTCTACCCTTGGTCCGGGTCAACTGAGATTTAGATGATAAGAAACACGTGTAAAGATCAGAACGGACAAAAATGAACAGTTCAAAGGGACCCGATTTTCCGAGGGAAGGAATAGATCCTGGGTCGAGGAAGGTAACTTGTCTGGAGAAAAGGAGAAGATTACCATCAGTCACGGGGGGTTCAACCATAAATTAATACACGACAGAATATAAAAAGACTATCGAAGTACGAACAATCAGGTCGATATTTGCCGAGAGACCTCGTACCGTAAAGAAAGACAAAAAGTTTAAAACTTCGTATAAATGAAAACTGATCTATATTGTACGAGTACTATTTTTTTTTTAACTTTACCAAGTTTACAAGGAACAGTAAGGACAGAAAGTCAGGAGGAGTCTCTGTTATGCAATAAAGACACGGAAAGACCCATGTGTGTGTGTTTCATAAATAATTATGACGAAAGACATTCAGATGGGGTGAATTTTTGACATAAACTATACTCCTATAACGACAATATAACGGTTGAGGTCCTGGAAGAGAAGGAGTCTTCAACACTCGGAGGAACTCCGGTGACTCCACTGAATTCCTTTCGTCACCCCTACCAGCCCCAGGACGTCAGAACCCTCTGGACTAACGGGAACACAATACTCTCTCATGAGACCCTGACCCTTTTACATTTATTTCACCTTATAAAAAAGTATTTTTAAACATATCAACGCTGGGGACAGTGACATGGTAAGAGGATTAAGAGTGGAGCAGACAGGGGAAGAGTGACGGTAATATGGGTGTAGGACTTCAGTCGACACCCCGGTAGCTTTCCTCCCTCTTTACCAGTGAGAGACTACTCCCAAGTGTGAGACAACCCATAGGAGTCGGTCGGTCGTCACCTTTATATTAGTTCATAGAACCGCAGTCCCAGTGTTTACGGGACGTCTCCAGGTCCTAGTTTCTGCTTACGATCCTTACGAATCTAAGAGACGTCGTTCATTCCCCAGTCATTTCCTAAGGTTTTAATTGACACGAACTATAGCTCAGATATTCCATTCTGTTATAAAAAATTTCTACAATTTTATAATTGACACTTCTTTACGTCCTATAATTACTTACCGTACTTGGTAGAATTTTCTAGTCTATTGGTTTCCGGGCTAAGTCTCTTCGTCTTACGACCGGTTGTGTCCACTTTGTAGGTAAGGTCGAAGAGGTGGAAATCTCGGTAAGAGGTCTGACGTCAAACGAGGTGACGATAAATCTTAGGGTGAAAATATTTGAGAGTTGGTCACTTTTCTTAAACAATCTCCTCGTTCCTTCTCTTCGGTCTCCGGAGGAACCTACTCTGAAGACGAAAGACTTTTCGTGTTTGTGTGACTATTGAGGTCTTACACCGGATTGTAACAGGTCGATCTCTTGGAGATTATATGTCATTTGCAAAACATGATGTGTCTTGGTCCTTTACCTTTACTCATTACACTTGTTCACAAAACCAGTTCAACAAATAATTCGTGCATAATGGTTCGTTGACGGACATATGTTTGGTGGTACACTCCACGACGGTTCCTTACTCTTCAGTCTGGACGTGGGACGGAAGGACCTTATAATTGGATCACTCCTAATTTCCCTGGTTGGCTCTTTTTAGTTCACTTGGTTTAGTAATTTCCAACGGTTCACGACACTTCTCTTACTTGTTTTAGTCTTTCCCCTCCGGGAGAAAGATTTCTACGAGTGTCTTCCGGACAGGATTCTCATTATAGTTACGATTCTGAACTTCCTACTCTTTCTTGGAGAATATAGTTCTTGTCCTTCTTGCCTATCTCCCTTCTCGACACGTCTGATGGACTACACACTTCTCAAACCGTATAAGTTCTTCTGTTCCAAAATCGTTTTACTAGTCCCGTACACACCGTGGTCAACCCTAACATCTCTAGCTACCCGGTCTAGTAAGTTAAAGTAGGATTCACTCTTCTCCAGTGACTTCCCAAAAGTTACCTCTTTACTGTACAAACTAAGGATAATATTCTACTGTCACTTGAAGACCGATGACTCTCTTTTACCCAAGATTCCCCTGGTTTCACCTTCATCTCTCGTACAACCTTTGACGGTCGTCGGGTTCAACCTCTACTACCACCGGACCTCTCCCACCACTATTACCTTTACTTTCACCTAACTTCTATATAAAACCCTTCTTTTAGTCACTTGACGATTACCTAATCTACGTTCCTATTACCTGTCCCTCCTCAGTCCCCCATCAAAGGACCGAACTTATCGACTCAATCACCACGGTAAATGACCTTACTCTTATCCAGACCTTACCTTTTTAGATTTTCAGATAAATTATAATTGTAAACGTGATATACACTCTACACGTTAATCTTTAAAGTTCATCTACCAAAATATATACCTGACTTCGAGACCTACCAGTATGGAGTCAAGTCAAGTCAGTAAGTCAGTACAGGCTGGCGTACCTGACGTCGTGCGGTCCGGAGGGACAGGTAGTGGTTGAGGACCTCACATGAGTTTGAGTACAGGTAACTCAACCACTACGGTAGGTTGATAGAGTAGGAGACAGCAGGGGAAGAGGAGGGTGGAAGTTAGAAAAGGTTGTTGTCCCAGAAAAGGTTACTCAGTTGAGAAACGTACTCCACCGGTCTCATAACCTCAAAGTCGAAGTCGTAGTCAGGAAGGTTACTTATAAGTCCCGACTAAAGGAAATCCTACCTGACCAAACTAGAGGAACGTCAGGTTCACTAAGAGTTCTCAGAAGAGGTTGTGGTGTCAAGTTTTCGTATTTAAGAAACCACGAGTCGAAAGAAGTATCAGGTTGAGAGTGTAGGTACGTACTGATGACCTTTTTGGTTTCGAAACTGATCTGCCTGGAAACAACTGTTTCATTATAGAGACGAAAAATTATACGACAGATCCAACCAGTATCGAAAAGAAGGTTCCTCATTCGCAGAAAAGTAAAGTACCGACGTCAGTGGTAGACGTCACTAAAACCTCGGGAGGTTTTATTCCAGACAGTGACAAAGGTGACAAAGGGGTAGATAAACGGTACTTCACTACCAGTATGAACCTCGACATGTAAACCCTCACCAGTTTCCTCGTCTTCCATAAATTTCGATACCCTTCTTTATTACTTTAGATCTCGACGTGATAAATTATGACATCGGTGATCGATGTATATCCATAATTTACTTTTTAAATCCAGGAATCCGTGTTGTCGGTCTAAAGGTCGTGTGTCATTGACATACACCGTCAACCGATGGAATAATTTACCACATCCACATCTTGTAAAAGCAATAACGTCTTTCCAGACAACCTGCCATGACGGGGGTCTCTCTCATGTCGTTTTATACTCCTGGGTCCTGCTTCAGAATTCCTTATTCTGAGTTATAAATCCCTTAGTCTACCCACCTTCGTGGTCCTTATTTACGATTCTTTCTCGTTAGTCCCTGAAGGGACTACCAGGTCACCGATGCTGAGACACGATGGTTGCGTCCCCTGGGTCCAAGTTAGGGACCGGTCCCTTGATCTAGGGTGTACGACGTTGATTCTCAAACGTACGACGTTACCTGGACCGTGGAGGTTTGTTTATTCATAAATTTTCTTTTCTCGTCAATCACTCGTTAACCGTTGTGATGGACACCTATGAAATACGTTCGTCGTCGACATTATTCCAACTGAAAGGTTGATCCTGATGTCTCTAACAATTTTAGGATATATACGTTTTCGAAGGTCTCACTTCAACTATATATAACAATCTCTTCCAGTCATGGAATTTGACTTACTTATCCTTATTCTTGGGTACCTCTACCTTGTCAAACCTGAAGATCTTCTCGTAGTACCTTCACCTACTTGTTGGGATCTTTGACTTTCTACCTTTATTCTGTCTAAAATCTTCGCAGTGTTACTCTCTTACTTGTTTTGTACCGTTTTCTATCCACAAGGTCCTCCTAATTCTTTATCGTGCACCTCGATCTACCGGGGATGGATCTCTTAAGGATTGACCAGAAAAGGAATGGGCTCCGGGTCTCTGTTCGAGAACCTTTGGGACTCGACTATTTCAAAGGTATCAGACACTACTTCCTAAACATTGTACCTTCTGGAAAGTTAAACATCACTGTTACGTGTGCAGAGTTTCAGTCTTCACCCTATTTTAATTATGCCAACACGGAACCACAGGTACCCCCTAACTAAGGTCCTGTGGAGGGTGGTTCTCTGTGTTTTTAGGTGTGTACAAGTTCAGCGAATATATGTTACAGTACCCCCTGAAGGGACCTCCAGGTCACTAATCCTCAGGGTGACGTCCCCCGTGTCCAAACTAGGGATCAGTCCTTTGATTCTAGGGTGTTCGGTTCACCGTACCGACTATTTCTTTTATGGTACCAAAACGTATATTAAATACACGACGTTTGAGTTCAAAACAAACCCCTTTCAACATTAAAAAAAAAAAAAATTCTAAAAAGCTAGGTGGTAACCAACTTAGGTGTCTATATTCTGATATGAGTTAAGAATTTAAAACCTCTTTATCTTTCCCAAATAGAAATTTTTAACTACTATTAAAGATTATTTAACGTTAATCGTTTATAATTTTTGTCAGTAACTAATACCGTGTTAAAACAGAAGTTTTTAAAGTTTTGGACCTGACGTTTCACTCCTTTACCTCTTTATCACTTATCTAAAAAAAAAAAGTGTGTCACTTTTAATCGACCGGACGGTCCTCAGAGAACCGTCTTACTTATTAATTTAGGGCAAAACGGTGAGTCTCGGTCAATGTTTCTACGGACACACTCTTCGACGAATCAACGTTTACAAGTACACAAGAGTCAGGACAGAAGAAACGTTGGGGACCTGACACCGAGAGGTCCGAGGAGAAGGTACCTTAAAAGGTCCGTTCTTGTGACCTCACCCAACGGATAAGGACGAGGTCCCCTGGAAGGGTTGCGTCCCCAGCTTAGGTACAGAGAACACAGAGGACGTAAACGTCCACCTAAGAAATGGTGACTCGGTTGGCCCTTCGGGTTCACATTTAGTCATAGACGATAAGACTCGTGCAGAACACCAAAGCGTCGGTCCCAAGACATTGTAAGTGGAAAATAAACCGAGGGTCGTAGGAAAGGGGAAAAGAGACCCTTATCATTGGGTTTACAAAAACCCCTTTCATAGGAAAGAGTAGGAGAGCCGAGTCGAGACAGAGGTGGAAGTCGAAATGGTCACCCAGGACAACTCGAATTCAGGTAGGTGGACGGATAGGGGAACCGATGTCTCGGTCACTCTAGACTTCTCTATAAATGACCCGAAAGACTTTCTCTCTCCGAAAAGAAAAACTCTTGTTGGTGACCTCTACAAGAGATAGGAGGAAACATCCTATACATCCTTCTTCCATGCTCCGGACCTTAACATAGGTGTCGAAAAGATAACCCCACTCCCTTCAGACCCGAAGGACCCAGGTCGTATACCTAGTACTCCTACTCCGATTATGATTCTTATGTCACCACTTTATCTGGGACCCAGGGACCACTGTAGTCAACTCGGTGATCGGGTTCGAATGGACTGTATCTGGAGAGTTGAATAATCAGTGCACTCGGGTATTTGTAGAAATCAATTTCATGCATCTAAACCCAAAAGATAGTAAACTTTTAATTAGTATGACTAGGACCGAATATAAACTTCCGTGATAAAGGAACCTGTCGTGGAATTATAGTGTAAAAGAGAATCGACGGTGTGTTCGAGGAGGAAACATAAGGTAGAGTCAACGAACCTCCAACTCACAGTTTTATCCACGGAAAGTGTGGTGTTGGAATTAAAGTACTTAGGGTGCCCTTACTACAAACAGTATAGTATGGAAGGTTTAAACTACTTTTAGTCGAGAGTTAGGGTCTAAGAAGTTACCTATTGAAGGAGAGAGAAACTCCATTGAAGGTCCGAGGGGATGGAATGGGTACACTTATACCCCGAAGGGTATAGTGGACACAAAATTTCAGTCTAGTACACCTGACGGATCCACAAAAAGGACAGACGATCTCTGAAACAGAATAAATAAATAAAAATACGTAAATAAACAGACATCACCCAGAAGTAACGTCGAGAACCCGAGTCATCAACTCCATACACCCTATAGCCAAGGGCCTGGGTCCTAGGTTCCGTCCCGGGGACGTAACCCTCGTGTCTCAGAATAGGTGACCTGGTGGTCCCTTCAGGAATCTCTGAAACAAAATAACCTGTAGCAAGGTTGTGGTCAACCTTGGTCAACAACCTTGACACACAGGCTATCGAGGGGATCCTCATCGTTGACTAAAGAGGTGGACAGTTTGAAGACTTGACTTTTTGGTGTCAAAGGTAAGACATATGTCTCCTGTAAAACCTCGTATGGCACAGGACCGGATGTAGTTCTCCCGGAGTGACTTTGAACCCCACGACATAGAACTTAATTATAAAAAAAGACGTCTACACCGGTCTTCAATCCAATTGTCTAGACGATCGAGACCAAAATCTGAAATTTGAGGTAGGACAAAAAAGGTCACCAACACTGGTCATAGGGTTGAGACCCTTTTGACTCCGTCCGGGTCACAAGAGGTCCGGGAGAGGTCGTAAATAACGATCATCTGTACCCCAGCGTTTCTCAGCCTGTGTTGACTCGTCGACTTGACTTGACTTGACTCTGTCAGATTCCTACCGGTAACACTGACCACTCTACACTGTAGAGAACGACAGAGAGTAAAAAAAGTTTTTTATGTAAATAAATCAACTCAAAAATACACAAATAAATCAGTGGACTGAGGAAATCCGTCACGACCCACACAAAACGACGGGCCCAAAGAGAGATCATCACCGTTCGACCCCGAGGAGACACGACCCACCACCCGTCCGCAAGCAACACCACCGGAGAGAACAACCCCTCGGCACCGACATCCCACGCCCTGCCCTGATCAGCACCCAGACTCCAAACAACTAGGGGCCGTATACCGTAGTGGGACATACTCCTTAGCTATCAAAGGGGACGTACCGTCCACCTAACAGGTCGTCAGTCGGTGGGTCATTCGGGAGTCACCATAAGACTGCTAATCGCACAAACTCTGACAAACGAACACAAACAAATAAAGTGATTTGGGACACTCAGTCAAATGGACAACGTTACCCGAAGTCCGTTCAGACGCCGAACACTCAAGACAAGCCAATGGGTGGGCGTCTCTACAGAACTCCCGTCCACAGTAACTGTCTTACAAGTCACGGGGAGTCGTGACCTAGAGTCCAACGTCAAAGCGTCTTACGGGTGTTCGCCGTCGTGTAACGGACGGGTGGAACCGAACGAGCCCGTTGGTGTCCGAATCTCTTTCCACCAATCTCACGACGTTTCTCATATTAGTAAGACTAAAGCCACAACTGGTAGACCACTACAGGTACACATCTCAGAAGAGAACACAACAACCTTCTCCCACAAACGATACTGGTCACGTAAAAGAACCGTTTTGAGATGATCAGAGACGGGACGAAGTAAGGCGTAAGGTTCCGGTTTAAACGGACAATGAGGTCCACAAAGAACTGAAGGATGAAAACGTAAGGTCAGGGGACATTAATTTTCCTGTAGAAAAAACCCACAATCAAGATTTTCCAGAACATCCAGAAGTATTTTGGCAAGTTGAAGTCGAAGAAGTCGCAATGACCAACCCCGTATCTGAACCTAATGACACTATAACTTACCAAACGGAACCTCTGTTGTCTCTAGTAAGACAACAAAAACTCTGACGTAGGTTCATGACGTAAAGCCTGAGAGAACAACTGGTACTACCGATGAGGTAAAGAAGACTCCCTCAGGACGGGCGTCATCATCTATATTACCAGTAGACTCAATTTAAGTGGGTAAGGTCAGGTAAAATCAAGTGACTAAGGATCTTACAGCTGCAAGTGAGAACGGTAGAGAACAAACTGGTGAAGGTTAAACGGAACTAAGTACCTGGACTCTAAGGTCCAAAGATACGTTATAACGAGAAATGTCGTAACCTAGAACGAAGATAGTGGTCACTGTAGGTGTTGACCCATAACAAAAACGAAACCGAGGTAGGGAAGTAAGAAAGACCTCAATAAAGAGGTGACTAGAGGTCATCGTATAACTCGTGGATGACTGGACCCCTCGAGGAGAAAGTCATAGGATAGTAAAACGGAAAAGTATGACAAGTACCCCAAGAGTTCCGTTATTATGACTTCACCGAACGGTAAGGGAAGAGGTCACCTGGTGTAAGACAGTCTGGAGAGGTGGTACTGGGTGGGTAGAACCCAACGGGGCGTCCGTACCGAACCAAAGTAACTCAATCTGTTCCGACACCAGGATCACACTAATCTAACTGATCGAAAGACACTCATACCAAAGTAACACAGACGCGAGACTACGGAAGAACGTAGTGGATGGTAGACTGAACCCAAAGAGAATGGAACCCGCACCCCATAGAGAAGTGCCGACGAGGTCGTTTCGTGTCGGTGACGAGGAATGGAACCTACTCCACATAGAGGAATGGTGGTGGTAAGGACTGGAAGTCTAACTAATATAAGAAACGTCGGTTTCTACCTCTTCGAGATATGTCAGTTGTTTTTGTTCTGGTCATCGACTGATACCGAGTCTAGTACTTGAGGAATAATGGTTTAAGTCTGAGTTTAACTTCTTTTATCCCTTTTGGCGATCTGGTAAGCCCATACTGGATTTAGTTTAGGGAATACACTTCCCAATTACGTCGGTGTTATCCCTTTCACCTCTACACGGACGTTTACCCCGAGAGACGAGCCCGACTTGCATGAACGTTCGTTCCGCAAGACGGTTCCTCAGACCTGTATCGGAACTCAAACTACCAGGGAACGTTTGCTCCCTTGTAAGGGAAGAACACTATTCTTCTTCCTCCTCCCGAGACCTGTCTGAGACGTCATTCGTCTTTAAAGTCAGGGAAAACGACATACTATTGTTAATACGTGTACGCGATATGACTTTTCCGAACCAGTATGTCAGACCTTAAGACGGGTCCCCCCGATATATTTTCACTTGACGTTCGAGCGAACGAACGCGTCAAGAAAAAGGAGACCGGTCTCACCACAGACAGAAAACACACACAACAGAAACACAGTAAAGTGACCGTTAGAGGTTGTAGACCGCGGGTTGCACCCCGAGCTCACTTTGTCTTTCCCACTCATTGGGGCCCCCCTAAAATTTAGGTATCGTCCCCTTGAAAACCCTTTTAGTACCCCTTAAGGAGTGGGATCGCCCCCTTGAAAGTCCTTTAGTACCCCTTAAGGAGTAGTCATGTCTGTGTCATGTACCTCAATCAGTTTCCTGAAGAGGTGAGGTATCCACAATTCCAGAGCTGAGCAGCTAACTCACTCGAGAAAGCGAACCACCTCTTTATAACAGTAACCAAAGTTATAGTTTGATTCAGTGTCAATTTAAACTTCCTTACCTTTTATTAAGTTTTTCTTAACTCTTTCGTTGTAGTCTTCCCATTACACTAGGGAAACTTCAATACCTGAAATACATTACGACATTGTGTCCGAAACTGAAACGATAGATGACTATTACTCTCATTTAGATTACGAAGTTACTTCCTTCTCCGTTAAATACTCCTACACGGTCTGCAACCACCCCGAAGACACAACGGACTTCCGTTCCTATGTGCACTCGGAGGAGGACATTTACCACTTTGTAGACTAACAAGTCTTAGTCTAAGTCTCCGAAGAAGCCAAAGCAGTCTCCTCCCATTTCTCTAATTTCTTTACTGGGTAGATAAGGTCCTCACCACCTTTAGGGTATTCCTCCTCTTCTTTAGACGCGGAAGACGAGGAGGAACACGAAGAGAAAAGGGGTGGCGCTAACCAGCCGGGCTACACCCGTCCCTTGTAACAGCCAAGAGGAAAGGAAACAGACACGAAGTACTACTACTGAGCGGACGAGGGGGACCACCAAAATAGCTAGGAGGTGTTAATAAAGGGTAGGTCTCTGTCGTTCTACTGTTGCACTATTTACAAGTTATGTGAGGAAACCTTATATTTAAAAAATTTCTAGAATTTCGATCTCATCGCGTCATACCAGGAGTTAGAGGGAAACAAAACCGATACGACCTTAGACCCTTTTCCGTTTAATTAGTAAGGTAATCTAACCCTTAGATAACGGGTTCGACAGAACCTCCCAAGAGTTACCAACGTTGAAGCATCGACCACCCTTCTTCTTCGATCTTTCGTCCGAGCCTAATTACTTCCTGTCTTAGGGGGACCAAGAGAGCTCCTATTCAATTACCCTCTCCCGGCAATAGCCCGAAATTCTCTTGTCCGAGTCATGAGATTAGTCCTGAATGTTGTTCAGGCGGTCCAGAAAAATACTCGTACCGTAGCACACCACGGACGACCGGTGTGGGTCGGGAGGAAACAATTTTGTCACGTTCCGGGGTTACTCGGTATATGACTAAAAGATCGTTCTGACTCCCATCGATACCTTACTCGACATCCCTCCCTACTTTAAAGTCTCTCTAATAATGTTTGAAATCGTAAACTTTTACGTTTATGACTTACGTTTGCATATGACCCTGGTAATTTTCCTGTCCCACGTAGATATCGACTTATATAGTCTCGGACGAGCCCTCATCCTCCTTGTCTCGTAGTCCGATTACAGAAACGATGTCGGAACCGGTTTCGATACTCTGGTGTTTTCCCTCCATTGACGAAGGTAACACCTTTTGGACCAGTATACTCTTCTCTTACAACCTTTAATTTTCGACTAGTTCCACGTTAAGGATTTCTGTCTAGAGAACGACCCTCCTTATTCTGAGGAGGACCTGGAACGGCAGCTACGTCCTTCCCCGAAGTGACCTGATTACTCACGTTTAGATTTTGTCTGTTTTACCCGTTGGGCTATGGCCCTTTGATAGAACGCCCGGATTCAGGAACCCCGGGTCCTTGTTATGCCCCCTGAAAAGGAGGAACGGGAGGAAGGCAGGGTGGACGGGGTTGGGACAAGGGAGGGTCGTTGTCAATGGTCAGTTACGGAGTAATTTTCCTGGAGTTTACTACTAAAGTCCGAATACCAGACGATGAAGTCCTTCACGACGACGACTAAACGGTGATCGACTCTTACAAGAAAACAGTGGTCCTCCTCCGTAAATGTTTAATTTTTGTTTACATAAACCTGGTGACGGATTTCCGTGGAAACCGAATTATAATCCGGCATCGTCACGCCGAAACTCTCCAGATTGGTATTAAGGACCCCATTATCTGAGGCTGATACAACCCCTTTAGAACTAATACCAAAGATGAAGATGGTGCGAAAGTAATAATCGACCCCTTGCATAACGAGTTTATGAAGATGGAATAGTAGGGAAAAACCGAGAAGGATTACTTGCTTGTCCTCCTAAACCTTCATGACCCGCTGTATATGAAACCCTTTACGAATAGTTTCTAAGAGCGGGACAAGAGAGGAATAATATGTTCCTTTTTTGAAACTCCCTGATCATCTGTGTCCCCGTCTACAAAGTCAATAAAGAAGAGTTGTTACCGGGGTTCTGACCTTTTTTCTTTTTTCGGGAGATTACGACTGCCCTGACCCGAGATAACGTCTACAGACCTTCTCATGGGTAGGGAACGTTACGGTTAAGGTATTACGTTCTAGTCACAGACAATGGAAAATATAACATTTGTATGGATAATTATAAACCCCTTCTCTAGAAGAGAGAGGAAACCCCCGAAAACATTGGTAAGGTGGCCTTTTGATCATCGGTGACGAGTTTAAGAAGCTCGTGAGGGTAATTTTACCAATTGATTATGAGGTTTTACCCAACTCGTCACCGGTAATGGTGTTTACTTCGAGCTCCGTAATCTTGTTAATCATGTTCTTGTTGAGGTTGAACCAGTATATCTCGGGAGATGGAGGGGGACCTTACGAGGAAAAAAACAATATTTTTTCTTTAGACCTTTTACCTCTTACAATTGGCTAAATGCTCTACAATTATTTACATAACTTGGATACCCTCGTAATGTTAACCCTGAGGGGACAGGTCGAGAATAAGGAGTCTTAACCAGGAATTACCACGATCTAGAATTCCTGACAAAAAAACGGTAAGGGGATGTTAATGTTCTATCTCTATTTAAACGAAAATGTTAAGGACAAGAATTAGTACGAGTCGGACAATTCGCAATAGTTACCTGTCAGAATGGTGTCCCTTACTGTTTATCAGGATGAAATACAGTTCTTAAGTATCGAGCGAGAAATGTTAGAGAGGCAGTTCTTATGGGGTTAATATAAGATATAGTAATATACCTACTAGAGGATAATCGTCGAGGATCACAACAGCTTGCACTACTTAAGAAAGATTTTCATGTCCTCCGAAATTCTGATATGTTAAACGTTTATCGGGGTCTTTTTTAAGTTTTCCTGAAAGGATAAAGTATAAATCCCTGTTATAACCTTGTTGTATCTTATTACGGGGTTTTCAACGTTAAGTCTTCTCTGGTGGAGTTTTGGAATTTACTAAAAGTTCAATAACCCTGTATAGTTAACCGATACGGACCATGAACCCTAAGGATGAATAGTTAATGCTGTAAACAAAAGATGAAATCTCTCTCTATGTCGAGACCTATCGGGGGCCTGAAGTTGGGGTAACCGAAATGTCCTTGAAGTTAAACAACTCGTTGCTGATTTACTGCCGAAAAAATAAATGAATGTACTCAGAGTTGGATAAAACAAATATTATAAAGTATGGGGAATAAGAGGTAGACCACATTGACGAGTTCTCTTTCCTAATTATCTTACCCAAAGGAATGGATTGTCGAAAAGGTTTTTTAACTGATGTATATACCTATTTAATCGGAAGGAATATGCCTTTCCAGCGGTAGCGTAAAATGCTAACAGTCCTACACTTGGTGTGGTCTAACAATGAGTCAATTGTTGACGAGTTTATAGAGCTACAAATGTTAAATTACTTTTGACCGTTTAAAGAGAACGGAGTAAAGGACCAAGCAAAAGATTAGTGGTAGGTAGTAGATTTAACTAACTAAAAGAAGCCCGATTGAGATACTATAGAATTAGGGGTTAAAGTCTACAAGGTCAATTCCCTGGGTGATAAAAATGTCTACGTTTATTTTTATGGTGACCTATAACCTGGGACCTTTCAAGGTTCCAAGAGGGGGTAAGTAAAAGAAGACATGTCGGGCGACTTAACACCCGATAGATAAATCAAAACGTTCTAAAAGGGGTTGAAGGATAATTCTAACAAAGTCTAAGAGCTATACGACAAGAGAGAACGGATGTCGAAGGGGTACAGAGGGAAGGTGACTGGGAATTTTGTCGATAACCATTTAACAAAATGGTTCATGTTGTTAACGAGAACGTCGTAAGTCTTAATTAAAAGAAATGAGTGTAAGCACGTGTAAGGCGGGAAGGACCTGGGAATAGTAAGTCTTTACGATGTTAACTACGGAATGAAATGGGATATCTTCGTCGTTTTGTTCTTGTAGAGAAGGTCGTATGGTTGAGGCTTCCCAATGTTTTTAGAGTATGATAATGAGCTTTTGTTCGAGTTTTATAATAAGCGAGAACAAGGTATACACGTGGAAAATGAAACGGTAAATGGGGTGGTCCACAGTTGCATTCTCCTGTTGTTCGTTTAGTCTATACCGTTTACCTACATTAAATGCATGTAGTATGATATCTATGTACGTGTGCAAAAGTCACCCGGTGACGTAATGTAAGACTTTTCCGACTACGACAATAATGAGTAAACAATAATGGTTAACTTAACTTTTGACTATCACGTGGACGGATGGTTAGGCGCTTTAATCGAGTGAAAAATAGGGTTATAGTATATTGAGTATGAAAACCATAAGGAATAGTATCAGTTCCCGTTCGATAGTAACTTTCTCGATTAGCATGGAACGCACTTATAGAACTTTTTTATCTTTTCCCCCTTATCCTCTCTAAATACTTTGGATTTCTGTAAAACTTATTTTGGAATGAATGGGATTTAAAAAACTTATAAACCTCGTTCCCTTTAGATAGTCGTCGTCTCAACGTAAAAGTTCCCTTTCTTCTCCTGTTCTTCTAGAACTTATACGGATAAACCATATTTCTATTTCTCTTTCCAACCTAGGGTCGTAGTAATTATATAGACCCTACTCCCATACGAAAGTAAAGACAATTATTAATGGCCAAAACCTGGGGTCGCTCTAACTACTTTTAGTTGTTACCGACTAGGGAAACAAGTTTTTAAGCTTCTCGAATGATACGTCTCTTCGAAATGAAAAGCATGTTCCCTTCGTTGTGGAGGATGCACCCCAGTTTACTTCTTCAACTGGGTCCTTCGTCTTTTCTGCAATTACTTTCGTCCTGTCGGAGACTTAGGATGGTTAGAAAACGAACGGTACTACCGCCACCATTGTACAGTCCATTAGCCACATAGCCGTTTATTAGTATGTATAACCCGTATATATGGATTAGGGGGTAATCATTCTCGTCAAAGGACCCCCCTTGGTCTTCACGTCCATACGTGATTACTCTGGCGGAAGAAAGGGGGCGGTCGAACGCCCCCTTGTCTTGTTGATAGCGTAGTATTTGTTGTTATATTACAATCATTAAACTGGTAACGTCACCTTCCATAAGGAAATACATATCCCCCTGTGGGGAAAACAGACAGGTGATTCCTTATAAGAGTAGTAAGGATATTATGTACCCCACATTTTACATTATTAATAGTAAAACGATGAAAACGACACGAACAAAGGTGGTCCCCGAAATTGTGGAGCTGTCTTGGCTGTCTGTAAGTATTGCCTTTTGTGTACAGCGATACAGGACAACTGAAAAAACGAGGAAGAGATCTTAGAAACCTCACCCTTGCAACGGCTCCAGTAGCTGGGAAATTTCAGTACTTAATAAGACCCAGACAGTGACATCTAACCTCAGGTCTAGTACCCGTTAAGAATCTTTTTACCAGTTTATTCAGAGAATCCACCGTAGTACGTTTACCGTGAAACTACCCGTTACCATTACTTTGTCAATTCACCGTCGTCAAACGTGAACAGGGAGGAGTTAATGTTAACGCCCCTATAGGCGTGTAAGTTCCCCTATAAACCTTTGATACCCGTCAAAGACCATTAGAGTGACAGACCAGTCCTTTGATATAAAAACTATCACCACTGAGAAGCCCAGGTAAAGTACAATTAAATGTGCAATTATTTAGAATAAGGCGTTACCGTAATTATTTAGAATAAGACGTCACCGTACACATTTATAGGAAAACGTAACAATATACCTTTAACCTGGACCTTACTATGACACCCCAGACACAGTACACTAATAACATTGGATTGAGTTACACATTTAGTCAGAACCACCTTTCTTAAACTTTCTGCTCGGACAATGAGGTTAAAAAGCAATCATTAACAATTTCGAGCCTGTCTTCATACCAACGGATATTTAGACTGATCTGGTACCAGTCTAAGAAAACGACAAACAGTAGATCATCGGCGACATGTGTGAAACGATGTAGCTAGAGTTGCATACGAACCACACCAGTAACGAAGCTAAGATCGTCAGCGCAGTCATTGACGTTGTCACCGCCATCGTCCGGAGCACAATGTGGTTCCTTAAGTTTATCGACTAAAACAAGCCCTGACCGTATTTCTGAGAGTAAACAATACCGTTGTTGTCGCTCTAAACCTACGTGTTGAACGATGGCTGTACGAGTTAGAAGTTGTATGGTAAAGGACCGAACCTCTAGTTAATCGACAAAATAGATGTGCTTCACACAACTTTACACTAACCTTAAGAAGAGTCAAAACATATTGTGGACATGGTAAATTGTACTCACTCCCTACCCTTTCTCATTTTGCTAGAAACTGACCTGTAGTTTTAGAGTGATGTCTTTAATACCTGGACCTTGCTGTTTAAAACAGATGAAAATCGTCCTGAAATGGACTGTAACACCCCAGACTAAACAACTTTTCAGAAGTTCTTCCTAACTTATTGAATTTAGGTAATCCCGTACATAGGTGTGATTAACTCTGATGGAAACCCTTGTGATACAAATATAATGAAAATACAACACAACGAAAAGATCAGAAGGTCCCTACCACCTTTTCCTTTGTTGATTTCGCACTTCGTCTCTTCTAGGTCTGGTACGATGTTAAATAATTTCGTTTATTTTTTCCCCCTCTACTTCCCAATTACGTCGGTGTTATCCCTTTCACCTCTACACGGACGTTTGCCCCGAGAGACGAGTCCGACTTGCATGAACGTTCGTTCCGCAAGACGGTTCCTCAGACCTGTATCGGAACTCAAACTACCAGGGAACGTTTGCTCCCTTGTAAGGGAGAACACTATTCTTTTTCCTCCTCCCGAGACCTGTCTGAGACGTCATTCGTCTTTAAAGTGAGGGAAAACGACATACTATTGTAAATACGTGTACACGATATGACTTTTCCGAACCAGTATGTCAGACCTTAAGACGGGTCCCACCCGATATATTTTCACTTGGTGTTCGAACGAACGAACGCGTCAAGAAAAAGGAGACCGGTCTCACCACAGACAGAAAACACACACAACAAAAACACAGTAAAGTGAGCGTCAGAGGTTGTGAATACGAATATGTCACCTTCACTCTTTATCTAAATTCCCGGATCTACACTATCTATCTCACGGACTACTTGATACCTTACTCCAAACACTGTAACACGTCCTTTGTCCCTAGTTCTGGTAGGGGTACCTTTTCTTTACGTTTTTTCGTTTTACCGACAGACCCCTCCGGAATGTTTAACGACACTTTTCTTCTCTCCGCTTTTCGCTTCCTCTTTTCCTTTCTATATTCGCAGACTTACATCTCAAGGTTTCTTATCGTTCTTCTCTATTCTTTCGGAGGAAGTCGCTAGTTACGTTTCTTTATCTCCTTTTGTTGTCTTACTCTTTCTGATCTCTAGAGATTCTTTTAATCTCTATGGTTCCCTTGTAAAGTACGTTTCTACCCAAGCTATTTCCTGTCTTTACCATACCTGGATTGTCTTCGTCTTCTATAATTCTCCACCGTTCTTATGTGTCTTCTTGACATGTTTTTTCTAGAAGTGCTGGGTCTATTAGTGTTACTACACTAGTGATTAGATCTCGGTCTGTAGAACCTTACACTTCAGTTCACCCGGAATCTTTCGTAGTGATACTTGTTTCGATCACCTCCACTACCTTAAGGTCAACTCGACAAAGTTTAGGACTTTCTACTACGACACTTTCACGACGTGAGTTATACGGTCGTTTAAACCTTTTGAGTCGTCACCGGTGTCCTGACCTTTTCCAGTCAAAAGTAAGGTTAGGGTTTCTTTCCGTTACGTTTTCTTACGAGTTTGATGACGTGTTAACATGAGTAAAGTGTACGATCGTTTCATTACGAGTTTTAATAGGTTCGGTCCGAAGTCGTTATGCACTTGGCACTTGAGGGACTACAAGTTCGACCAAAATCTTTTCCGTCTCCTTGGTCTCTAGTTTAACGGTTGTAGGTGACCTAGTACCTTTTTCGTTCTCTCAAGGTCTTTTTGTAGATAATGACGAGATAACTGATACGGTTTCGGAAACTAACACACCTAGTGTTATTTGACACCTTTTAAGACTTTCTCTACCCTTATGGTCTGGTGGATTGGACGAAGAACTCTTTAGACATACGTCCAGTCCTTCGTTGTCAATCTTGACCTGTACCTTGTTGTCTGACCAAGGTTTATCCTTTTCCTCATGCAGTTCCGACATATAACAGTGGGACG
>SJYO01054019.1:1575096-1613879 GCA_006410555.1 Capra ibex
AGGCAGATCAGTTCCGATACCAAAAAGGACACCAGTACATACCTACACTCTCAACCTGACACTTCTTCCGACTCACGGCTTCTCAACTACGAAAACTTGACACCACAACCTCTTCTGAGAACTCTCAGGGAACCTGACGTTCCTCTAGGTTGGTCAGGTAAGACTTCCTCTAGTTGGGACCCTAAAGAAACTTTCCTTACTACGATTTCGACTTCGAGGTCATGAAACCGGTGCAGTACGCTTCTCAACTGAGTAACCTTTTCTGGGACTACGACCCTCCCTAACCCCCGTCCTCCTCTTCCCCTGCTGTCTCCTACTCTACCGACCGACCGTAGTGTCTGAGCTACCTGCACTCAGACTCACTTGAGCCCTCTACCACTACCTGTCCCTCCGGACCGCACGACGCTAAGTACCCCAGCGTTTCTCAGCCTGTGCTGACTCGCTGACTTGACTTGACTTGACTAATCTCACGTCACGCGGTCGTGTTTAGGAGTGCCCGAACACAGAGAACCGGAGAGAGCACAAACATATAAAGTCATTTGGGACACTCAGTCAAAGGGACAACGTCACCCGAAGACCGCACAGACGACAAAGACTTAGGACGAAACCAATGGGTGGAGACCACTACAGAACTCCCGTCCACTGTAAGTCAAGTCAGTCAAGTCACCGAGTCAGGACAGTCTGAGAAACGCTGGGGTACTTAGCGTCGTGCGGTCCGGAGGGACAGGTAGTGGTCGAGGGCCTCAAGTGAGTCTGAGTACACGTAGCTCAGTCACTACGGTAGGTCGGCAGAGTAGGAGGGAGTAGGGGAAGAGGAGGACGGAGATTAGGGAGGGTCGTGGTCCCAGAAAAGGTTACAGTTGAGAAGCGTACTCCACCGACTTCATAACCTCAAAGTCGGAGTCGTAGTCAGGAAGGTTACTTGTGGGTCCTGACCAGAGGAAATCCTACCTGACCCACCTAGAGGAACCTCAGGTTCCCTGAGAGTTCTCAGAGGAGGTTGTGTGACTGTCGGGGAGTTTTGAGGAACACTTATACGTCACGGGAAGTCGGGACCCAGGGTCCAACGTCAAGGCTTTTAAAAGGTGTTCCGCCGTCGTGCAACGGTCGGGTTGAGCCGAACGAGTCTGTTGGTCTCGGAATCACTTTCCGGCCAAACATCGGTCGGACACTCAAGCTTACGTTACACGGTCGGGTTTCTGGGTGCCTGAACACAGAGGGTCGGAGATACGGGCAGGGGAAGTGGGGCCTTCTATATAGGGTTGGCGACGTTTTGGCGACACGACTCCTACGACGGCGAACATCCACCCCGCGGAGAATTCTTACCACTACCCTTTACCTTCGGGGTAAGAGTCCTGTGAACCTCACCCCTAATAATTCTCGAGAACGTCGGGTGCCCCCGACGATCCACAACCCACGTGGACCGGACCCAAACGACATTCGTCTGGCCAGACCTCGACGTCCACCCCACGGTCAAGTTCCCTTTCTCTGTGGCGACCAAAAGTGAGTGGACCCGTAGGAGATGTCGAGGAGTCGGGGGCGTCCCAGGTCGGAACGGTAGGTCCTCCCGAGTCCGAGGTCTTTACACTGTGGTCGGTCCAGCGCCTCCGGAGTCCCCTTATATCATCCACAAAGAAAGAAAGGAAAGGAGTACATTGGTAAATAAAACACCACCGTAGATCCACTAAATTAGCAACGAAACCAAACTCCACTTGTCGTTGAACTAAAAAAAAGAAGCACACTTTCACACCTAAGCAACAGCCTAAGAAGAAGGTAACCCTTATAAGACCTCGCGGGTCGTCTCGAAGGACACTTATATAAACTCAAACGTATACACTGAGGTTTCGTGGAGAAACCAGGGAGGGAAATTGGAAAGGGGACAACATCGTTTCCAAAGAACGAAATGGACCATTGGAGATGACGCACACATTGGTCAAATGTGAACAGCGAAAGGTATAAGAGAGACGCGCACCACAGGACAGCATAAACCAAAACACAGACACGCAATCTAGTCCGTCGCACTGGCACAGATTGAAGTGGTACAACCACGTCTACAGTCTACGTCAAAGTGGAGGGAGGGTTCCGACTCACTCTCGGGTAACGGAGATATCTCGGTACAGGAAGGGTGCAGGTTCCTGTAGACCCCCTGAAGGTGCAAGAGTGGGCACAGGTGTCCCGAGGAGCTTGACACCCTAAGTACACACAACCTTAATTACAAAAGAGACCTCTGCACCCGTTTTCAGCCTAATAGTCTAGACGGACGAGGCCAAGACAGACAAACAAATTACTTAATAAATAAACGCCCGACACGACCCAGAAGTAACGACGACGTGGAACCGAAGGAGTTTGACACCACGTGCCCGGAGACCAACGTAGCCAAAGAAAACAGCACCTCGTGACTGACCTTTCGAGTTCGAGTCATCAACACCGCGTACCCGAATCAACGGGACTTGGCTCACCCTAGAAGGACCTGGTCCCCAGCTTGGGTACAGGAGACGCAACCGTCTGGCTAAAAGTGGTGACCTGGTGGTCCCTTCAGACCGAGGCCAAAAACTGAAATTTCAATTGACGTAGGACAAGAAAGATCGCAGACACCGGTCCAAGCGTAGGTACTTTTCGACTCCTCCCGCGCCGAAAGAGGTCCAGAAGAGGAGGACGTAAACGACGAACATCTGTCAGACTCCTACCGGTAATACTGACTCTTCTATTCTGTAGAGAGACAGAGCGAGAGTAAAAAAAAGAAAAAGGTCTTGTTAGGTAAACAAGATAACTCAACTCAAGAAGACATAAACAAATAAATCAGCTAAGGTAACGACACGACCCAGAAGGGACCCACGCCGCCCGCCCCCGAGAAGACATAAACGACACCCGTCCGAAAGTGACACCACCAGAGAGAACAACCCCTCGGGACCGAAATCCCGTCCGCCGACCTCATCAACACTCAGAGCCCGAAGCAACTGGGGGCTGTATACCCAGAGGGTCGACTCCTTAACTATTTGCCACAGGGAACGGAACGTCCCCTAACCACCCGTTACTAGATGGGGGCTTCGGGAACCACCACAAAACTAACCGTAAAGGGACTACTACTCGTACAAACTCGGACAAAAGGGTAAAAACATTTGGGACACTCAGGCAAATGGAAAACGTCACCCGAAGGCCGTACAGACGGTAAGGACTTAGGAGAAAGCCAATGGGGGGGAGGCCACTACAGAACTTCCGTCCACTGTAACGACGACGACGACGACGATTCAGTGAAGTCAGCACAGGCTGGGACACGCTGGGGTCTCTGCCGTCGGGTGGTCCGAGGGACTAGGGACCCTAAGAGATCCGTTCTTATAACTTCACCCAACGGTAAAGGAAGAGGTCACGTACTTTCACTTTTCACTTTCACTTCAGCGAGTCAGCACAGGCTGAGAAACGCTGGGGTACCTGACGTCGGATGGTCCGAGGAGGCAGGTACCCTAAAAGGTCCGTTCTCATGACCTCACCCAACGGTGCACTGTGACTGTCGGGGATTTTTGCGGAACACTTACACGGTGCAGGTAGTCGGGACCCAGAGTCCAACGTCAAGACCTTCAACAGGTGTTCCGCCGTCGTGCAACGGTCGGGTGGAACCGAACGAGTCCGTTGGTCTCGGAATCACTTTCCGGACAAACACCCAACATTAAGCTCACGTCACATGGTCGTGTCTCTGGGTGCCCGAACATAGAGGACCGGAGAGACGGGCAGGGGAAGTCGGGCCTTCTGTATAAGGTTGGCGACGTTTTGGCGACACAACTCCTACGACGGTGAACATCCGCCCCTCTGAGATTCCTACCGACGCCTCCACCTTCAGGGTGTAACGGTCCTGAGGACCTCGCCCCTGACAATTCTCGAGAACGTCGGGTCCCCCAGGGGTCCACAACCCACGCGGACCGTACCCAAACGACATCCGCCCGGCCAGACCTAAAACGTCCAACCCCAGAGTCAGTACCCCCTTCTCTGGGACGACGAGGGCCCAAGAGTGAACGGACGCGTAGAAGAAGTCGGGGATGTCCCAGGTCGGAGTCCTAGGTTCTCCCGAGTCCGAGGTCTATACACTGCGGTCGGTCCTGCGCCTCCGGAGTCCCCTTAGACCATCCGCAAAGAAAGAAAGTAGAAGAGTGGATTGAAAATAAAAAATGACCGTAGATCCACTGAATTAGTAAGGAAACCAAACTCCCCTTATCCTCGAGGTAAAAGAAAAAAGGTCACCTTTACACCTAAAAAAAAAGTTCAAGAAAAAGGTAATCTTCATAAGGTCTCGCGGGTCGACTCGAAGGATACCCGTATACTCAAACGTATACACTTAGGTTTCGATGAGAGACTAGGGGAGGAAAACGGAAAGTAGAACAAAATAAGACCCTGGGAGACGAACCACACATTCCTCAACTATACACGGCCAAGAGTATAAGACAGGTATTCACTATAGGATAGGACCAAAAGAGAGAGAAGCGAGGTCATCAAGTCGATCACAGCAGTACGGAGCGAGGTAGTACAGGTACGTTTACAGTACTAAAGTAAGAAACAGTGCAAAGAAAGAACTTCGACTCACTCTCAGGTCCGGAGTCATCTTGGTTGAAGGACATAGTAAGGTCAGGCTCCTGTAGAACCTCGGAAGACGCAAGAGAGGACACAGGTATCTCGACACGGCTTGAACCCCCAAGTCCACACAACCTTAATGACGAAAGAGGCCTCTGTAATCGTTTTCAGCCTAAGGGCCTAGACGAACCAGACCAAAAGAAACAAATGATCAAAATATCTAAATAGTACAAAGACCGACACGGCCCAGAGGTAACGACGACAGGGAACCGAAGATTGCAAACCACGTACCCGAAGAGCAACGTCACCGAAGAGGACAGGACCTCGTGGCCTAGCTCCCGCGTCTGTCCCATCAACACCGGGTGCCCGAATCAACGGGACCTCGTACCCCCTAGAAGGACCTGGTCCCTAGTTTGGGCACAGGAGACGTAATCGTCTACCTAAGAATTGGTAACCTGGTGGCCCTTACAGGATGGAGAGCAAAATCTGAAATTTCAGTTAAGGTAGGACAAGAAAATTCACTACCACTGGTCCAAACGAAGAGACCTTTTCGACTCCGACCGTACCAAAAGAGGGTCGGGAGACGTCGTAAATAACGAACATCTGTTAGACTCCTACCGGTAAGACTGACCACTCTATAATATACAGAGAGAGAGAGATAGAAAAAAAAGGGTTTTATTATGGAAAGAAAGTAAGTCAACTTAAAAAGACACACATAAATACATCAGGCAACTGCGGAAAGCCGTCACGACCCACAAAAAACGACGGGTCCAAGAGAGATCGCCATCGTCCGCCCCCGAGACATCAACCCCACCCGCCCGTCTGAGACAAACACCACCGGAGACAACAACCCCTCGAGATAGAGAATCCGCCCCCCGACCTCATCAACACCCAGAACCCGAGACAACTAGGAGCCGTATACCCTAGACGGACCTACTCCTTAGTTATGCCACTGGGGACGCACCGTCCACCTAAAAAATGGTCACTTGGTGGGTCCTTTAGGAGCCACCAGAAAACTAACCGTAAAAGGACAAACTCGGACAAAGCTAATGGGTGGAGACCACCACAGAACTCCCGTCCACTGTAATTGTCGGGGATTTTTGCGAAACCCTTACACGTCACGGGTAGTCGGGACCAACGTCAAGGGTGTTTACAGGTGTTCCACCTTCGTGCAACGGGCGGGTGGAGCCGGACGAGTCCGTTGGTCTCGGAATCTCTTTCCGGACAAACACCCAACATTTAAGCTCACGTCACACGGTCGTGTCTCTGGGAACACAGAGGACCGGAGAGACGGAGAGGGGAAGTGGGACCTTCTGTATAAGGTTGGCGACGTTTTGACGACACGACTCATACGACGGCGAACATCCACCCCGCTGGAATTCCTACAGCCACCCTCCACCTTCGGGGTGAGAGTCCTGTGCACCTCGGCCCTGACAATTTTCGAGAACTTCGGGTCCCCCAGGGGTCCACAACCCACGCGGACCGTACCCAATCGAGAACCATCCGGACATACCTAAACGTCCAACCCCAGGGTCAGGTTCCCCTTCTCAGTGACGGACCAGGTCCCAAGGGTGAACGGACCCGTAGGAGAAGTCGAGGGAGTCGGAGGTGTCCCAGGTCGGAATACTAGGTTCTCCCGAGTCCGAGGTCTTTACACTGTGGTCGGTGCATGAACCTCCGGAGTCCCCTTATATCATCAGTAAAGGAAGAAAAAAAGGAAAGGAGTACATTGGTAAATAAAAAACTACCGTATATCCACTAAATTAACAACGCCAAACTCCACTTGTCGTTGAACTAAAAAAAAGAAGTGCACCTTCACACCTAAGTCACAGTCTAAGAAGAAGGTAACCCTTACAAGGCCTCGCGGGTCGCCTCGAAGGGTGGTTATATAAACTCAAACGTATACACTTAGGTTTTGCGGAGAAACTAGGGCAGGAATTTGGAGAGGGGATAGCATTGGTATCCGAAGACCAAAATAAGACCCTGGGAGAGACGGACCACATATTGCTCGAGTATACACAGTGAAAAGTCTCACCATAGGACTGTATAAACCGAGACAGAGAGACGTAATCTAGCCCATCCACCGGCGCAGACCGAAGCAGTACAACCACGTTTACAGCAATCTAGATTAAAGTGAACAGGAGGGTTCCGACTCACTCTCAGGGAACGGAGACATCTCGGTTTAAGACATAGGAAGGACACAGGTTCCTGTAGACCCCTCGAAAACACAAGAGTGGAGACAGTTGTCCCGACGAAGTCTGAAACCCCACGTCCACACAACCTTACTTATGCAGGAGACCTCTACACCCGTTTTCAGCCTAATGGTCTAGACGGACGAGACCAAAATAAATAAATAAAAATAAATAAATAGTACAAAAACCGACACGACCCAGAGGTAACGACGACGGGGAACCGAAGATTGCAAACCACGTACCCGAAGAGCAACGCCACCGAAAAGGACAGGACCTCGTGGCCTAGTTTCGCGTCCGAGTCACTAACACCGGGTGCCCGAATCAACGGGACCTCGTACCCCCTAGAAGGACCGGGTCCCTAGTTTGGGTACAGGAGACGTAACCGTCTACCTAAGAATTGGCGACCTGGTGACCGTTACATGATCGAGACCGAAATCTGAAATTTCCTTTAAGGTAGGAGAAGAAAGATCACCAACACTAGTCCAAACGAAGAGACCTTTTCGACTCCTCCGTGCCAAAAGAGGGTCCGGGAGACGTCGTAAATAACGAACATCTGTTAGACTCCTCTGGTAAGACTGATCACTCTATAATGTACAGAAAGGGAGAGACAGAGAGAGAGAGAGAAAAAAAAAAAAGGAGTTTTATTATGGAAAGAAAGTAAGTCAACTTAAAAAGACACACATAAATACATCAGGCAATTACGGAAAGCCGTCACGATCCACAAAAAACGACGGGTCCAAGAGAGATCGCCGTCGTCCGCCCCCGAGACATCAACCCCACCCGTCTGAGACACCACCGGAGACAACAACCCCTCGGGACAGAGATTCCGCCCCCCGACCTCATCAACACCCAGAACCCGAGACAACTAGGAGCCGTATACCCTAGACGGACCTACTCCTTAGTCATGCCACAGGGGACGCACCGTCCACCTAAAAAATGGTCACTTGGTGGAGCCACCAGAAAACTAACCGTAAAGGGACACAAACTCGGATAAAAGGGTACAAAAATATAAAGTGATTTGAGACACTCAGTTAAATAGACAACGTTGCCCGAAGTCCGTTCAGACACCAAATGTTTAGAACAAAGCTAATGGGTGGAGACCACCACAGAACTCCCGTCCACTGTAACTGTCGGGGATTTTTGCGAAACCCTTACACGTCACGGGTAGTCGGGACCAACGTCAAGGGTGTTTACAGGTGTTCCACCTTCGTGCAACGGGCGGGTGGAACCGAACGAGTCCGTTGGTCTCGGAATCACTTTCCGGACAAACACCCAACATTAAGCTCACGTCACACGGTCGTGTCTCTGGGTGCCCGAACATAGAGGACCGGAGAGTCGGACAGGGGAAGTCGGGCCTTCTGTATAGGGTTGACAACGTTTTGGCGACACGACTCCTACGACGGCGCACATCCACCCCGTTGAGATTCCTACCGACACCCTCCACCTTCGGGGTGAGAGTCCTGTGCACCTCGGCCCTAAAGATTCTCGAGAACGTCGGGTCCTCCCGAGGGTCCATAACCCACGCGGATGGTACCCAAACGACGTCCAACCGGGCGGACCTAAACGTCCAACCCCAGGGTCAACCTCCCGTTCTCCGTGACGACCAGGACCCAAGAGTGAACGGACGGGTAGTAAAAGTCGAGGAAGTCGGAGGCGCCCAGGTCGGAGTCCTAGGTTCTCCCGAGTCCGAGGTCTTTACACTACGGTCGGTCCATGGACCGCTGGAACCCTCATATAATCTAGAAAGAAAGAAAGAAAGGAAAGGAGTAAATTGAAAATAAAAAGTGACCGTGGAACCACTTAATTAGTAACGAAACCAAACTCCCCTTAACGTCGACGTGAAAGAAAAAGGTCACCGTCACACTTAAAAAATAACAAGAAAAAGGTAATCCTTACAACGTCTCGTCGGTCGACTCGAGGGACACTTATATACTCAAACGCATACAGCGGTTTCGTTGAGAAACTGGGAAGTAAAATGGAGAGGGGAAAACGTTGGTTTCCAAAAAACAAAATAAGACCCTGGGAGACTGAAGCAGCGTATAAACAGAGAGAGACGTCATTAAGTCAATCACACCGGTACAGATCGAGGTAGTACAGGTGCGTTTACAGTAATACAGTAAGAAACAGGGTAAAGAAAGAACCCCGACTCACTCTCAGGTCTTTAAGGACATAACAAGGTCCCAGTTTCCTGTAGACGCACCGAAGGCACTAGAGTGGATTCGGGTCCCGACGTGGTCTGAAACCCCAAGTCCACACAACCTTAATTCTAAAAGAGGTCTCTACGTCCGTTTTCAGTCTAATGGTCTAGACGACCGAGAGCGAAATCTGAAATTTCCTTTAAGGTAGGAGAAGAAAGATTACCAACACTGGTCAAACGTAGAGACCTTCTCGACTCCTCCGTGTCAAAAGAGGTCCAGGAACCGTCGTAAACAACGAACATCTGTTAGACTTCTACCGGTCAGACTGACTATTCTCTACTGTAAAGAGGGAAAGAAAAAAACAAAACTTTTTTTTAAAAAAAACAAAATAAGTTAACTTAAGAAGACATAAATAAATAAATCAGTCAACTAAGGTAGTGACACGACCCAGAAGGGACGACGGGCTCAAAAAGGGACCCGTGCCGTCCTCCCCCGAGAAGACATCAACGCCACCCGTCCGATAGTAACACCACCGGAGAGTAAACCCCCTCGAGACCGAAATCCCGAACCTCGACCTCATCAACACTCAGAGCTCGAAGCAACTGGGGACTGTATACCTAGAGGGGTCTACTCCTTAGTTATGGCACAGGGAACGGAACGTCCCCCTAACAACACGTCACTTGGTGGGGCCTTCGGGAACCACCACCAAACTAACCGTAAAGGGACTACTATTCGTACAAACTTAGACAAAAGGACACAAACATACAAAGTTATTTGGGACTCAGTCAAATGGACAACGTCACCCGAAGACCGACGACGACGACGACGATTCAGTGAAGTCAGCACAGGCTGAGACACGCTGGGGTATCTGCCGTCGGGTGGTCCGAGCGGCAAAGACTTAGGACAAAACCAATGGGGGGAGACCACTACAGAACTCCCGTCCACTGTAACTGTCGGGGATTTTTGTGGAACGATCATTTCATTACGAGTTTTAAGAGGTTCGGTCCGAAGTCGTTGTGTACTTGGCACTTGAAGGACTACAAGTTCGACCAAAATCTTTTCCGTGTCCTTGGTCTCTAGTTTAACGGTTGTAGGCGACCTAGTACCTTTTTCGTTCTCTCAAGGTCTTTTTTGTAGCTAAAGACGAAATAACTGATACGGTTTCGGAAACTGACACACCTAGTGTTATTTGACCTTTTAGGACTCTCTCTACCCTTATGGTCTGGTGGACTGGACGGAGAACTCTTTAGACATACGTCCAGTCCTTCGTTGTCAATCTTGACCTGTACCTTGTTGTCTGACCAAGGTTTATCCTTTTCCTCATGCAGTTCCGACATATACCAGTGGGACGAATAAATTCAATATACGTCTCATGGAGTACTCTTTGCGACCTGACCTTCTTTGTGTTCGACCTTAGTTCTAACGACCCTCTTTATAGTTATTGGAGTCTATACGTCTACTGTGGTGGGAATACCGTCTTTCACTTCTCCTTGATTTTTCGCAGAACTACTTTCACTTTCTCCTCTCGCTTTTTCAACCGAATTTCGAGTCGTAAGTCTTTTGCTTCTAGTACCGTAGGCCAGGGTAGGGAAGTACCCTTTATCTACCCCTTTGTCACCTTTGTCACAGTCTGAAATAAAAAGATCCGAGGTTTTAGTGACGTCTACCACTGACGTCGGTACTTTAATTTTCTACGAATGAGGAACCTTCCTTTCAATACTGGTTGGATCTATCGTATAAGTTTTCGTCTCTGTAATGAAACGGCTGATTCGAGACAGATCAGTTCCGATACCAAAAAGGACACCAGTACATACCTACACTCCCAACCTGACACTTCTACCGACTCGTGGCTTCTTAACTACGAAAACCTGACACCACAACCTCTTCTGAGAACTCTCAGGGAACCTGACGTTCCTCTAGGTTGGTCAGGTAAGACTTCCTCGAGCTGGGACCCTAAAGAAACCTTCCTGACTACGATTTCGACTTTGAGGTTATGAAACCGGTGAAGTACGCTTCTCAACTGAGTAACCTTTTCTGAGACTACGACCTTCCCTAACCCCCGTCCTCCTCTTCCCCTGCTGTCTCCTACTCTACCGACCTACCGTAGTGACTGAGCTACCTACACTCAGACTCACTTGAGCCCTCAACCACTACCTGTCCCTCCGGACCGCACGACGCTAAGTACCCCAGTGTTTCTCAGCCTGTGCTGACTCGCTGACTTGACTTGACTTGACTTTTGGCGGAACACTTGCACGGCGCAGGTAGTCGGGACCCAGGGTCCAACGTCAAGGCTTTTCAAAGGTGTTCCGCCGTCGTGCAACGGTCGGGTGGAGCCGAACGAGTCCGTTGGTCTCGGAATCACTTTCCGGACAAACACCCAACGTTAAGCTCACGTCACACGGTCGGGTTTCGGGTTCTCGAACATAGAGGACCGGAGAGACGGGCAGGGAAAGTGGGGCCTTCTGTATAGGGTTGGCGACGTTTTGGTGACACGACTCCTACGACGGCGAACATCCGCCCCTCGGAGATTCCTACCGACACCCTCCATCTTCGGGGGTGAGTTCTGTGCACCTCGCCCCTGACAATTCTCGAGAACGTCGGGTCCCCCAGGGGACCACAACCCACGTGGACCGTACCCAAACGACATCAAACCGGGCGGACCTAAACGTCCAACCGAAGACTCAGCCTCCCCACCTCTGGGACGACCAGGAGCCAAGGGTGAACGACCGGGTAGGAGAAATCGAGGGAGTCGGGGGTGTCCCAGACCTCCCGAGTCCGAGGTCTTTACACTGCAGTCGGGACTTGGACCTCCGGAGGCCGTCTCTATCATCAGTAAAAAGAAAGAAAGGAAAAAAGTAAATTAGATTAAAAAAGGACCGTAGATCCATAAAATTAGCAACTAAACCAAATTCCACTTATCAAGGAAGTAAGTAAAACTGTAGACCTTTACACTTAGTAAAAAGACAAAGAATAAGGTGACCTTATAAGGTCTCACGGGTCGTTTTGAAACACAATTACATATCGTCACAACTACACCCTGAGGTTTCGTGGATCAAATAAGGAAGGAAAATGTAAAGGGGAAAAATTTATATCCACAAAAAGAAACAAGACCCTGAGAGATGCAGTCACACATTAACCCAAATATATACGATCAAAGGTATACTAGACACATTCACTGTAGTCAAGAACAAGCAGAGATAAACGCACACAATTAAAACAACCATACTAGTGTACATCAAGGTGGGTACAACGATGTCTCAGGCAATATTGTAAGGAGAAGTCAAAAGAAAAAATACTGATTCACCATCAAGTAACACGGACACCTGACTTTAAGGACATAGACAAGGTAAAAGGTTCCTGTAAAACCACCGAAGGTACAGGACCGGATACGGTCCCCACTATGTGGCTCGGACCCCACGCACACAGTACCTTAATTATAAAAGAGGTCTATGGAATGGTCATTACCGTAATGGTCGATATGACAAACGAGGCCAAAATACTAAAATTCCTTGGAGGTACGACAAGAAACACCAACGATACTGTTTAAAGGGTAGAGGTTTTCTTTTCACTCCGTGGCAAAGGAGTGTAAAAAAGGAAAGCAAAGGGAGAGGGGAAACCACTAACATACAAGGAAAAAATTAACATGTCACAAAACTCACGAAAAGTCCAGTTCCACTAAATTTACGGACACTCTTCTCCAAAGACTTAAGTGCGAACAGTACTTCAAACATCTGGGATCTCTGTGTCGCTAGAGTCTCGGAACTTAGAAAAAGAAAGATCTAACACCCGGGTCAAAACGGAGAAAAGGAATCACACAGAACAAGAGGAGGTGGGAAAACGACGGTCCTGTAGTAGGTTATTGATCCTTTTAGAGGTCCGGCTTAGTTGCGTGTCTCGTCGAAGGTATGCCTTACCACGATAACTGAACGAGTATAGGAGTAGCAAATTTGGAAGACAGCATGAGTGTCAAAACCATGGTCGGATCTACTAGAGACACTTTAAGGTGGACGGTCGAAGTTTCAAGCCACGTAAAGCCGTAAAAAGAAGGTAATTCCCCTAACGACATGCACTGACTGCTCCCGTTAGTTCAATGGGCACCGATAGGAAGTAACCTTAAGTAGGAGTCCAGAAAAAAAGTACAAAGTGTACAAATAAACCAATCCCAAAGGGGGGGAAGGGGTCCAGAATTTATACTAGTCGATTTGCAACAGAGTACTGGAGCTCCTCTCCGTCCGCCGTAAGCCTTCGGACGACCAGCCCTCGACGGGGCGCAAATAGGAGACCTGGCGAAGAACCAAAGTCTTTGTTCCAGCCTCTTAGTGCCTTCGAGAAGACCCCCGAGACACCCGTTCCGGAGCCACGTCGACCCTCCCCTCTGGCGACGACGGTAAACCACTCACGGGTGACCCGTAATTCAAGGAACGCAAGTAACAGACACATTTTAACAAGACCATTTGAAGAGCTCCGTCCGTAATATAGAGGTAAAATATCCACTCCTTTCACTCCGACCTACCATGCAATAAACAGATTCCAATAAGTCTGGTTTCACAACTTTAAGTCAAAAAACCTAGACTGACAGAGGTCTCGACGTTTAAGAGAAAGAAGTACACTAAACATTCTTACACGGGAACGGGAATGCCTCTGTTCTAAGGACTTTCATACAAATTATTTCTCCACTGTCGTTGAATGTTAACTACTTTCTCTCGATGAAAATAACTATGGCTTTACCAACGTCACATAACGATACATTCTCATTCGTCCGGACTCGTCTCGTTCCGTCCGGGGTCACCTCCGTTTGTAATCGTAATACGGAGGACGGGTCTGGACTGTCGAGTCTCCCGAGGGAGGATGGTCTGGTCGCGGAGGACCCCCGATCGGTAATGACGTCCAATCGTATCTAACGTTTGTTTTATTAAGTCGTAGACGAGAAAATACAAGTCTACGAAAATGGTGTAAAACAATCACTCTAAATAGGTACAACAATGCAAATCGTCTCCGAAAGAAAAGGAAAAAAAAAAAAAAAACCGACGCGATGTGTTGTACACTTTGAAGAGGTGGGTCTCTAGGTTGGGTCCGAAGAACGTAACGTTCACACCTCAGAATTCGGGACCTGGCGGTCCCTTCGGACGTCTCCGAAAGATTGTGACGACTCACGACCCTTAGGGGACTGACAGGCCACCAATTCCGAGACCCGAAGGTGACGTCCCCCATGCCCAAGTTAGGAACCAGTCCTTTGATTCTAGGACGTATGACAGACCGTACTGGTTCTTTATTCTTTATTAACTTCATTATTTCTTGACCTATAATAAAAAATTCCAATGACTAAGGATAAGTAAGTTAACTAACCTACATGGTGACCAACTACCTATAAACCCACCAAAGTCTAAACCCCGAAAACATTTATTTCGATGATACTTATAAGAAAATAGACATAGAAAACTGACTGGATAACTATCGAGTCAACCATTTCTTAGGCGGACGTTACGTCCTCTGGGACCAAACTAAGGAACCAACTCTTCTAGGCGACCTCTTCCCTATCCTATGGGTGAGGACGTAAGAACCCGAAGGGAACACCAAGTCGACCACTTCTTAGACGGATGTTACGCCCTCTGGACCCAAGTTAGGGGTCCAACCCTTCTAGGGGACCTCTTCCCTTGCCGATGGGTGAGGTCATAAGACCGGACCTTTTAAGTCAGGCACCCCAACGTTCCTCAGTCTGTGCTGACTCGCTGAAAGTGAAAGTGTAAGTACCTATAGAGAACTTATAGATATCTATCTATCCAAATATATTATAACGTAATTAATTAACTAGATGCTCACCTTAACAACGTAATATCCAATCCGTATAAAACCGAAATTGTTTATCGACGGTTTTCGGAGTGTCTCAGCAATATTACTACACAGGAGGAAAAGCGTCACATACTCTCAGATGTCAGAGGAGGAGGCATCAAAGACTTTAATCGGCAAGACCAGAATCGTATCTACAGTGTATAACACCAAAATTAAATATAAAGGGATGACTGATTACTACAACTCATGGTACAAGTATAGGAATAACCGGTAAGTCTATGAGAAAGACACAGCCTTCAGCACGTGGACGTCTTCGACCGTACCAAACCTGAAGGGGGCCGGGGTTCCCTCACGCACTCGATCGCCACAAAGAACGTCTGGACAGGTCCACACCCCGTTATCCTCTCCTCCCCCCTTTCCCCGAACTCTCGAGAGTCGGTAGTTTGTAGTCGCTACTTCGACACAAGAAATAGTGTCATAATGAGTCCAGACACGACGACGACGACGACGACGACGATTCAGTGACGTCAGCACAGGCTGAGACACGCTGGGGTATCTGCCGTCGCGTGGTCCGAGGGGGCAGGGACCCCAAGAGGTCCTTTTTTGTGACTTCACCCAACGGTAAAGGAAGAGGTTACGTACGTACGTACGATTCAGCGAAGTCATCACAGGTTGAGACACACTGGGGTACCTGCCGTCGGGTGGTCCGAGGAGACGGGTATCTTAAGAGGCCCTTTCTTATGACATTACCCAACGGTAAAGGAAGAGGTCGATACCACTACTCCTTTATTATTTAGACTTTATCGGTTACGAATGCCACAACGGATGTGGACCTTTTGTTCCATTTATTCATACTTTTACTCTATGACTAATAGAAATTGAGGAACCCGATCCGGTCCTTTAATCGGAAATGTATACTATACAGGATGAACCGACTCGACACTGACCAAATGTTCACTCTCGATCACTATCTTAAAGTCTTTTCTTATGTCACAACTGTGTTAAGAAAATAGGTACCATCATTTGATTCAGACCGAGAACTGATGAGTTTATCATTATGTAAATTTTTATACAGAATACATTTAATAAAGAGTAGTCAAGAGTGTCTCTGATGTCTTATCTCTCCCTTCCCTAGAATGTTCATCACATTGACAATTTATCGAACGGGTATCAGTGACGAAAGACCTCGTCATTAAAGTCTGTTGCTAAAACCTTAAGTCCCAGTCTTTGTATAAATTTGTAAACTTATTACTCAATAAAGGGACCAGTACACGGAACTCAGATTTAAAAGAGACTGGACGGTAATCTTCGCTTCAAATTCTTACTGGTGTATTCCCTACGTGGAGAATTATTTTGTTTCAGGAGTACAAGGTCTTTGATTTCGTCGGTGGACCTCCCTGACTTCTTGGGTCCCTGACCGTCCGGGATTGAGTCGGGAGCTATTAAGCAACAGAAAGGGAACCTGAATGGTTTAAGAGAGGAGACGGTCCCACAGACTGGGAATCAAATGAGTTTATACCAAAGTGAGGTCGGTTCCGTTCCTGTTTTTAGGTAAAGGGTCGAAAGGAGTTCAGGTACTCACCACCTTGGACCCAAAAGTTCAAAAAGGTAGACATTTCACCTCTGACATTGACGATGAACACCCTGACAGTATTTACAAAAAATTTTTTTAATTTACGTGCACTTTTCTGGAACCTGATGTATCGAATAGTACACCCACGAGTTATTCACATCGATTAATGATCAACTTGAGTAGGTAAGACCTTAAACTGTATGGACTATGTCTGAGACTCGAAGGAAATCCGTTTTCCCATTGATTGAGGATCCAAGCGAGTTATGACAGAGTCAAAATCGTGACCGTTAAATCGTAGGGTCCCTTGGGGAGGAGATTTGTGTTTTTCAGGGTCAAAAACCATTACTGAACCATCTTCAAACCCCCTCTTATATTCGGATGGACTTTTTATCCCCGATTTTCGTTGTTACAAAAATCACAGTTTACCTAGATCGTCTCTAGTGGACGGAAGATATCAACGACAACCCATAAAGAGGGGGGAATGCTAACTACAACCGTCGGGACTAAATGCCAAGTGTTTTTACCTCTGAAGTGACGTCCAGATGGAATCCACACAACGCTGGAACTCGTTATTGTCAGATAAAAAGTAAATCGAACACCTAATTGATAAGCTTAAACATAACTCTATCACGACCAAATTAAAAACTGTAACACTTATAGTACAAAAGATTCTCAAGTCTATTATTTTTGTTCTTACTAATGGGATGGTTACGGCTATACAGAGTCTGAAGTGACTCTTTCTTCCGATTTCCTGCAAAACAAAAAAATAACTTCATGTCAACTAAATGTTACAACGTGGTCAGACACCACTTGTCGTTTCACTGAGTCAATAGGGGTATATGTGTAAGAAAAAGGCAATGTCAAATAGGGCCCTCTAACCTACATCAAGGGACTCGACTCGTCGTCCTGAAACAACACTTAGGTAAGATTTACATTGCCGAACATAGATGGGTCGGGTTTGAAGGTCATGCAGGGGCGGGGCGGGGGGGGGGGCGGGACGGAACCGTTGGTGTTCACACTAGAGACACAGACACCCAGATGAAGACAGAACAGCGATCCAAGCAAACACGGTATAAAACCTAAAATCTAAGACGCACACTCACTATGGCATACCATAAACAGAGAAAGACTGAGTGAAAAAGTCATACTAGTAGAGATCAACGTAGGAACAACGACGTCTACCGCAGTAAAGTAAGAAAAAATACCGACTCATCGTAAGGTAACGTATATACATGACTTAGAAGAAATAGGTAAGTACACAACTGCCTGTGAATCTAAAGAAGGTACAGAACTCATAACACTCGTCACGACGACACTAGTATCCCCACGTACATAGAAAAATTTAATATCAAAACAGGCCCATATACGGGTCCTCTCCCGAACGACCTAGTATACCATTAAGATAAAACTTAAAAGACTCCTTGGAGGTATGACGAAGGGTATCACCGATGTGGTTCAATGTAGGTGTGGTTTTTACATCCTTCCAAGGGAAAAGAGGTGTGAGAGAGGTCGTAAACAATAAACATCTGAAAAATTACTACCGACAAGACTGGTCACACTCGGAGATTTTAAGGAAAAGATGTAATATCTATGTGAGACATTTTCTTGGTGGTTTGAGAAACTGTCGTTTTTTCTTCACAGACAAGATGAGGGTTCATGTCACAAAAAGTTTGACATGAGTAATCACCTATGACCCCGATATATCACTAATGACACACACACACACACACCAGTCAGCACAGGTTGAGAAACGCTGGGGGTACCCGATATCGGGTGGTCCGAGGAGACAAGTACCCCAAAAGGGTCGTTCTTAAGACTTCTCCCAACGGTGAAGGAGGAGGTCCCGTAGAAGGACTGGGTCCGAAGCTTGGACACAGAGCATGTAACCGTCCACCTAAGAAGCGGCGCCTCCGTGGACCCTTTGGGTCATCACTAATCTCTGGTGGTAATTTTTATTAATTCCACCTTATCTTATCTTTTGTCACCTCACGTGGCGTACATTATTACTAAATGTTTTAAAACAAAATCAATGTAAATACGTATATACAAACACATTTTTCAGTCCTGTTTCTTGCATGTAGAGTGTACCCAATGTCAGTCCTTTCCTCTGAGTCTTCTGGTGCAGCAGGGGGGGTTTGTAGACCTGTTTTCCGTTTCGTCAAATAGGACAGACGGGGTGAGGGAGGAGGAGGTGTAAGGAGTCGGTCGTGAGTCTAACGGTCAAGAGGGGTAGGAGGGATCTGTGCTTGACACCAAAAGTCGGGGCGTAGGTCGGAGGAAGGACCGAATAGGTAAAGAAGCAGAAAGAGCGTACGAGAGTGTTTATCCGAAACCAAACGATTTGACGATTGACGATTGACAGACCGGAGTCCTTTCACTGAAGTTGACGAATTAGGAGTCAAAGGAATAAACTTTTTTCCACCATTATTTAAGAGAGACAATCCTAACGAACACTACCACTTTATTTTATTGGAGACCTTTTGTAGACCTTGTATTCCTGACTTTCTTTATGTAAGGAAAGGTAGACAGCATAGGGGTGGTGTGTGGGGGTTAAATTCCTCTGGGAGAATTCTTCGTGACAGCAGTCACTGTTGGAGTTTCGCACCACACCGCCCCTTGAGGACCCCTCTGCGGTCAAGGACTGTTAGACTACTACTGAGAATGGTCAAACAGAACCTCTCATCATAAAATCGGACCAAGGGTCTAAGACTCAGGAGGACGACTGAGGGAGGGGTGGAAGGTGGAAGCACGACGTCCGATTCTTAGGGCTCTATGTCCGCAACCCGACGAATCCTTGTTACTAGAGTTTCTCCAGGTCTGTGTCCATCTTCCAGTGGGTCGGTACTTGTCTCCCCGGTCGGGCGTTGAGGTCCCGACTCCCAAGGTCCGGGACAGAGGGGTCATCCCTCGCGACCTGACGCGGCGTCGTCGGACGGCCCCTACCAGGTTCCCCGTGGTCCGTGCCACACGCGGGGAGCGCCTCTGCACCCACAGTCAGCGAACGACGGCCCTGAATTCGTGGCTAAGCAAGACCTCCTCTTTTTGACAAGGAATTACTGGACTCCATCAGTTCCCTACGAGTAAGACGCAAAGGAAGATTTAGTCGGCACCCCTGGCCCGGGTTTGTTCCGATTCTCTACGGTCAATTTCAACAGAAAGACTCCGAAACGTCCCCGCTATCAAACCCGCTGGGACGCGTCCTTGGGGGGTCCAACGGAACCCGAGTGACCCGTGGCGTGGGGAACCTCCGCTCTAGCTCCGCTACGGGGCCCGGACCGCGTCCCGGGGAGCGGGGAGAGGTCAGTGGCCGGCGGCCGGCGCCGGGCCAGGAAGGATCGTGGACCCGAGGACGAGGTCCGCCGCCGCCGCCGCCGCGCTCGGGGTCCGTCCCGAAAATAACACTTTCCGCGGGGGGGAGGGCGCGAAAGCCCCTTCACCCCTCCGACCCGGCCTGGCGCTCCGTGCCTGAAGCGTTTGAGACGCCTGCAGGCATCGGCTAGGCCCTCCCGAGCTCCGACGCCCTTCCCAGGGCGTCTTGGCGTCCAGGGCGCACACGCAACCGGGTCTGGAGGAAATGGTTCGGATTGGCGTCTCGTAGGGCGGAGCGTGCGGGCGGGGCCTCAACCGGCGATCTCTCGACACCGGGGAGCCAGGGCTTGGGCGCAGGTCTCGTCGGGGCTCTAGGTGCCCCGGTCCCCGCCCGGCCCGGCCACCCTACTCGACCGCTCGCCCGACTCACGCGGGGCCTCGGCGAGGTCGGAGGCGCCCCCTGTACCATCCTTAGCGCCCGCCCCTGCGCGCCGGCCCGCCCACCCTTGCACCCGTGGGTCTGTCCACCGGCGCCCGTAACGTGGGAGAGGACCGCGTGCCTCGGCTGCGCCGAAGGACCCCGGACTTAACAAGGGACTTTCAACGTCCTCCCGCCCCTGAATCCTTCCCCGCTAGCCGAAAAGACGAAGGGAACCGCCCCTTCTGCCACTAGCCCGCCGAAAGGAAAACCTAGACGTGCAGGACCGACGTGACATTCGAAGACCGTCTCCGCGCGAACGAGGTAGGTCAGGGGTCCCGTCGCGCCCCTCTCCTAAGGGACTCCGTGGGCTCCGTCGGAGACTCCCCACTCTGTGGAAACTTTAGTAAAATAAGGAGACTTTCTACGTACACTTAAAAGACAATCGAAGAATGACACACTCAGTACAAAATTCTTCATCACGGAACGTGAATGACAGTATCTTAATTTAACCGGGACCATCTCAAGACTACGAACAGAGGGTCTCGGGGTGGCCCGAGGCGGAGGGTCCTGGTATCTTGTCTACACCCACGGGACCTCCCGTAGTGAGTACCTCAGTTCCTGGAGTTCTTGTCGTCGGGAAGGTAACTATTTCGCGTATGTGTAATTGTTCGTCCTATATGTCTGGGATTTCTCATACTAAGTCCGTCGAATCGATTTCGTGTCCACGTCGGGGTCTTTTCCCCGAAGGGAGTCGTGACCGACGAGTCGAGACGAAGGTGCAATCTTCGATGGACGTCCAAGAAAGACCACCGAGTCGTTATTTCTTGGACGAACGTTACGTCCGCTACGTCCTCTGTACCCAAGCTAGGGACCGAACCCTTCTAGGGGACCTCCTTCCGTGTCGTTGGGTGAGGTCATAAGAACGGACCCTTTAGGGTACCTGTCTCCTCGGACCGCCCGATGTCAGGCACCCCAGCGTTTCTCACCCTGTGCTGATTCCTCTGACTTGTGTGTGTGTCTCCGACGGACGTCGGGGGCGGGGTGGGGAGGAAGTTAAGCGACAGGAAGGGACCCCCACAGTCGATGATCCTACTCAGACTTGAGACTCCCTTGGACCTCCCCGAGAGGACAGACGAAGGTACGTGTCGAAAAGGTACGATATGAGCATCTCCCGTCAAACCTCGAGTCACCTCTGTGAAGAGTTCCTCGGATCGACACCCGGACCTCAATCTTCCGGGGATCTCTGAGGAGACGTCCTACCCACCAGAGACCCTCTTATCGAGGGGTACCTGGGGTTACAGGACCGTCACTGTCCTGGTCTCCATCTCCCGACCAGTGGTACTCGACCCTCGAGTCCCTTGTCCGGATACTCCGCCCCACACACACACACACACACACACACATAAAGTGAAATGAAACGTATCGTGGAAGAGGGGACAGGAGTCTCTAAAGGTAGGGGCGAGTTTTGAGATTTCTCCTTAATTATTACCTCAGAATTCCAACCTTTCCCCCTCACTCACTAGTCTCCATACCCTACACTTTTCACACCTCTAGAGAAAGAAAGAAAGAAAGAAAGAAAAAAAAAAAATTGGTGTCTTAAGGGACAAGTCCCGGGTTTCACAAATGTCTCCTCTCGTCCCCGGTTCCGGTGGGTGAGTCCCGACCATGACGACACCTGTCATCAGAAGACAGGTACCGTCTCGGAGACCCCGAAGGACGCCACCTCCGACACTCCTCCCTCTTCAATGAACCGAAGACGAACCCGTCGGAGACCCGTGGGACTACCATACTAACGAGGTGTCGGTCCCATCCGAAGGACAAGGACACTCGGTCGTCCGAGGACCGAAGAGTGGGAGTCAAGACCCCGTACAACCCTGGTCTTGAACATAACCCTAAACAGACACAACCCCAGGTGAACGGTCTCTCTTCGGATTACCAGTCGGACACCATTGTCTTAGAGGGAGGTTGACTTCCCAGGGCACCAGGTCTCCGGACCCCCCCGGCCCCGGACTCTCGTTGGACCGTAACCGTCCTTGGTCATTTCCTCCCCCGTCCCCTACTCAGGGAACCCCCGGAGTCAAAGGAGGAGACATTTCACTCTCTAACTTGACCTACGGGAAACTCCACGGTAAATCGAGGGTTTTACCAACTACGGACTTACTAAGACTCCGACCTAGGGTCGGGACCACACCTGGAGGACAATCGTACCCATCGATTTTCCACACCCCCTCTTCACCAAGAGTCGGGACTGGAAGTACATGAGGACTGAGTCGGGACTGGGAGGTTCTGGTTTAGGTTTTACCCTGGGTCTGGTTCCCTACAAAATTTTACTTCGAAGGGACCTACCAGGGTGACATGTTGGTCTTGCCTCTTGGTGTCCCGACCTCCTGACTTCCCTTCTCCTTGGCGCGAGTGGCTCTCCAGGGACGCAGACGTCTACGACGAGCATGTACGATTCAGCGAAGTCAGCACAGGCTGAGAAAGTCCTGGGGTACCGGATATCGGGAGGTCCGAGGAGACGGGCACCCTAAGAGGTGTGTTCTTATAACCTCACCCACCGGTACGGAAGGAGGTCCCCTAGAAGGGCTGGGTCCTTAACTTGGACCCAAAAGGCGTAATGTCCCTCTAAGAAATGGTGGACTCGGTGGTCCCCTCACGACGAGGATCTCCGTCGGGATTTTATCTTCCGAAGTCACTTGAAGTCGACCCTTTGCTACATACAATATACGGGGAGAACCTCCTAGGAGGGTGTTTCTTTGAAGAAAATTAAATAATTTCGACTTTACACTTAAAGGGGTTGAATAAACATATAAGTCATTAAAAACTTGTGATTGTATAATGACTAGGGGGTTCCATGGATTTTACCCCTTCGGACACAATCTTTATATTTGATTTACAGACCTTAGGAACTTACAGGAAAAAGTCTTCACTTGTGACTTGACACCCGGGATACTCCCGTAAAAACTAGTAGTGCTTCCCCGACACTTAGAGTCGGTCCCGAGGCACACGGATAAAGATTTCGATTCTCACGCTAGGAACGGTGGAACGGTGAAAGGCATGTCACTACCACCGTCTGAACTACATACGACTTCTGAAACTCGAACCTACTTTTTATAACTATCCTCAATTAATGACGTTTGAATTTAAAGAAAAAAGAAAAGCCAGAAACCCCTATTTTTTATATACACTATTGTTGTATACACTTTATGTTATGTAAGACATATTGTCAGTGGCGGTTGAAGATGTCCATTGATACCAAGAGTAAAACCACATAGGAGATAAGAGAAACTCATAATAAAATTCTGAACATATGTCTTGTACGTCAAAACGTTAGACAGAATGGGGTCAAAGATAGGTTTTTTACACAAGAACGCTACACATGTAGAGATTTTTCCAGAAGTAGTGGGATGAAAGTTACGAGTCATGGTACAAATAATAAAAACACTATGAATAAAGAAATAAACCGACACAGTTCAGAATCAACGTTGTGCACCCTACAAAACAACGTCACTCACCCGAGGTCGCACGTACTCGAGTCATCAACGACACATACCCGAGTCTGCAATTTCTTAGGTGGACGTTACGCCCTCTGGACCCAAGCTAGGGACGCAGTCCTTCAAGGGGACCTCTTCCCTATGCGATGGGTGAGGTCATAAGAACCCGAAGGGACCACCGAGTCTACCATTTCTTAGACGGACATCACGTCCTTTGGACCCAAGTTAGGGATCCAGACCTTCTAGGGGACCTCCTCCCGTGCCGTTGGGTGAGGTCATAAGAACGGGCCTCTTAGGGGTACCTGTCTCCTCGGACCGCCCGATGTCAGGTACCCCAGTGTTTCTCAGCCTGTGCTGACTCGGTGATTTTTGTCGTGTACCCGGTTTAACGAGACGCTGTGCACCCTAGTATCAAGGAGCTGGTCCCTGTGTCGGACGCGGGAGACGTAACGTTCCACCCATTGGTGATCTGGCGGTCCCTTAAGAGTTATGGTACCAAGACTATTAGTAGAGGAACGAACACCTGAAGTCCAGTAAAGGTGAAATCCCAACAAAAGCTGCCGGACCCCGACCGAAGACTAGTAGGTACCTTTACCCTTAGTTCGTCACAGTGTTCTTGTTTAACTAAGTCTGCGAAGTAGTTCCTAAAATGACGTCGGTGGGAGCTCCTGGGCCTCACACCCACACCCTCCTGTAAGGAGAACAGACAGAAAGGAGATGATACTCGTACAGTAGTCCGTCGGCACCCCTCTTCCCGTAGGGTCCCCTCGGGTGTGTCCCGAGTCAAGAGGAACCTTCTTGGTTCTCGAGGACAGGGATCTCCAATTCTAGACCTTCCCTTAGACATCCACTTCCCCGATTCCGACCTCTTCCCCACACTGGAAGAGGTCCAGAGGTCCAGAGGAGCAAGCAGTATAGGAACTCCAGAGACCACGTCGAACCTCACCGTCCCACACCCCCACCCTCCGTGCACCAAGCTTTAGCCTTACTCTAAACACGGTCTGATCCGATGACACACCGAAACTCATTCGTGAGGTTACGAAACTTAGAGTCCGGGGAATAGATATTTTACCCGAATATGGATCCCCCACGATACTCCTCGTTTCCTGAGAGTCTCCGCTTTGGGGCACCATAAGGTTTCCACGATATTCTTACCCATATTCCTCGGGTGTCTTTATCTAAAAGAAAAACAGTCCTGGATTTTGTCATTCCTTCAGTAACTGCATAAAATAGATTATGGTTGAAAACCTATCCTCCACGAGGACCCTGAGATTCATACCCTGTTCACCTCTGTCTAAGATTGGACGCTATCAAAAGGCCGAGGAAAATATAGAGAGGAGTGGTCATGGGTCAGGGACCCTCCACGGACGGAACAGACACACGGGACCCGGAGGAACGACTCACAACCGACCCACTCGTCCGTCGGGGTAAGTCGACGTCGGGGGCCCCAGATTCCAGGCCCGAGGGACCGTCTACTGGGACGTCCTCCAGACTCACTTCGGAAGTCCAAGAGTCCGAGTCGACCTCTTCGTCAATTTGGTCAAAACCTTAGTCTTGACCCTTAGTCCCGAAGGTCGGGAACCTCGGACGTCCCTTAAGCTATGGGAGAGGACACCCGTGGGCCGAGTGTCTCGTCGAAGACGATGTATGTCTTTGGTCCGAGACGTCCCGACCGGGCCCTTCGTCTCCGAAATTTGTTAGGAGACCGGGGTTGGTCTGGTTCGTCCTCAACCAGGTTTTCGTGACCCAACCTTCCCTATTGCATCTCCACCCCTATCCGGAGTCCTCTTTACTGCAGGGAGAATCACAGTCCCCGCTCCCCCTCTTTACACGGGGTCAAGGAGGGGTTTCTACGACTGTCAGGGGGTCTTCTCCGGACCCCCCGATCGGGAGGGAGGGATGGGTCCACGACTACAGCTTCGTCTCGCGAAGGAACTCCGGACCGGCGTAACTCCGGACCGGCGGACTCGGAGGCCCCGACAGAAACGAACCAAATCAAAAGACTATACTGACGACTTCACAAAGGTGGACCCCCCGAGCCCCATGTTGGGGACACAGCAGACCTACATGGATGATGTGCCCGAACACAGACTACCCGGCGGACCGGGCTCCACTCCTACCTCGGTCCAAACACCCACTGGGGGTCCGACGGGAGGGACATACGGGGTGTGTGGTACACGTGTATAGGAACCTTCACCGGACCCCCGAGGTGTACACGAACGACTCTCCCTGGTCTTCCCCGACATTCCACCATCGACCACTTGACGCCCCACTTCGGTCCAGTCTCACTCTCCGGTCCTCCCCTCCTACGTCTCCTACCCCTTCGTCGTCCCCGGAGGCGACCAGAGGTCCGGAACTCACCAAGACTTTCTTGAGCCCAGAGGTCCCGGTTCCGGACTCACAGCGAGGGGCACCGACACCTTAAGAACTCCCTCCTAAAACGTCACTACGGTGACAACACAGGACTAACACCACCCACCACCAGGATAGGTGCACGATTCTGAGTATCTTGACCTATGTCTTCAAAATCAAAATGACTTTTTTACTAAAATTTTTATCAAATTTTTTATTATATAGTTGTTCTTCTCCCTTTTCGTCAGATCGTCTTCCCTATCGTATGCGTTTCGGGATTTCCGTTTTCACTCTCAGGGAACCTGACGTTCCTCTAGGTTGGTCAGGTAAGATTTCCTCTAGTCAGGACCCACAAGTAACCTTCCTGACTACGATTTCGACTTTGAGGTCATGAAACCGGTGGAGTACACTTCACAACTAAGTAACCTTTTCTGGGACTACGACCCTCCCTAACCCCCGTCCTCCTTTTCCCCTGCTGTCTCCTGCTCTACCGACCTACCGTGGTGGCTGAGCTACCTGCACTTGAGGCCCTCAACCACTACCTGTCACTCCGGACCGCACGACGCCGCTAAGTACCCCAGCGTCTCAGCCTGTGTTGACTCGCTGACTTGACTTGACTTTCCGTTTTCACTCGACAGGTTCGACCGGCCCTCCTACAACCCCCCTTGGAAGACCTTTACCCCGACCTCCGTCTCGGACCTTTCCCCCATGCTCACCATGGGGGTCGGTCTCCGCCCTAAACACGATAGTAGGACTCTTGTCTCACCCGTTGCCCTTCCGAAAACTCGAACCTCTCCACCCTAACACAAACGTAAAATCTCTCGTCAAAGGGTCCCTCCGCTCCGGCGTCCCCCGTCCACCTCCCCGTCACAGACCCTCGTCAGCACTGGGGACTGGGACCACTTGGTCTCCTCCCGCACCGACCTCCCTCGTTCACACCCCCTATAAACCCGTCCTCTTGGAGGTCGGGAACCGTTGGACTCCCGTTCAGTTCTCGCTGAAGGCAAAGAACGAACCCGTAGACGCATGTCTCCGAAGACACGGAACGAGGAGAAAGAAGTAGTATTTCTATTCTGGGGAATAGAATACCCCAGAAAACTGGTGGACTACGCTTCTCGACTGAGTAACCCTTTCTGGGACTACGACCCTTTCTAGCTTCCGTTTTCCTCTCCTCTGCCCCCGCCGTCTCCTACTCTACCACTCCATCGTAGCGGCCGAGTTACCTGCACTTAAACTCGCGTGAGACTCTCTCTCACCTCCCGTCCCCTCGGACCGCACGACGTCAGGTGCCCCGGTGTCTTTCTCAGTCTGAGCTGAATCGCTGACTAGTTATCGTTACCCCAGGACCCTGAAGGGACCACCAGGTCCCCGATTCTGAGGTTCGAGGGTTACGTTCCCCGGACACAAATTCAGGACCAGTCTCCGGACCCCAATTCAGGACCAGTCCCTTGATCCAGGGTGTACCGAGTTGATTTATAGGACGTACGACGTTACTTCTAGTTTCTAGGACTCACGACGTCGGTTCTGGACCACGTCTGTTTATTTATCTGTGTAATTTCCTTTTCTTGTGACCCCAGGATATTGATTGGTGGGAATCCTCGCTGTACTATGTCTTCATTGAATAAAATTTCACTAAGATTAGCAAAGTCAAGATATTTTATCTAGTGATACCATATAAGAATCTCAGTGCCACTTCACAAACTGTAAAGAGGGAATTAGGAGACTTGACCAAAACGACAACACTAGTATTTTGATCCTCTCTATTAACGTTATTTTTGCTCGTGTCACAATGAGTACGGTGAGGTCGGTGGAACGGACGTTGCGGGTCCGCGGGAGAACCGATCGCGTCGGTGGCCCCAGGGGAAGGAACACCGGGGTCTAGGACGACCCCCCACCCGTCCCGCCGCCAATGAGGTAGCGAGAACCGGGTCGACGGGGCGGACGGTGCCCGAACCCGAGCCCGAGCCCGAACCCAAAGACGATTCACCGGCGTCCTTCCCCGACTCAGGGTACGACAAATGAGCGCCCGTCAAAAACAAACCGAAAGCTCCCGTAAACGAACGTCACTCGTTTGTTGGAGAAGGTCTTGGTAGACCTTTTTAATGTAGGAAGGTAGAACCGAACCCGTCGTCCAAGTACCAAGGTACAAGTCTTCGGTTACCTCCCTAAAAAGGTCTTTACGGTAGTCAGTTTCTTGACCGATTTCTGTCGACTCTCCAATCCTAATTACCTCTCTTCTCCTCTCTTTTTTTCTAGTCACAATTCTCGGCCTCCAAATATCTACGGTGTACTCCTCTGACCCCAAGTTTCTGTTTTCCCTGCCGGGATCCCTCCGAGAAAGTGGGGACGTCTGGGAGTCCTCGGGTGTTTACGGGGAGTTTCAGACTCGTACGGTCGGCCCCCTGTGCCCCGGCCCGACACGACCCGTACCACGAGGTTCGACCCAAAGTCGTCGCATGACGGGACGCCGTCTCGTCACTGCGAAGGGTGGCCGGACCGTCGACTCCCGACTGCGGCGACGGAGAGACCCGAGGGGTACAGGGTACAGACGACCACGAGGACACCCCCCTTGAAATAGTCGTCTTGTTTGAGCCGGACACGTCTCGACGGAACGAAGACCGGTCTGACCAAAACGTCGTCACGAAATTCCACGAAGGTCGCACGAATCTTAAGAGTTCTGCGAGGCAGAGAAGACAGAGTCCGAGGTGCACAGGACTTTCCTCTCCTAGGTGTGCGCACGTGCGGAGGTACGGTTCCACGGAAGTATATGTGTACGGCCGCCGAATGTGGAGGGCGTCTTTGCAGACAATTATGCCGGGTCGATCAATGAATCACCCGTCACAACAGACACGAGTACAAGGACAGACCTGACATCTGATTTCCGTCTCCGGTACGGAAGGAAGAAACAACACCGGTGCTAAATTTTGTATCGAGCTCGTGAAAGTCTACGAACCCCGGAGAATAGACTTCACCTTTCCCTTCTGGGTGGACGTCAGATTGGACATTGGGGTCTCCCAGTTTTAAAGTTTTCAATGTCCTGAGTGTTGGGAGAAGTACGAAAGGAGGTTTCCTTCACCTCCCTGGAGTCGGGGTCCCCGGTACACTACTACCCAAAGGTCGGTCCGCCTTTCCTCCTCCCACCCTCCCTCACTACCTGAGCGCGACAGGCTCCACCCGACTCCCGACACCCAGCGCGAGGGGCCCAACAGACCCGGGGTACCTCCACCTCCGACGCCGGCAAACTCCCGCCCTCCGACCCTACCGGGCACTTACCCGGTAAGCCTACAGGCAGGGGTACGTCCCTCCTCCCACCCGCCCTGTGTGTCCGGAGAAAGAGGTCCTGTCTCGCCGAGACAACAGACAAGTGTGTCTTCGAGTCACACATGGACGCCCCCCTGGACCTAGGGTCGATCCCCCGACCGGCGGCCGTCACCACCGGAGGACCTGTCGTGTGGGCCGGTGCCAGACGTCCGGGGCGTGTTCGGTCGAGCAGGTCGAGACAGAGTGGGGACGGGGGACGAGAGGGGTGCCAAGGGCGACGGGGTCTCTAGAAGAACGTCGATGTTTCTACAATAACATAAGGAAGGAAAGTCTTGTCAGAGGACTTTGAGATCAATTTTAGGGGAGTAAAGAGAAACCCCTCCCCCATCCCTGCAGACCCGTTACGGTGGGACAAGCCAGCGAAGAGACCCACAGTCCTTTCCGAGGACAAGTGTGAGTGGGTAAGGAACAAGTGTGAGTAGGTAGGGGACCCGAATTTGGCATTAACAGTGTCCCGGACATGGTCACGGACCATGCTTTCGTACTTCCCAAGTCTCCCCTCAAGATTGGCCTTGTTGACTTAAGTTTCGGACGAATGGTGGACCCCGTTCAGTCACTAGGAAATTGGAGAGTCGGAGTCAAAGGGTATTCTCTTGTGATGGAGGAACACCCTAACACAATTACGATAGTACTCGTATTTAGAAACGGAGTATGTTATCAGTAGTCGTGTCTCATTCACGAGTCAATCACCCTCGACACTAATAATGGAACAGGGACCTGTTGTCTATCCCGACCTCTACGTATTTCCGGACCCGGTGATCCTGACAATCATCCTCGGAAGCCACGTAGTCCCCTCGTCCACAACCCCCCATAGGGACAAGGGATCAAGGGTGATCCCTTATCCATGACACTTCCCGGACGGAGACATAGTTGGTACACCCAGAGAGGGATACTACCACTCGACCTCTTTCCGTCTTAGTTTACCATGGTCAAGTCCCTCAGAACCGCACCAGGTACGGATCTTAAGTTTTCTCGAGATTTGAACCTATTACTTTTCAAGGTAGAAATAAAAGTGACCAGAGTTTAACTTTAAGTCGTAAAGAAGTTCTTACTTACATCCGCGATTGGTGTCATCGCAATTGTTCTGGACACTGAATCAGTGGTTCTCCTTAGTGTCTCTAAAATGTAGTACTCCACCTTCGTCTCAGAGACTTTATATCAGAAGTGAGAAGTGATGAAACTTTGACGTAAACAATAATCTACTCAACTATCTAGAGTAGTAAATTACGTAATTATTTCTTCGTGTACATAATAATATAATGTCTAAACAAAAAACCTTATAAAACTACTGATATAAAGTCTTATTAACTAACGGAAACATTGGGAGACGAAAAATAAACATGTAATTTTTTTTTTTCGTAGGACTCTTTCGGCACCGAAGCGGTCCACCGACTTCATCGTGATTAGAAACCACGATTTCCTAAACCTTTGAGACGAAGACATGTCTACCAACAGACACACTAGACTAGAAGTTTATACGGTTCTTGAGGGAAACAGATTTTTTACAGAAAGGAGTCGAAGATGAGGTTCCACTAATTTTTTATTGGAAGTCGTTTGAAGATCACTCACGACCGGAGACACGACCGACACTCCAGTAAGTGGAATCTTGACTATTGTCGTTTACAAACACAACCCGAAACATCGAGAGAATAGGCACTAACATAACTTAGAAGCTAGGAAGTTCACAATTCCGACGACAGTGACCTAGGTCAAATCTCTCGTCATTTATCTCATTGAATCTCTGGTCGTTACGAGATTAACGGTTCTGTGTGTCAAGTTTACATACTTCCGGAAATTCCACCCGGGATGTCACCTGAAATTCAAACTCGTTTGAGGCCCTCTATGACTTCCTGTCCCTTCGGACCGCGGACGTCAGGTACCCCAACGTTTCTCAGTCTGTACTGAATCGCTGACTCGTAGTTGATGTTGGTGTCTAGACTCAGAAAGGTGAGCTAGTTGGACTTTTAAGAGTGCGAACCATGCATCGACAAAATAAAACCATCGTAGACACCTTTAAAAGACAATATTCATTTATAAGAACCTTTACTCAAAGAACACATCGCACAGTGGACTCCCACACCCAGGGTCCTCACAGAACAAATCTGAGCCGACCCCACCCCTCCCACCCTCGGGACCTGCACCCGCTCTTACCTAAGTCCCTCTCCCACTTCTGCCGGCACTCCGCTACCCCTGTCCTGCATGTCCGCCGTCCCACACAGCCTCGACCCCGACCTCCACCCCCTCCGGTCACGACCCCCCCTTTCAGGACGGCCCCTCGCGGCCGAGCCTCCGGGTAGAACTGAGACTCGAAGCGAACCCCGTGGAGGTCTCGAACGTCGTCTGTAGTCTCGTCGTAGAGGTACTCCCCGACTTCCTCAGGGGGAAAGACCTTCGAAGACTCCTCTGACGGATCCTGACCTTTGTATCCCCGATCGTCTCACAAGAGAAAATAGTACTTTTGTCTGGACGGGGAGAAGAGACCGAGACTCTCCCAGGGGCACTGTGACTCCCCACGAAGGGGAGTAGAGAGCAGGACCCGCTACCGAAAGAGGGACCAATCCATCACTTGGAGACGGTCCACCGTCGAGGGGTCTCGCGGGTCCCGCCGGGTTCGCATCTTGAGTCGTTCACAGGGGTCTCGGGCCAGGTCCTGCTGAGAGACTCTTCTACCCGTACAGGATGAGACGCGCCAGGGGAAGCCACCGGTGGTGAGGGTCCACTGACGACTCCTGAACTTTGCCGCACTCACGTGGGGTCCTTACCTTCACAAGTTAAAATTACTCAAATTTACCTTTATCGGTGGACACCAAGCACCGAGAGCATAACCTGTCACGGGTAGACCGGGTCCTTCATATTTGCCTTCACGGCTACCGCGGGTCCGACCACCGTATTCACTTTCTTCACCCGACCCACATTGCTTCTGTTACGGGTAGATCCAAAACAAAAGAGACCAACATAACTCGACACGAGTCCCTTCACAAATATAAGAACCTCTTTGTCGTTTCGCTCACTCTCAGGTTTCCGTTGACAAGAAGGAAGAGCACCCTCTGTGCAGTCCCGTGCCACCTCGGACGCCACCTGCCATCTCTCACACAGTGACTCTCTCCCTCGGTAGGAGGCGAGGTCAGCATACTCTTGCACCCGGGTCCAACAGTGAGTGTTGAAGAGGGAAAAGTATCCTCCGACCTTTAGACCTTAAAATATCCTTTATAGGACCACAAAACTTGTAACCGAGTTTAAATAAATTTTGGAGAATCCGGTTTGCTTTGTGTAGACGTCCGGTCTAAGTCGGGTTCCTAGGGTCAAATGCTTGAGAGGAGGTCCGGACTAAGACCTCTTCAGGTATGCTGGACGGTACTGACCCTGCCTAAATTCCGTCTTAGTCCACCTAAAAGGGGAGTCACCGGGATTAACCGAGTCCGGGGGACAACGGTGTTCGAACCAACCTTAACCCCCCTTCACACATACATCCTGTGTCTGGACGGGGGGAGAGGGTGAGAAGAGACCCCGGCACAGGGACCGGAGACTCGTCGGTCTCTCATCTTTAGAGATCTTCCGACCTTGTCTTACCGGGTCTCTCTTTGAACGAAAGTAAAAAGTCGGAGTTAGGGGTGAGGGTCCGGACTCTCGTTTTGACATACCGGCAATTATGGTTCCGTCGGTCTCTTTTAAAGGATGTTTACTGTCCCAGAGCTTTTAAGGTAGACCAGACGCCACAAAGGTGTGATCACGAGAACACTCGACCTTGTTTTACCATTAAGTCAGTACCCACACCTCTTCCGAGGACCCCGACCTTTTCGGGGCTGTAAGCTAGTGGCATCTCTAACCTCGTCTCGTTGGTCGTCGTCCCTCCCTCCCTATTTCCTGCGCAGCAAATCGGGGAACCCTCGTCCAGTCCGTCCGTGCACAAGAGTCACGTCCACGATCCTTGGGCGGTACCTCCACTGCGGCGCCCAGGACGACCTTTTCGTGCTAGTCAACACGCACACACGACCACGAGGTCAGCACAGACTGAGAAACGCTGGGGTCCCTGTCTCCTCGGACAGTCCTAGGGACCCTAAGAGGTCCGTTCTTATGACCTCGGTTAACGGTACGGGAACAGGTCCCCTAGAAGGGTTGGGTCCCCAGCTTTGGTGCAGAGAATACAGAGGACGGAATCGTCCGTCTAAGAAATGGTGATCCCGGTGGACTCTTCGGGGTACTAGTCGATACTCATTTGTATCAATATAAAGTCGAAGATAAAAGGAACAAAAGTGTGTTATCGAGTATGTGGAGAGTGTCGTGAATCCTCATGAATCCTCGCTACAATAAAAAAATTTACTATTCAGTGCAAGAAAAGGGGTGGTCTTACAGTGGTAACGAGAACTACAAAGGGAGGACGGACCTCGTCCCGAACCGAGTCCTTATAGACGGGTCACGCCATTACTTCCCAGGTGGGAGACTCTCCCCACGGCAATCTTAACGGTACCCTGTCTACGCCTTCACCTCCGGATGCAAGTGTGTCGGTCCTACGTCACCTCGACCCTAGTTGTAGGAGCGTCGGACCGAGACTTGGACACACAGTAGGTCCCCGCCCACCATCCACTCGGACCACTCGACGACGGAACGAGACCCGGGTCTCTGTCATCGGAGTAGATGTTCAGGGACATAAAGGTAAGATAAAGGGTACAGTCTTCAACCTTCCAAATTGAAAAACGTAGGAAAACACCGTAAAAAACCATTGTAAGAAGACATAGTAAGAGTCTATCTCCCTATTCATGTCAAGTCCCAGAACGTCACCCCTCGCCCTCCCCGCCCCGCTCCCGCCTTACGTTCGTTCTTAATTATGAAACATTTGTGACAGGAAGGACGTGAGGAACAAACTCTCACGACCAAGGTTCTCTACTTGACATATTGGTAGGTTGTTTACCGACTCCAATATCTGTTAAGTAAAATCTACATAGCCTCCATCTTACCCCGGTATTCCGGCAGTTTCTGATTAAGAAGGAGGAACGATCAAAACGGAAAATTTCAGAACGGGACCTGTATGGAGGGATTGATTTTAAATACGAAGGAACGTGTGCCCCCTTTAGTGTAAGAAAGTCTGGGGCTCCGCGGTAGTATGTAACCACTCTCTGGGTCGCCTGCGGACAGGGCACTCTCTCTGCCTCAACTGGGTGTGAAGGGACGGATCCTTGCGGGAGAGGAACCGAGGAGAAGGGAAAGGGGTGGGGGCGGGGAGGGGGTCAGACAGGTAGTCTATGTGAAGGGTCCACGGGGTCACAGCCCTTGTGGGCCGTGGTGTAGAAGTGTAGAAGAGACGTCGTCTTGAGATTGTCCCGTGACCCCCGAGTGGATCTTTCGGACGGAGGGACCCCGTCCGTGGTAGACTTCAAGGTGCAGTCCTGCGTCTCTCCGTGTATCGGGAAGACCGACGAAGAGAACCACCTTGGACCACTTGATACCAGGTCTTATTCCCTAGTAAAACCCACCTCGAGTTACGTTTGTCGTACACCAGTGTCGGTCGGACCTTTGCCGAACCCGTCAGTCTCGGCCCCTTTTCCTCTGCCCACAATCCTTTGTCCTCAGACACGACTCGTCGAGTGTGTCGACAATCGTTCACCCGCCTTCCCCGACGTCGCAAACGAAGAAACAAGTACTTGTGTTTCGACGTCTACCCCCTCCGTGGTCAACTGAAATAAGGAAGGTTTCTCCTCTCGACCCTAAGTTCCACCCCAGCCCCCGGTACCGAGGACTGAAGGTCCTTGTGGACTAAAACGGTCCTCAAAGTCACTCCTCAATCCCTCCACTGTATCCATTGGCATTTCCACCCCTGTCCACCCCGGGACCCCAACATTGCTTTCCTGACAGTGACCCCCGTAGACCCCGCTACAATGAGAAATTTTGAAGACACTGGTCACTCTCCCGTCGGTGCGAACGAAACCTCTACCTTAGACGCCCGATCCCTCCGAAGGACGGTCGACCTACCAGTCGAGTGAAGGAACGGAACAGGACGTCCGACGGCGGAGAGGAGTCTGTGGGAAGAGGGTGGACTCCGACACAGGGGAGTTCCGGGGGTCGACGGGAACTCCGGTGAGGGCCTGGAAAATGTCCCAGTGTGGAGTGTGGGAGGAGAGGAAAAACCTAAGAAGACTAAAGGTCTTTGACCCGAAGGGTCCACCGCGATCGCCATTTCTCGGGTCAACGGTCACGTCGTCTACATTCTCTGCGTCCAAGTTGGGGACCCACCCCTTCTAGGGGACCTCCTCCTTTACCGTCGGGTGGTCGTCGCAAGCACGGACCTCTTGGGGTACCTGTCTCCTCGGACCGCCCGACGTCAGGTACCCCAGTGTGTCTCCGCCTGTGTTGACTCACGTACCTGTGTGTGTGTGTTCCACCTTCGAGACGACTAGTCTTTAGACCAATTAATAGTGACGACGACGACGGTTCAGCGAAGTTAGTACTGGTTGAGAGACGCTGGGGTACCTGACGTCGGACGGTCCGAGGGACAGGGACCCTAAGAGGTCCGTTCTTGTGACGTCACCCAACGGTAAAGGAAGAGGTTACGTACTTTCACTTTTCACTTTCACTTCAACGAGTCAACACAGAAAATCACTGGGGTACCTGATGTCGGGTGGTCCGAGGAGGCAGGTACCCTAAAAGGTCCGTTGTCATGACCTCACCCTACGGTAACGGAAGAGGTCCAATTAATAGCGATCAAGAAGGTTTACGCTTACCTCGATCCACCCAGACACGAGTCTGAGAGAAGAGGGTCTTAGGGAACACTCTACCAGGTCCACTAAGATTTCTGGTTACCAGAGTCTCCGACTCACACGATGCCCTTAAAGGGTTGAGAAACCAAAGTAAACGACCTCTGATTTCTGAGTCGGAAACAAGGTTCCCACCTCTTTTTAACTACACACATTTAAAGAAAGAATTCCTTAAAAGTTTCCTTTACGACTAGATCTGAAGTAAAAACGGATTAAACGAGGTAGTCTTAGATTGAGGGAACAGTCTTGGGGTGACGTGAAACCAAAAATACGCACTGAAACACAGACACAACTGTCGGTGCAACCAGGTTCACTTTACAACGACTCCTCATTTGGCAATACCTTGTGACGTGTAGATTTCGACGAAAATAAAGTGGGAACGTTAGCTACCTATCACACTGACCCACCACCACCAACAAGTGAACAAGTCAACACAGTCTGAGACACGTTGGGGTACCTGACGTCGTGAGCTCCGGAAGGACAGGGAGTGCCAGAGGGCCTCAAACGGGTTCAAGTACAGGAGACTCAACCACTACGATAGGTTTGTAGAGTAGGAAACGGTGGGAGAAGAGGAAAACGGAAGTTGACAAGGGTCGTAGTCCCAGAAAAGGTTACTCATACTGACCCATATTTTAAGATTTGGTCTTATATATATATATATATATATATATATATTTGGTCTTATACTTAAAGATTCGGTCTTTGTTAAAAGACAGTCTAAAACTTCCTAACCGAGTTACCACAAGGTTATAACGTCAATACTCTGGTCTCGGTAAGACTAAACAACTAATGAAAACTAATGAACATTTTTCGGACAAAACCAAAAAAAAGAAAACGAGACCCTTGACCATCCCACAAAGGGGGTTACAAGACTTTAAAGTGTCCCTGCACAGAACCAAACAGAAGAGGACCAAAGGGTCATCGACTCGGACTCCGTCTTCCGAAAGCACGACGACAAAGTAACCTCTGCTCACGGTAGAGTCACTTGTGCGTCGTTTCGTCCCTCCTTACGATACTCCTAGGTAATGACTAATTCGACCGACGACGATCACTTCACTTTCGAGGAGTCAACACAGGCTGAGAAACGTTCGCGTACCTGACAATGGGCGGTCCGAGGAGACAGGTGCCTTGAGAGGTCCGTTCTCATGACCTCACCCAACGGTAAAGGAAGAGGTCCCCTAGAAAGGCTGGGTTCCTAAGTTGGGTCCAGAGGACGTAACGTCCGTCTGAGAAATGGCAGACTCGGTGGTCCCTTCGCGTTCACGACGATTCACGTCAACTAACGTCCTAGAATATCTGGATGGTTCCGCGACGTGTTTGACTTAAGTCCTGGCGAACTAAAATGCGTGACCTAAGCCAGAGGGTCTCTAGTTTTGACCGAGGTGAACTGGACTTACACTTTCACTTCAGGGATTCAGCACAGGCTGAGAAACGCTGGGGTACCTGACATCGGATGCTCCGAGGAGACAGGTACCCCAAATACTCCGAGGAGACAGGTACCCTAAAAGGTCCGTTATCATGACCTCACCTAACGGTAAAGGAAAAGGTTCCCTAGAAGGGTTGGGTCCCTAGCTTAAGACCGGAGGGTGCAGCATCTGTCTGCGAAATGGTAGACTCGGTGGTCCCTTCTGGACTCAAACGGGACATAAAGGTCCAACACATGAGGACCCATGGTGTGCGGATGATCAGAATCCCGGACCCCCTCCCCGGGCACTCGCTGTCTCGTGGACTCCAATCCGACAGTCCTACATGGACAACCACCGAATCTCTCGGAGTTCATCGGGGACGACACCTTCGAAGGTGAAAATAACAGACGTCGGTGTTCGACAGAGGTCCTGGAGTCCCTTTCCGGTCCGGTAACCATCCCACCTAGGTAGGTTTACGTTTACTCACAGACACAGACCCGTCCCTCCCTTATCGTTTGTTGACTCAAGTGATGTTATCCTCAGGACGAAAGTCGGTAAAAGAACCAATGAACCCATTCCGGAAACGGTGAGTGAGTGGACATAAGATTGAAGGACTTAAAATGGATTAGTCACGGAGGACAGGTCAAGAGAAATAGGAATAGTCAAACAGAGGACTTCTATTCTCGAAAAAGTCAAGTCAAGTCAGCGAGTCAGCACAGGCTGAGAAACGCTGGGGTACTTAGCGTCGTGCGGTCCGGAGGGACAGGTAGTGGTTGAGGGTCTCAGGTGAGTCTGAGTGCAGGTAGCTCAGTCACTACGGTAGGTCGGTAGAGTAGGAGCCAGTAGGGGAAGAGGAGGACGGGGGTACGGGAGGGTCGTAGTCTCAGAAAAGGTTACTCAGTTGAGAAGCGTACTCCACCGGTTCCATGACCTCAAAGTCGGAATCGTAGTAAGGAAGGTTTCTTTAGGGTCCCGACTAGAGGAAGTCTTACCTGACCAACCTAGAGGAACGTCAGGTTCCCTGAGAGTTCTCAGAAGAGGTTGTGGTGTCAGGTTTTCGTAGTTAAGAAGCCGCGAGTCGGAAGAAGTGTCAGGTCGAGAGTGTAGGTATGTACTGATGACCTTTTTGGTATCGGAACTGATCTGCCTGGAATCAGCCGTTTCATTACAGAGACGAAAACTTATACGATAGATCCAACCAGTATTGAAAGGAAGGTTCCTCCTTCACAGAAAATTAAAGTACCGACGTCAGTGGTAGACGTCACTAAAACCTCGGGGGTTTTTATTTCAGACTGTGACAAGGGTGACAAAGAGGTAGATAAACGGTACTTCACTACCCTGACCTACGGTACTAGTAAAAGACTTACAACTCGAAATTCGGTTGAAAAAGTGAGAGGAGAAAGTGAAAGTAGTTCTCCGAAAAATCAAGGAGAAGTGAAAGACGGTATTCCCACCACAGTAGACGTATAGACTCCAAT